>JAQISU010000099.1:10635000-11103199 GCA_029339505.1 Unio delphinus
ACAAAGTTAATGATAAAGTCTTACGTTACAGTTGTAACTCAGAAAAGTTGTTCGCAATAGCTTCGTACCCTTTCTTAAAATGTTACTGGTTATAGCAGTTGTTTTCTCGCACGTTACATACAGTAGTGATGTACAAATGCATGTTGCACCACCACGAGCATCTGCATCACAACCATACAAGCATTTCTTTAATGTCGAACTCGCTATTTTTCAAATTTAGAAAGGTTTTCGCGGACGGAAAAAGGTTTGGTCTGAAATTGGTAATGTTTGAAGGGATCAAATTCTATTCAGTTAGATTGTTAGTTCGATAGCCCAAAACCTGTAATGATAGTGAAGGCCTGAAATTTCAGAGGATGGCCTCGCCTACTTGTTCAAATGCGCAATGCCCTGTATACACTAATGGCCGCACTATCGGTGTACATTTTAGAAACTGTTCTCTATTTCTCGCGGCTCTTGAGGCTCGGTCAGCTGATGTGTCCCTGTTGGCAATATGTACAGAATACTTCCGGATCAAATCTCGCTGAATAAGGTCTCACTGGATAGTTTCGCATTTTGACACCTCCCTAATATTTAAAGTAGAAGGCTGAGCCTAATTATCACCATCGTAGCATTTTTCAGTTCACACATAAGCTAAATCTCAAATATGGTTTAGATTTACTTTGAGTTAGGCTTGGAAACTGGTTGACTTGTTGGTGACTGCCTGTCACAGTTAGACTAGCACTGGAGATCAAATGCGTAACTTGGGCTTCAAATGAGCCGCAGACTTGTCTTGCGTATTTACATGTGTTTGCTACAGAGGTAAATATCTAAAAATATAGATGGTTGAGTGGTGATGAAAAGTATGCTAATTTGTTACAGTACTAGTGAACTTTATTCATATATAAGGCACATGCTGATTCCTTTAGCTGTCATGTCACAGGAAAATATTAAAAATACCCCCTTTCTGTAAAAAAATAAGTTAAAGAAGAGGGGTTGGGGGCAGTGTTGATTCAGTATAAAAGCCACAAGTTGCATAAGGAATTAACTTTAACTCCTAAGTCAGAATCTTACAAGCAACATTTCAATAAAAATCATTAGTTAATTTTATTTGTGTCTTTAATGTAATATTATTATCATTTTTCTGCTATCGGTCATTGTCGGACAAAAAAATTGCCAAAAAATCTGTCCAGTGAGACTTAAAACAACCGTACCTACTGTAACCGTTTCGAATTTCATGTTGGACGATAACTTGGAATAAGCTTTTTCTTGAGAAATTACGCTTTACAACATAGAATTCCAAATACCTGAGGTCTTTCTCGAGAAATTGCATAGTATGTTTTGGGGCGTGTTCGTGTTTTAAGGTCAAACATGATTAGAAAGCATTTTCAGAGATTTTCATCTGTGTACAGGAAATAATTAATGCCGCTCACAATATAAATTTGTTGCATTAGATGCATAAAAATATTTGCTTTTGTTTTCAATTTTGTGGTCGAGTCTAAGGCGATAGTTTGTTCTTTTGCCAAAATCCTCAGCGTGATTTAAATTGTTGCACGATGTCTACATGCTGCTTTTTGGAATGTTTTCAAGCAATAGAGTGTGCTTCTTTGTTTCTTTTTCTGTTAAGTTAGCCTTTTCCTTTACATCATAGATGCAAACCGAAGCATTATTTCTGTATCTATAAGATGTGGAATAGAAATTGAATGATATATCTCATTTGAAAAGAATTTGTGTAATTGTCACAAATGTTTTTGGAGCATTTCTTTCAGAGTCTAAAATATGCACATCAATACAGTCCATATATTTCGTTGTATCACACTTTTCATGTTGTTTACTTTATTCCTGATTTTGTTTGAATTTTTCCAGTCGACTGGTCTTTCACAATTGAAGGCAAAACCGTGTGCTCTATCCTTTTCCCTTTTGATTTTTCTTGATTGGCGTTTAAACCACGGTTTATCGGTTGGGCTAATTGTTACAGTTTTACAAGGATACACAAGGTTAGGAATTCTAATAGTTTGGCTGTGACTATATCAGTTACTACATCAATATCGCTATCTGTTTGCAAAATGATCTGCCCAGTTAGTTCCTGTCATTAGATCGTTTAATTTCTTAAAATCAGCTTTGTTGTAAATCCATACACGGCGCGTGTAGGTCACTTCGAAGTTAACGTTAAGGCTGATTGCTATAGCAGGATAATCGTGATTATTAAAATCTCTATACATTTTTAAGATGTCTGTGTGAATAATATTTGATAAAATTATTTACAAACATTGGATCAAGCAAGGTTTTTGTAGTAGAACTAACTCGAGTAGGATTTGTTATTAAATTTCGTAGACTATATCTTGTCATTAAATGAACTAAATTTGCAGAAGTAGAGGTACATATAAATAAGTGCTATAGTCCGCCATAATAATACTATGTTTAAGATTACCACTGACAATATCGATTGAAACCTCCATAATATTTATGATTGCCACTGATAATATCGATTGAAACCTCCATAATATTTATGATTGCCACTGACAATATCGATTGAAACCTCCATAATATTTATGATTGTCACTGACAATATCGATTGAAACCTCCATAATATTTATGATTGCCACTGACAATATCGATTGAAACCTCCATAATATTTATGATTGCCACTGACAGTATCGATTGAAGCTTCCATAATATTTATGATTGCCACTGACAATATCGACTGAAGCTTCAAAACATTCACATCAATTGGTTAGAGAATAGTTTGATCTCATAAACTGGTTATTTGTTCTAACACTTTATATACATACATACATACATACATACATACATACATACATACATACATACATACATACATACATACATACATACATACATACATACATACATACATACATACATACATACATACTGCATACATACATACATACATACATACATACTGCATACATACATACATACATACATACATACATACATACATACATACATACATACATACATACATACATACATACATACATACATACATACATACATACATACATACATACATACATACATACATACATACATATATATATATATATATATATATATATATATATATATATATATATATATATATATATATATATATATATATATATATATATATGTCCATGTTACTAGCTTTACAGATTGAAATAGTCCTCAGCCATACCAATATTAGAAATGAAAAATATGCTGACTGGTAAGGTAGAATCGCAGGCTGTCCTTTGTGCTTCATTCTTACAATTCTAACCTATTGTGTCAAAATGTTAACATTTTGAAACATTTGTCAGGAAGACAAATTGTACTATGAACAAAACTAAACTGCAGCAAAACAACAAGGAGACTTCACGGTATTATTTTACTGCTACTATGAATAAATCAAAGATAAATATCTGACATTTATATATTTTCTTAAGGTATTATCCTATTATAATAAAATCGATCTTAGTGACATCTCATCATGAAATTATAACAAAATGCCATCTCATTATGAATATATAAGAAAATGACATCTCAAACCAGTTACGTTAGATATTTACTTGCATACAGTTGTAATTATCAGTGGCCATATGTTTGAAAAATCCCACTCTTGAGCTTCCGAAAATGGTACTGTTACGTGCTTAAGCTCGAATAAACAGTAACATAGAAAGAGTGAAAATAACAAGCTTGTGAAAACTTAATAAACAATTTATTGAGCACAAATATTTTCCAGAAAAAAAATATAAACTTAATGGTTTTAAGAATCAATTCCAAAACTAATCCGAAATAATTCAAAATATTATCCACTAGAGAAATTGCAAAAGTCCTGGTAATAAAATGTCCACATAATTCCAAGTTCGAATCCCAGCGAAGTATCCAAGATGGAAGACGATGTCACTTGATGAAGTCAGTTCTTGTTAATAAAATTCTATGAGCACAATTCTTTTCCAGATAAATAAAAAAAATAAATCCTCTTGAATCCAAAAGAATTGGTATAATTTCCAGTACAAGGTAATTTAAAATAACTCAAAACGACACAACTTAATATTCTAAAAGCCCAAGTTCTACTCTATAGTTCGCTCTCAAAACATAACTTATATACCTGTTTTTACGTAAACAGGAAAGGGGTCACGTGATCTTCTACAACAAATTTACGTTCAAAAGCTCACGTACCCACCGCATGACCCAACTAAAAATATAAAGATGTTTGTATAAAGCTCCATAATGTGCTTGGAACCAACCAATCATTAATCAAATATATAAAAGCTTGTTTACCACTCTGAAGCCAGGTCAGAAATGAAGTCAACACCTGGTGTTTATTCTGTAAAGTACAGGCCACCCCCCCCCCCCCATGAACGAATCTTAAACTTAAAATGAAAAATTTGAATCTAATAAACAAACAATAAACATAAATATAAATGACTTATATCAAATATACGCAACAGTACATATTAATAATGGCGAATGGATATTGCTTATAAAATGTGTGTTGAGGCTCATTTCTTAACCAGCATAACGGACCATACAATTGGGGGGTTTGAAGCCGTTCGAGTCTAAAAGTATGACAAGTTAGTGGATGATCCGATGCTATTTTGTCAAACAGATTTTAATATTTGACTTGTAATTCCTCAAGCTAAAGTGAAAGTTTAGATTAAATGATAATAATAAAAAGAAAAAGGCCAGGGGTCTTGTGATATCAATGGAACTATGTTATGCCAATAAGTTAAAATAAATCAGGTGTTTCAAAAACAAAGTTATTTATGTAATAGTATATTAGTCTGAAAACAAACAAAATACATTTATTTCTGCTTGTAAATTTTTTAAATCGGTTAATCCATGTAGTCATATACTTTATTTATGAGTAGGCAATACAACAGTGAATATTTTGGTTTAAAGGTATATCAGTACCTCCGTAATCATATTTACAAAAACTTAGTTTTTGAAATTTTTGTTCAATAGGTGTCCCATACTCTGCCTCATGCAAATTCCTTTTTAAAGTTTTACTTATGCCAATGTTTGTTAGCTGGGTACTCTCATGTGTTCCATCTCTGGCTTAGAGAAACGTTTAGTATAATGCAGCTGGTTAATTTTTCTATAAATTTCTCCAAGCTGATCTTAGAGCAGCCTTCAAATCACCAAAAATTCCAGCATGTGACAGAAACATTATAGATCCTTTCAAAACGAAGATTTTACAACCCTTCTCCAGTATATTTAAATGTAACACTTAATTAAAGTCTACCGGGGGTCAAGGGTTATGTTTACGGGTCAGTAAAAATATTCGTTGAAACTATATCTCCCACTGACGTTCCATTTGCACTTCCGCCAAATATTTACAACCACAGTGAAATGCATAAATATTGAATGATTCCAAATAACTACATTGTAACAGGATGATCCTTTCAGGAATATTTCAGAATTAAAAGCATAGTTAAACAAAACTTTGAAATTTAGACATGAATTTCTAAGCTGAAGACTGATCACGAAGTGTTTTATCCTGCTTCCACTTTCACGAGAACGCAAAAGGCTAACAGCTGCGTGATATTCCTCCTCCAGACTTTAATAGTCTTATTTCGAATATTGGTAAGAAGCTCTCACGTCAAAAATCTTATTGTATCGTATTATCAATGAAGACAATAAACTAGTGCAATTGTTATACACGCGAACCAGTCAAGTTAAACTAGATATATTGCAGTGTCTATATAAATCGTTGCTATCCTTGTCAGGTCCAAAAAAAAAACAAAAACAAAAAAAAAACAACCACATACAGTATACACAGATAAAGCAAAGAAGGTCCATGAATGCCTAAATATGTGCGTTAACTGTTTTTATATCACATCATTACTGGTAAACTGTGATGTGGGCGAGTGTACATCATTACTGGTAAACTGTGATGTGGGCGAGTGTACATCATTTCCGACGCATCTAAACACACTGACCAGTGGTGACGTATTCCATTTTTCACTACAGGCTGGATGTTTACAGATTTTTATTTCAGAAAATTTTTATTGACCATTTCAGAAGATTCTATTGATTTTTCTTTCCTTTATTAAATTTGAAAAATCGTGGACGAAACATACTGAAATATGTTAAACTTTATTTCGTCCAAGTCGCTTTATAATTGATATAAAAGGCACACACATGACTATTAATTACAATAAATGGAAAGTTTACAATCGAATATTTTATCTGTTATGTATATTTTATACATTTCTTTAAAAATTTCATTTGATTTAATTGTTTGTTAGTTTAAATGTTTTTAAAATTCATGATATGCTATTGCAATGTAATTTTACTTCCTAGAGACGATATTTCCAGACGTTCAGTTAAGTTTTTCTAAAATCTAAAAGTAAGAACGTTGTATCTAAGTTGACCTAGATTCTCACCTTAATTCTTGATTTTATGTAAACAACTTTTAAATTATTTTTTCTTTCGTTTTTAGTGCGGGTTTTCATATAGAGTGAAACTGAGGCTGTACTGGAGCATTTGAATATAGATGTAAATAGCTTCAAGGATGTAATTGCGACCATTCTGGTTTTGCATGTAAACTGACCCTCATCTGTGTGACTGATTTACGCAGTTCGTCTGGTTTAATATAGTCTGGTCCCTGCTTAGTATGCTCCTTGCGTTGCACTACGCTATACTAAGGTCTAACTCGATAGTTTCGTATTTTGACTCGCTCCCTAATAGTTAAAGTAGAAGGAAGGCGCCTAATTGTCGCAATCCTAGCATTTTTCAATTCACGCATAAACTTAATCTGTAATGTGGTTTAGAATTACTTTGAGTTAGGCTTGGAAAATGGCTTGGCTTGTTGTTGCATGCTTTTCACAGTTAGATTAGTATTGAAGATCAAATGCGTAACTTAGGCTTCAAATGAGCAGCTAGCTTTGCTTATATATTTACATTAGTCTGCTGCAGAGGCACATATCTAGAAATCTAGATGGTTGAGGGGTGATGAAAAGTATCCTAATTTGTTACTGTAATACTGAACTTTATTCATGCTTAAGGCACATACTGATTCTTTTAGCTGTCTTGTAACAGGAAAATATAAAAAATAAGGTTTTCCTGAAAAGAATGAATGTAAAAAAGAGGGATTGGTGGCTGTGTTGGTTCAGTATATATTATTTACATAATAATATGTAAATTATATTCATTATGTGTTATTAGGAAAGGCACGTTACTTGTCTGAACATGATACAAATTGTAAATCCATTTTGATGTAAAAATTATCAAGGGATTGACTAATGAAATCTTTTACAAATTACGTGATGCAGTTGGAATGCACAATGTCGGACCAAATATCATCAGTGCTATGCTGACTACAGTATACATTACATTCCATTCTGAATTTTCGTCGGGACTCGGACTCAATTTAATTAGAACATTTTGTTACTAGGCCTTCTAATTATTAGTTCTAGATTATTCATGGATTATGTTTTTATATGATTCTTAAAACCGTAAGTCTTTTTTTCTTATTTTTACCTTGTTGTTCTAGGGAAATATAGCACCACTACAAACGCTAGTTAAAACATTGAATAACTATTCACCAGATGGTTCATTCATTTTGGTACGTACGAATCAATTCTCGTCAACACTACTACCGGCAAAAAAGAAAACATTTAGAGGCATTCGTCTAGCGCATACATGGCTTGTGAAAAATAAACTCAAACATCAGAACCAACTGTCATTGAGAATCTTTGACTAAATGAATCTCTAACCACTACCAATTGCTTGTCTTTTTTGTTCGCTGATGCATTAAGTGTTTTCAATGCAATTCATTTTCCATCCTTCAAATTACCTTTTCTACCGAACTGTTTGGCATAATTATGTGTCTGGAATTATTTCTCTGAACGTTGAATGTTTTGAAAAACATTACTAAACTACTACTCTCTGCTCCGTTGAATAACAACCTATAAATTACACACTTGATCCTAGCAAGTGTGATTTGACACGGAACTATTTTCATTTCGTAGGCTGACTATCGTATAGCTGATCAGTAAAGCACGGTGCAATGCTTAAGTGTAGCAATACTTATGCAATGCAGATGACTAGTGAGATATTGACAGTCAAGACCGAACATGTTTCCATGAAAATATTTATATAGATTCTAGGCCATGTTAACACCCACATTATATCATGAAAGGGGGGAGGGGCACTATTTTAGATCTGAGGAGGTAATGCATGCATATATGTCTCTCTCAGAAGAAACAAAAGACGGTTATGACGATGGTCTTTCTTGAATTTGTCACCGGAATGCATTTTGGGATTTGATTTTTGTTTGTTTGTTTGTTTTAGGGTTTAACGCCATTTTTCAGCACAATATAGCCTATACATGGCGGCCAGTACGGTCTTAAGATGTTCACACACTTGTTAAATGGATACCTCTCGAATTTTCTTCGTAAAACGTACAAATACGTTATCTATATATGTGCTCTTTGTCGGTGACATTTCATCCTTTTATAAAAAAAAAAGAAATGTATCCAATGACAGTATAAAACTTTAGTTTAGATCGCGAATTGATCAATGTCTTACATTGCGGAAGTTTGATTAAAACTCGGAAAAATCAAACAATTAATTTGAAACCATCAAGTAATTGATTTCAACCTTTCCTAAGTAATTAATTTTAACCTTTCTTAAGCAATTGATTTTAACCTTTCCTAAGTAATTGATTGTATCTTTTTCTAAGTAATTGATTCTAGCCTTTCCTAAGTATTTGATTTTAACCTTTCTTTAGTAATTGATTTTAACCTTTCTTAAGTAATTGATTTTAACCATTCCTTAGTAATTGATTTTAACCTTTCCTAAGTAATTCATTTTAACCTTTCCTAAGTAATTGATTCTAACCTTTCCTAAGTAATTAATTTTAACCTTTCCTAAGCAATTGATTTTAACCTTTCCTAAGTAATTGATTGTATCTTTTTCTAAGTAATTGATTTTAACCTTTCCTAAGTAATTGATTTTAACCTATCCTTAGTAATTGATTTTAACCTTTCCTAAATAATCGATTGTAACCTTTCCTAAGTAATTGATTTTAACCTTTCCTAATAAATTGATTTTAACCTTCCTTAAGTAATTGATTGTAACCTTTCCTAAGTAATTGATTGCATCTTTTTCTAAGTAATTGAGTTTAACCTTTCCTAAGTAATTGATTTTAACCTTTCCTAAGTAATTGATTTTAACCTTTCCTAAGAAATTGATTTTAACCTTTCCTAAGTAATTGATTTTAACCTTTCCTAAGTAATTGATTTTAACCTTTCCTAAGTAATTGATTTTAACCTTTCCTAAGAAATTGATTTTAACCTTCCTTAAGTAATTGATTTTAACCTTTCCTAAGTAATTGATTGTATCTTTTTCTATGTAATTGATTCTAGCCTTTCCTAAGTAATTGATTGTAACCTTTCCTAAGTAATTGATTCTAGCCGTTCCTAAGTAATTGATTTTAACCTTTCCAAAGTAATTGATTTTAACCTTTCCTACGTAATTGACTTTAACCGTTCCCAAGTAATTGATTGTAACCTTTCCTAAGTAATTGATTTTAACCTTTCCTAAGAAATTGATTTTAACCTTCCTTAAGTAATTGATTTTAACCTTTCCTAAGTAATTGATTGTATCTTTTTCTATGTAATTGATTCTAGCCTTTCCTAAGTAATTGATTGTAACCTTTCCCAAGTAATTGATTCTAGCCGTTCCTAAGTAATTGATTTTAACCTTTCCAAAGTAATTGATTTTAACCTTTCCTACGTAATTGACTTTAACCGTTCCCAAGTAATTGATTGTAACCGTTCCCAAGTAATTGATTGTATCTTTTTCTAAGCAATTGATTCTAGCCTTTCCTAAGTAATTGACAGCTTTCACAGAAACAGTGCATGCAAGTTAACTGTCGTGGTATATTGAATGCTCCGAGACAAATAGGACAGCTCGGGTTCTCATCAGCACAAGAAGCTGTATCGGAAGTTGCCATTATTGTCGCTGTCACTATTATATAACCGAAAAATGACCATACGATGTGTCAATCATTGAATTAGAACAGCGTCTTTGCACATTTTAGATCCACACCTTGATTGTATCTTTTTCTAAGTAATTGATTCTAGCCTTTCCTAAGTAATTGATTTTAACCTTTCCCAATTAATTGATTTTAACCTTTCCTAATTAATTGATTTTAACCTTTCCTAAGCAATTGATTTTAACCTTTCCTAAGTAATTGATTTTAGCCTTTCCTAAGTAATCGATTGTATCTTTTTCTAAGTAATTGATTTATACTTTCCTAAATAATTGATTTTAACCTTTCCTAAGTAATTGATTTTAACCTTTCCTAAGTAATTGATTTTAACCTTTCCTAAGTAATTGATTTTAACCTTTCCTTAGTAATTGATTTTAACCATTCCTAAGTAATTGATTTTAACCTTTCCTAAGTAATTGATTTTAACCTTCCTTAGGTAATTGATTTTAACCTTTCCTAAGTAATTGATTGCATCTTTTTCTAAGTAATTGATTCTAGCCTTTCCGAAGTAATTGATTTTAATCTTTTCTAAGTAATTGATTTTAACCTTTCCTTAGTAATTGATTTTAACCGTTAACAAGTAATTGATTTTAACCTTTCCTAAATATTTGATTTTAACCGTTCCCAAGTAATTGATTTTAACCTTTCCTAAGTAATTGATTTTAACCGTTAACAAGTAATTGATTTTAACCTTTCCTAAGTAATTGATTTTAACCTTTCCTAAGTAATTGATTTTAACCGTTAACAAGTAATTGATTTTAACCTTTCCTAAGTATTTGATTTTAACCGTTCCCAAGTAATTGATTTTAACCTTTCCTAAGCAATTGATTTTAACCGTTCCCAAGTAATTGATTGTATCTTTTTCTAAGTAATTGATTCTCGCCTTTCCTAAGTAATTGATTTTAACCTTTCCTAAGTAATTGATTTTAACCTTTCCTAAGTAATTGATTTTAACCTTCCTTAAGTAATTGATTTTAACCTTTCCTAAGTAATTGATTATATCTTTTTCTAAGTATTTGATTCTAGCCTTTCCTAAGTAATTGATTGTAACCTTTCCTAAGTAATTGATTTAAACCTTTCCTAAGCAATTGATTTTAACCTTTCCTAAGCAATTGATTTTAACCTTTCCTAAGTAATTGATTTTAACCGTTCCCAAGTAATTGATTTTAACCTTTCCTAAGTAATTGATTGTATCTTTTCTAAGTAATTGATTCTAGCCTTTCCTAAGTAATTGATTTTAACCTTTCCTTAGTAATTGATTTTAACCTTTCCTAAGTAATTGATTTTAACCTTCCTTAAGTAATTTATTTTAACCTTTCCTAAGTAATTGATTGTAGCTTTTTCTAAGTAATTGATTCTAGCCTTTCCTAAGTAATTGATTTTAACCTTTCCTAAGTAATTGATTTTAACCTTTCCTAAGTAATTGATTTTAACCGTTCCCAAGTAATTGATTTTAACCTTTCCTAAGTAATTGATTTTAACCTTTCCAATGTAACTGATTTTAACCTTTCCCAGGTAATTAACTTTGCCTACGTTACCGATAAAAAGAATGTTGTGCTTTCTACTGCGACGGTAATAATTCGTGGAAACAATTTTTTTGTGAATTTCCATATAATTTTGTTGTGAATTTCCATACAGTTTTGTTGTGAATTTCCATACCATTTCGTTGTAAATCCCTATAACTTTTATACTGGTGAAATACCTTCAATCAAACTTATACCTTTTCTGGTATATCTCCTCTCCTTCAATTACTTCTTCTTTTGGAAATAGTGTTTCTAGAGATAAAAACGTGATTACCTTATCTGGTATATCTCCTCTCCCTCCTTGATTCAAGAGGTATTTAATTTGTCATGTTTTAATATTAAAGGCAAGGATGAAAATATCACTGCTTACAATTTTAATATTTAACACAGACATCAGGAAGAGAAATAAACGACGAAGGTTTTGTTCTGATCCGCTACTGAGTCTGTTATAAGAGCTGTAACGTTAGATGGTAATAATTGTTAGCAACGGTCATGCACAAGATGTATCATTAAAAGCAAACATGTGCAAGCAATGGTCATTCACAGACCGTAACATTGAAAGCCAACATGTGTTAGCATTAGACATGCATAAGTTGAAATAATACATATTAACATGTGTCAGCAAAGGGAGTGCACAAGATATAACATTAAATGCTAACGTAAGGTCAGTAGTGATCATGCGGAAGATGTAACATTAGAGGCTAACATGTGTTAGCCTTGGGCATGCACAAGATGTAACATTAGAGGCTAACATGTGTTAGCCTTGGGCATGCACAAGATGTAACATTAGAGGCTAACATGTGTTAGCCTTGGGCATGCACAAGATGTAACATTAGAGGCTAACATGGATCATCAATGGGGATATACAAGATGTAACATTAAAGACTAATTTGTCAGCAATGGGCATATACAAGATGTAACATTAAAGACTAATATCTCAGCAATGGGCATTCAGATGATGTCAAAACTTAACTTGCGCCAGCAATAGTCAGGCACAAGATGTAACATTAGAGGCTAACACGTGTTAGCCTTGGACTTGATCAGGATGTAACATTAAAGGCTAACATGTGTCACTCTTGGACATGTACAAAATGTAACATTAAAGGCTAACATGTGTCAGTCTTGGGCATGTACAAGATGTAACATTAGAGGCTAACGTGTGTCAACCTTGGGCATGTGCAAAATGTAGTATTAAAGGCTAACATGTGCCAGCACTGGGCCTTCAGGCGATGTTAAAACTTAACTTGAGCCAGCATTGATCAGGAACTAGATGGTCTTGGCTACAATGGTCAGGCATTAGATGGTCTTGGTTGCAATGGTCAGGCACTAAATGGTCTTGGCTACAATGGTCAGGCATTAGATGGTCTTGGCTACAATGGTCAGGCACTAAATGGTCTTGGCTACAATGGTCAGTTACTAGATGGTCTTGGCTACAATGATCAGGCACAAGACACTTAAATCAGATACAACTAAAAAACAATGGCATCAATATCAATTTCGTTTGGTATTTAGAACAACAATCTGTCTCAATACATGGAAAAACTGGGAAAGTGCGGCGGACAAACGGAAGAAATGTGGGGCTTGCAGAATGCCACAAACTCTAAAAGGGCTGCGTACAGAAGGCAACGTATCACTTCTACACTCTGGCCAAAGAAATAAGGAAAGCCACTAATCTGTTACAACTTTGGATTTTTTATACTTAAATATCCAGAGTCTTTATAATGAAGATGTACACAAAATTCTTCTTTTCCATGGGTGGGGGTTGGGAGTTATTGACATTTATGGCACGTTATTGGCTAAATAAGGTCAAGTAAATGGGAGCTACTTGTCTTTCCATAGAACACTGATTCTAGGGTATTAGACTACGTAACAAAACAAAGCACAACCAAACGGTCGTGCATAATTGAAAACTTTATATTATTTTCCTCAAATACAAAGTGAAAGAATTGAAGTAATTAACGAATTAAACAAATCCTATAAGTTATATCAATTACAATAGCTCCAAGTAATCCGAATGACAACTGTAATGTCCCGATGTACTAACAGTATAGAAGAATCACTATATTCTAAATGCAAAGTCCTTTGACTGAATGTACGGTATATTGAAAAGAGCTATAAATCCAAATATCGTTGAATGTTTCACAGTATTTTGATACAGTTATTAATCGAAATAGTCTTTTAATAAATCAACAGTAGATCACTACAGTTGGAACCAATTATTTAAATGAAATAAATGACTATCGCAATTCTGTTTATCTCTTCCAAGACTAGTACTATCCCAAGAATCATTATTTCATCGGAAAAATCCTTTTATATGCCAAACTAATACGCAATAGAGAACACATAATACTTGGATTTAAATGTATCAGTCTGTTATTTCGAAATACTGGCTGTGTTTATTCTAGCTAATCAGGAATATATAAGTTTGACCCTTTGGCCAGAGCAAATGTCTTTGTTTGATCATGTGATGTTTACTTGGAAAGTTGAACCGACCTTAGTACTTTATGAATGAAATCGTGCTATGCACAAAACTTAACTCATCTTAACAGTACAAACCATTCATAATATGTTAGCATTAAAATGTCATTAATTAAATTACCCATACAAAACTTAGTGTTGTGAAAATAGTATACCTAATATAGATATACATAACAACACAGTAAAGCTGGCGCTGGCGGCTATCGAATCTGCGAATCTTGAATTACTAGTCAGACATTCTGCCAACATAGCTATCCCAGCTACCTTCAGAAATTCGTTAATCTTCATACGGACAACCGCGTAAACAAATCACATAGGTTATGTACCTATGTATCAGTTTTCTGGAGGTCACATGTCTTTCTCACTATGTTAATGAAATAAATGATGACGGCAAGGTATCAGGCTACACATTTATAATGATTTCCATATAGTATGGCGAATGAGCAGACAACCAGATGGGAATAGTCGATATATTTGTCTCCAAATATAATTTAATTTCGCTTAGACTATTTTGGAATAGTTTTCTCTCAAACTTAAAGTACACCGACAACACGATGGTTTACTTTAGTATATATCTCTCAATCATTTATATTGACCTATGTTATTTACACGCGATCGTGCCTTTTTTTGTCTGACTCTAAGTCGGTGTAATTGATTTAGATTATATTGTAGCCTTCCACGGAACAAGATAATGGCATTTATGAGAATATTATCTGATTATGTTGGCGATTTATAACCCAAAACAGCAAAATAAATGTTTGAAAACGGCCGATTGATCCAAAATTTGCATGTATCCGTAATTAACTGCACGCAAAGAGGTGTGTTCGGCTGAGACATAACATCATAAAAACACGATACTTGTGTGTAGTATCTATGACCATACATCAAATTGGTCATTGGGGCCGTATTAAAGGATAACATGATCAAAGCATCGGATTTTGCTCATTATGTTAAACCGATAACCCCCTCCGAGCCTTAAGATTGTCGGCGGGATTAAAGATATAGGGTGTAATAATTGTAAATAATTGAAGAAGTATAAAGAAATACATTTCAATTAAACATCATCAGAGTTGTAGGTTGGCGAGATTTGACATTTCTCACTTTATGACAATCTTATTATCTTCTTACCACAAAACATTAAATTCTCTTCGCCACTTTCTGTAAATATAATATTCACAACAATATTACATGTATTATCTCTCTCTCTCTCTCTCTCTCTCTCTCTCTCTCTCTCTCTCTCTCTCTCTCTCTCTCTCTCTCTATATCTATATATATATATATATATATATATATATATATATATATATATATATCTATCTATCTATCTATCTATCTATCTATCTATCTATCTATCTATCTATCTATCTATCTATCTATCTATCTATCGGTCCCTCCGTCCGTATGTCTGTCTGCCCGTCCGTCCCTCCATCCATCTAGCTAGTTATATAACGATCCCGATTTAATTTGTTTAGATTTACGATTATGTTTGTAGGTCAAATGTATACTAGATTACTATGAATAAAGGTTAGAAAAGGTTTTATACTTTGCTTACGACTCAGTGTTTGTAATAACAAAGTAATAATCTATAAGACTCAGTGTTTGTAATAACAAAGTAATAATCTAAAATACTCAGTGTTTGTAATAACAAAGTAATAATCTATAAGACTTTACATTAATATATGGGCGGCTTTAGGAGATTTTACATTCTTATATGGACGGCATACAGTTGGGATGACGCTGACTATTCTGTGACATTAGCCCTACCGATATGTCGATGTAATTTGTATTGAATATTGTCGCTTCTTATGTATAACGAAACGATGTTTACTTAAATTTAAGTTCAAGACATAACGCTGATTATGACCTTGGAATATTCTGGAGGAGAACTTGATACTATTTCATGAAATGCTCCCTTTACACAGACCCACAATCAGGGCATTTCATTGTCACATAGGCCAGGTGACATTTTGTATTTAGAAAATTATTCATTCCTGTTTTAAGCTCAGTCCATGTAATCATTTACTGTTGTGTTCAGATATAATTTAGGAATTCTTATTTAAATTATTCATCGTAATTACAAAGCACTCATTGACGTTTGGGACTTAATACTATTTTGGGATTATTGTTAATTCCTTCAAAGACATTCTAAATC
This sequence comes from Unio delphinus, assembly GCA_029339505.1. Classification (NCBI taxonomy): domain Eukaryota; kingdom Metazoa; phylum Mollusca; class Bivalvia; order Unionida; family Unionidae; genus Unio; species Unio delphinus. The sequence continues at coordinate 10,651,124 of JAQISU010000099.1, forward strand.
ATATCATTGTGATACACCAAGACTGTTGATATATCAATCATATTCACTACTGAAATTCATTTGATACACGCCATACTTTTGGAGTTGCTATATAACTTACATGATTATTTACTATTTAGGGATGAAAACTGAATTCTTTTGTTAAATGTTCTCTTCTTAGCGTAGAGAAATAAATTATTTGTTAGCTTTACTAAACATGTTTTTTTTTCGCTTCTACTCTGTTAGTTGGTTTAAGACCAATGCTTCGTAACAGCTACTGAAAATTTGGAATAGCCCGTGATCTTTTAGTACTCATGAAACCAATAAATACAACATATGAACTCAGAGAGTATTCCAAAAAAATGTAGATTAGCAATGAGTTTGGAAACATAAGCTGCCATTTAAGAAACCTTACAGATTTAGAAATTACCGATAAACATAATGCTCTTGAGAACTTTCACTAGATTACTTGCTACCTGAGATTATTAGCCTACCTTTTTGTGTTGTAAGCATTCAGACGTTGAAACAACTTTTGCTCGGCATCTTTCAAATTAGATTTTCCACCAGAACGGTTTTGAGAGAAATATGTGTTTAAATTCATTATTTCAGCTCCAAATGCTGTTCAGCAATGAGGAAGAATTTTACATAAAATCATTCAATAAATCTTTCTCATTTGGAACCCTATTGACATACAGAGGTAAAAACTAATTTTCTGTATAGATGTTGAAAAACAGGGACCTATCAATGTATTGGAGGCAGGCACCTGTTTTTTTTATTGTAAATCGACAGAGTATTGTTGCTTGTTGATATATGAGCTTTACAGTAAATGTTACAATCCAGTACAGCTGATTTAGTTTTAAATTATTACATCTGTAAATTTCAAGCACTACTCATCTTTTTACAACTGGGTAACTCTGACTTACAGAGTTTATATGTATAATCGAAAAATAATCTGGCAGTTACTATCGATGCGAGGAGCTAGGCAAACACTTTTTCTTTTGCCTTCATGATAAATTAGGAATGAAGCTGAAAATTAAATTGCTATTGCCTAATCCTAATAATCTAATCTAATCTGTATTAATCATACAATACGTGATACAGATTATTAATCTAATCTAATCTGTATTAATCATACAATACGTGATACAGATTATTAATCTAATCTAATCTGTATTAATCATACAATACGTGATACAGATTTCTACCTTTTCCATAAATAAATGATTATCTGATATCTTTGCACTGAAAGGCGATTCAAGTGTACTAGTTTATTAGACACAATATGACATAAAACTTGATTGTTTTGCGGCACATCAACACAGTTAGGTTATTTAGTGCCAAGCGAAAGTTAAAAGTATACTGTCTTGTTTATCAAATGATATGTATAATACTTTTGTTTGAGAACAATTTAAAATTAAGAATAGGCGTGGGGGACTGAGATTGAAACAAACACTATTTTGTAGTAAATAGGAAGGTGACTTGCTTTGTCGTTCAAAATAAAAAAAATAAACAGGAACATGCCTTTGTCGTTCAAAATAAAAAAAGTAAAAAGGGACATGCCTTTGTCGTTCAAAATAAAAAAAGTAAAAAGGGACATGCCTTTGTCGTTCAAAATAAAAAAGGTAAAAAGGGACATGCCGTTTGGTGGTATGACTTGTGCAACAAAAAATCGCCAGTGGCTGAACAGGAAAAGGATATCTTTGTATTATGCAGTGCCGATGAGATGGAGAGAGCCAACAGATCATATCAGCAATTATTATTTCTGCATTATGTCTCCGGTTGGGAAAGGTATATCAAAGAAGTAAAAGTGGACTATGCATTATCAAAACATTCCATCAGCTATACGCTCAGTACCCCACGGAGAAGGACATTCGATTGCTGATGCAACAGAATCATTCTCACTTGAGTCAGACGAGTAAGAGGAAGTGGATAAAACTTCTAGTCTGAACCATCAATGTCACATGGCCCGTATTTTCTCCCATCCTTCTCTTCTGAACCACTCCTCATAATACAGGGTGAACTGACTGACTTTTTCAGGCATTGGAACTATCCAAGAGTAAGCAGTAATTGTTGGACTCCAGACTACATCAGTTGAATCTTTTGGTAGGTGAGGTTAGGGTTTCCATGTTCTTTGACAGTCAAAAGGATCTTGTCCCATCTTTCTTATCGAAGGGGATCTTGTAGCCTGCAACATCATCGAAGGTGTGATTGCAGCCCTCAGCAGGTTGCATCATTCAAGACTATTTGAGACTGTTCATTCATTCATAGAAGACGAGTATTAAATCTGTTTTACTGCATAATGTCACTGCTTGCCATCAGTTCCAGTTGGTCATGCAGTCCATATGAAGGTAACCTATGAAAACATGAAACAACTTTTGATGTGCATAAACTATGACAAATATCAATCGCAACTCTTTAGAAAATTGAAGGTTCTTCCTCTCTTGCTTGGTCTGCAGACTGGATGCACAAAATACTGCTGATGTCTCTGCGAATGGAGTAGTCGTGCGAGACATTCCCACCACATCAACAAATTGGTCATTTGGACCATCATTGGAGATTGGGAGGAAACGTGTTTAGCATCCACCGCATGTTAAATCAAGGAAGAGTTTGCTCCCTTGCACATCAAAAGCTGGATATGATGAAGAATTTTGTCAAGGCCATGGACAAAACACGAGCAGCTTTCAAGCACCACCGTGGAACATTTCCAATGTTATATGAAGCTAAGATAAACGAAGGTGTCTTTGTTGGTCCACAGATTCGTGAATTTCTTCCAGATGATGGATTTCATCGTGCACTGGAAACGACGGCATGGAAAGTCTTTCAGTTAATGTACCACATTTTCATGTAAGCAACAAGGCAGACAACTACAGGGAGTTAGTGGAAAACTTCCTCAAAGCATACAACAGTCTTGGTTGCAACATCTCATTAAAGATACATTTTTGCAACGCATCATGATTTGTTTCCACCGAAAAGTGTAGCAGTTAGCGACGGGCACGGCGAGCGATTTCGCCAGGACATCGCAAAATTAGAGAAATGGAACCCATCAATGCTTGCAGACTATTGCTGGACAGTGACAAAAGATACGCAATATAAAAGACAAGCCAAGAAGTGCCAAGTAGACTCTGAAGAGGAACTAAATTATGTAAGTATTTATACATAACATTGTTGGTCTTTTGTTTCGTAATAAATTTTATTTATGCAATCCTTTCGCTGTTCTTTTTAAAGTGTAACCTAAATATTACAGGTGAAATATTATCATATAAACCAACCACAAACACATGAAAAGACAGGTTTACAATTTATGATTGAGACTATTATCTGAACAGTATACATTGACGTAAAAAACTGAAACAGCTTGGAAAAGTAGCCAATCAGTTGATTTAATTGTCATGTTTTAATTAAGCACATATAAATCCATAATACATAGCACATTTCATTTCTAAATATTGTAGACTAGAATGATAATATATGCCAGAGTTCAACCTTTTAGTTATTCCTTCATTCAACATAGTGATTTGACTGACAACACTTTCATTGCGTCGTCACCAACACAGAAGTTGGCCTTCAATTGCCGTCGACCAATAAGCTGAAAATTTCATATTCGGGTTGACGATACGGCATTTTCTTTTCAGATCCGTTTATCATACTGAAATACAAAATTTAAATTTATTTTGCAGACCTTTTACAATAATAACGTTTAGAGTTTGAAGCAATCCAAAACTTTAACAGCGACACATTAATGCCTTCAACACCGCGTGAAAGACTGTTAACATCCGGCTGCAGACGGCGCCACTAATGTTTTTATGTTATTCAAAAACACATTCTCAGATCTCGTTATGGACATTGTATGTTTGAAAAGACGGTTAGATGCATGTGTTTGGAAAGACTGCTAGATGTGTGTTTTTGGAAAGACTGCTAGATGTGTGTGTTTGGAAAGACCGCTAGTTGTGTGTGTTTGGAAAGACCGCTAGATCTGTGTGTTTGGAAAGACCGCTAGATGTCTGTGTTTGGAAAGACCGCTAGATGTGTGTGTTTGGAAAGACCGCTAGATGTGTGTGTTTGGAAAGACTGCTAGATGTGTGTGTTTGGAAAGACCGCTAGATGTGTGTGTTTGGAAAGACCGCTAGATGTGTGTGTTTGGAAAGACTGCTAGATGTGTGTGTTTGGAAAGACTGCTAGATGTGTACTATTGGAAAGACTGCTAGATATGTGTGTTTGGAAAGACTGCTCGATGTGTATGTTTGGAAAGACTGCTAGATGTGTGTGTTTGGAAAGACCGCTAGATGTGTACGTTTGAAAAGACTTCAAACTCGACTTCACTTACTGGTCATGGTTGCTCACAAGGGGTCATATTCAAAGATTCAAGTTAGATTTTGCAATATGTCCACCAAATGTGTGACAATAAGACCCAACTCGGATATATGTCTTTTAAGTGAAGTCAAAGTTGTTGACAACTTAGCTTCTGATATTACCCCTGGTATGTCAAAAGAGACCGTGGATATTCTCTGCATGAGGATTTGAAGGTTAAGATCGATATTGAAAATCTGACCCAAGAGCAACTAGATAGACTCAAACAAGTATTGGGAAAGTGGGATTGGATATTTTTTAAAGGACCCACAGACTTAGAAAAGACTAATCTCATCAAGCATAAAATAAAAATGATTCGGCACCTCAATCTGCCGATCAGATGTTCTTGTCTGAACGTTGTAATAGCATCAGGTGGGACAGGGAACAGTTGACTGATAAGACTCTAGCAAAAATTATTGACCTCAAGAGTAAGGGTTTTCGGCCCAGGAAGAAGGATATCCGGACAGAAAATTCGTCCTTGCAGAGATTTCTCCATGAATGGATGGAACCGCCTTGTAGTTGAAAACGGAGTTCTGTACAGAACCACTTCTCTTGATGGTCAAACGATCAGACAACTCATGATCCCAGAGTAATACCGGAGCCTAGCATTGAGAGTTATGCACAACGATAGGGGCCATAAAGGTGAGGAAAAGACACTCTTTTTAGCTAGAGAAAGGATTTATAACGGATCATTTCACCAGGTATGCCCAGGCTATTTCTTGCCGCAATCAGACTACAGCTAAAGCCCTATTTGAGCACTTCTTTCGATACATAGGTTTCCCGGAAAGGTTGCATAGCCATCAGGGACGTGGTTTCGAGGGTTAAGTTCTCAAGGAGTTATGCAAATTAGCAAACATACAGAAGTCTCGCTCCTCCCACTTTCACCCACAGGGGAATGATGCCTGCGAACGCTTCAATGGAACTCTCTTAAAAATGCTAGGTGCATAGGAGGAAGATATATATATATATATATATATATATATATATATATATATATATATATATATATATATATATATATATATATATATATATAGACTGGAAACATTTCGCTTTATGTTAATGACCTTTTAGTTTTTATCAGACGTCAACAATGCTTTGTTCAATAAATCTGAATAATAAAAGTAATATGAATTGCTTAGCCACACACAAGCGATTGTTTTTCTGTCAACAACACGTCATTTTACATGCCCGTGTCGTGCTTGAATTACGCCATATTTATCATTATTGTGATAGAAAAACAACTCCAACGCCGAAAATTATGTGAAACCAGTTTCACATTTTAATCTTTGCTTCTTCAGGCACGAAATGATGTGAAAGTAACAGATGACGTCTTTTATTTTAAAACATCAATTACGTTATTACGTAACGTCATAAATGATATGCATCTTCATAACAATTATATACAATTCTATATGACAGGATCTATAAGATACACGAGTCTCTAATGAAACTTGAATTAATAAAATAATTTTAAAAACTTTGAGACAAACAGTCATACATATAATTGTATTGCTATGAAGGATATATAACATATCAATTTAAATCATACAATTGCATATAATGCACTGGCATTAAGTCCATTAGGATACAAAGTATCTGACTTATGAATCCAATAAGTTTCTTTTGAGTCTATTCATGTCACCATCCACAATATATATTGGCATGAAAGAAAAATCGAGTAGAGAGGGATTATTGGTGTTAAAGTGTGTTGAAATATTAGAGGAAAACATAGGATAACTATAATTTCTTATATCAAAGCGATGATTATTTATTCTCTTAGAAACTTGTTGAAGTGTTTGTCCAACATATTGCATACTACATTTTTTTTTACAGGTTATTAAACAAATCACATCAGTTGATATGCAGTTTGTGTTAACATGTAGAGAAATGCCTCTTTTGTGTTAGCACTACTGAAAGAAGTACTTTCTCTTATGTTTGCACATTGATAGTACCGGCTTCTGTTACATCTCGATGACGAAAAGTGTATTTCTTTATTATTTTTCCTGTCATATTGGGTTATTAACTAATTTATCCAAGTTTAAATTTGACAACTCGAAACGGAAGGAAACACAGTTTAAACATAGATTCCGATGCGTTATTTAAGTCCGCACTTGTCTGAGCACGCCGACTGCATTACGTAATAATGGTAAAAGGTATTACGTATTAACATTAAAGGTATTAAGTATTAACAGTAAAATCTATTACGTATTAACAGTAAATCTATTACGTATTAACAGTAAAATATATTACGTATTAACAGTAAAAGGTATTACGTATAAACAGTAAAATATAATACGTATCAAAAGTAAAATGTATTACGTATTAATAGTAAAATGTATTACGTATTAACAGCAAAATGTATTACGCATTAACAGGAAAAGGTATTACGTATTAACAGTAAAATGTATTACATATTAACAGTAAAATGTATTACGTATGAATAGTATAATGTATTACGTATTAACAGTAAAATGTATTGCGTATTAACAGTAAAATATATTACGTATTAACAGTAAAATGCATTACGTATGAACAGTAAAATGTATTACGTATTAATAGTAAAACGTATTACGTATTAACAGTAAAATGTATTACGTATTTAAAACAAAATTTATTACGTATTAATAGTAAAATGTATAACGTATTAACAGTAAAATGTATTAAGTATTAACAGGAAAATGTATTACGTATTAACAGTAAAATGTATTACGTATTAACAGTAAAATCTATTACGTATTAACAGCAAAATCTATTACGTATTAACAGTAAAATGTATTATGTATTAATAGTAAAATCTATTACGTATTAACAGTAAAATGTATTACGTATTAACAGTAAATTGTATTACGTATTAACAGTAAAATGTATTACGTATTATAAGTAAAATGTACTAAGTATTAACAGTAATATGCATTACGCATTCACATTAAAATGTATTAAGAATTAAAAGTAAAATGTACTACGTAAGAACAGTAAGATGCATTACGTATTAACAGTAAAATGCATTAAGTATTAACAGTAAAATATATTACGTATTAATATTAAAATGTACTACGTATTAACAGTAAAATGTATTACGCATTAACAGTAAAATATATTAAGTATTCAAATAAAATATATTACGTATTAAAAGTAAAATATATTACGTATTAAAAGTAAAATGTATTAAGTATTACTAGTAAAATGTATTACGTATTAATAGTAAAATGTACTACGTATGAACAGTAAGATGCATTACGTATTAACAGTAAAATGTATTACGTATAAACAGTAAAATCTATTACGTATTAACAGTAAATTGTATTACGTATTAATAGTAAAATGTATTACGTATTTATAGTAAAATGTACTACGTATTAATAGTAAAATGTATTACGTATTAATAGTAAAATGTATTATGTATTAATAGTCAAATGTACTACGTATTAATAGTAAAATGTATTGCATATTAATAGTAAAATGTACTACGTATTAACAGTAAAATATATTACGTATTAATAGTAAAATGTATAACAGTAAAATGTATTACGTATTAACCGTAAAAGGTATTACGTATTAAAAGTAAAATATATTACGTATTAATAGTAAAATATACTACGCATGAACAGTAAGATGTATTATGTATTAATAGTAAATTGTATTACGTATTAACAGTAAAATGTATTACGTTTTAACAGTAAAATGTATTACGTTTTAACAGTAAAATATACTACGTATTAACAGTAAAATGTATTATGCATTAATAGTAAATTGTATTACGTATTAACAGTAAAATGTATTACGTTTTAACAGTAAAATGTATTACGTTTTAACAGTAAAATCTATTACGTATTAACAGTAAAATGTATTACTTTTTAACAGTAAAATGTATTACGTATTAACAGTAAAATCTATTTCGTATTAACTGTAAAATGTAGTACGTATTAACAGTAAAATGTATTATGTATTAACAGTAAAATGTATTACGTTTTAACAGCAAAATGTAGTATGTATTAATAGTAAAATATATTACGTATTAATAGTAAAATGTACTAAGTATTAACAGTAAGATGCATTACGAATTAACAGTAAAATGTATTAAGTATTTAACAGCAAAATATATTACGCATTAAAAGTAAAATATGTTACTTATTAATAGTAAAATGTTCTTCGTATTAATAGTAAAATGTATTACGTATTAACAATAAAATGTATTACGTATTAATAGTAAAATTGATTACGTATTAATTAGTAAAATGTACTACGTATGAACAGTAAGATGCATTACGTATTAACAGGAAAAAGTATTACGTATTAATAGTAAATTGTATTAAGTAATAATAGTAAAATGTACTACGTATTAACTGTAAAATATATTACGTATTAACAGTAAAATATATTACGTATTAATAGTAAAATGTATTACGTATGAACAGTAAGATGCATTACGTATTAACAGTAAAATTTGTTACGTATTAATAGTAAATTGTATTAAGTAATAATAGTAAAATGTACTACGTATTAACTGTAAAATATATTACGTATTAACAGTAAAATATATTACGTATTAATAGTAAAATGTACTACGTATTAACTGTAAAATATATTACGTATTAATAGTAAAATGTATTACGTATGAACAGTAAGATGCATTACGTATTAACAGGAAAAAGTATTACGTATTAATAGTAAATTGTATTAAGTAATAATAGTAACATGTACTACGTATTAACTGTAAAATATATTACGTATTAACAGTAAAATATATTACGTATTAATAGTAAAATGTACTACGTATGAACAGTAAGATGCATTACGTATTAACAGTAAAATATGTTACGTATTAATAGTAAAATGTATTACGTATTAATAGTAAAACGCATTGCGTATTAATAGTAAAATGTACAACGTATGGACAGTAAGATGCATTACGTATTAACAGTAAAATGCGTTAAGTATTGACAGTAAAATATATTACGTATTAATAGTAAAATGCATTACGTATTAACAGGAAAGGGTATTACGTATTAACAGTAAAATGTGTTACGTATTAATAGTAAAATGTATACGCATTAACAGCAAATTGTATTACGTATTAACACTAAAATGTATTAAGTATTAATAGTAAAAGGTATTACGTATTAGCAGGAAAATGTATTAGGTATTAATATTAAATTGTATTACGTATTAACAGTGAAAGATACGACGTATTAACAGCAAATTGTATTACGTACTAACAGTAAAATGTATCTCGTATTAACGGTGAAAGTTATTACGTATTATCTTTACAATTTATTACATATTAAGAGTGAAATGTATTACGTATTAACAGTAATAGGTATTACTTATTAATAGTAATAGTTATTACGTATTAACAGTAATATAAAATTCGAGCTCTGTGACAACAGTGCTAACGGTAATAATCAAATTATAAAAAATATTTTGAATAATAAGACAGTCAATATAAAATGAATATGAAATAACGTCAAAATATTTTTCTGCTTCAATAGTAAACTGTATTAAAACGTCCATCGACAACGAGACAGTAACAGCGTAATAAGTCCATTGACAACGAGACAGTAATATAGCGTAATACGCCCATTGACAACGAGACAGTAATATAGCGTAATACGTCCATTGACAACGAGAGAGTAACATAGCGTAGTACGTACATTGACAACGAGACAGTAATATAGCGTAATACGTCCATTGACTACGAGACAGTAATATAGCGTAATACGTCCATTGACAACGAGAGTAACATAGCGTAGTACGTACATTGACAACGAGACAGTAATATAGCGTAATACGTCCATTGACTACGAGACAGTAATACAGCGTAATACGTCCATTGACAACGAGAGTAACATAGCGTAGTACGTACATTGACAACGAGACAGTAATATAGCGTAATACGTCCATTGACTACAAGACAGTAACATAGCGTAATACGTCCATTGACTACGAGACAGTAACATAGCGTAATACATCCATTGACTACCAGACAGTAACATAGCGTAATACGTCCATTGACAACGTAGATAATGAACACCAGAATATGACATTTTCCCAAGGAAGATTAAAAAATATTTAATCTTTAGCAACTGTGTATGAGCGATAACATATAGAAAGTAATCTGTATACATTCTCCTGTTAACACTATTTTACTTGCGAGTATTGTTTATAACGTTTATTGCCGGAAGGTTTCGAAGATGAAACTTTCATATTTTGGTAGTAGCTCAAACATAAGTTATGCGGCTTACTTTTTAGGCAGTCTTTGATTAAAAAAGAATCAAGTTGTGTCCAGAACTTGAAAAGTTTCAGTTCGTGTCATAGATCAGAGACAATCCAGCTTTAAACGAACAAAGTAGTTTTGGCTGGTAAAGCAACCCTTTTCAGAGCCCAATAGAGTGGTTTTTTGATAATAAAGCATCCTATTCATGTACCAAACGAAGTATTTCTGGCTGGTAAACGATACCCATTCATGAACAAAACAAAGTAGTTTTGGCTGGTAAAGCGAACCATGCATGAGCGAAATCATGTGTAATTTAGACGCTATTACAGAGGAACTATGTTAGAGGCATCCATATCGATTTTATATCACTTCTCGAGTCTATGGTTTGTGTTGTCTTATAATAGCCCGGAACTAACCTTTAGAAAGCCTTAACAGTTAGAATGATATTATCTTCAATACGGCAAATCTGGACATTTTTCTCTCAAAGAATACATTTTCCTATTAAAATTAGTAACGGATTCTGACATTTTTCTATTCATTGCTGCCAATCATTGTTCTATTTAATACTAAAAAGAAGCAATGGCTATATATATATATATATATATAAATATATATATATATATATATATATATATATATATATATATATATATATATATATATACTGTTGCGATAGTTAGGATGTTTTGATCCCGATTAAAATATTAATAGTCAATAGAAATATCTTATGATATAGTCAGTAGATTTTTTTTACTATAACACAATATGATCATTCTTAACCTTGAGCGAAAATACATTTAATGTATGTATTTAACGTCAGTTTCCAATTAGCAGTTATAAATAAAAGACGTGATAATTCAGTTTTGTTTGTTTTGGCATTGTGAGGTAACATAATGTGTATTAGAATATTATGAACACAGAATCGAATCTTATTAATTCAGTTTCGATATTCTCATTTATGTTTTCACAAATATTATTTAATGAGATCCAGATAATTAAAATCTTAAGTAAGAAGTCTGAATTTTACTGATCTTATATTCTAGATGTAGTCCTCATTGAAACACACACACACACACACACACACACACACACACACACACACGCACGCATATATAGAAACTGTTGATGATTTAAGTATAATGGCAGAAAGAATGCTTTATACTAGAAGATGCCAATATTACACAAAAACGGAAATGAATGGCGACTCTGAGGGACGTGTGCACGAAACATGTCGACTAAATTATGAACAATATATGTCGACTAAATTATGAATAAAATATGTCGAGCAAATTATATGAATAAAATATGTTGACTCAATTACATGAATAAAATATGTCGACTAATATATGAATAAAATATGTCCACTAATGTATGAATAAAATATGTCCACTAATGTATGAATAAAATATGTCCACTAATGTATGAATACAATATGTCGACTAAATTATATGAATAAAATATGTTGGCTAATATATGAATAAAATATATCCACTAATGTATGTATACAATATGTCGACTAATGTATGAATAAAATATGTCCAAATATGTCGACTAATATATGAATAAAATATGTCCACGAATATATGAATAAAATATGTTGACTAGAGTATGAATACAGATAGCAGCAGATACAGTATTTTATTAGTGCACTTATTCATTGTTTGTTTATTACAATTTAATTTGCTTCAGTTTTCATGTATGTGGCATTTGATTCCCTCTCATGCCCCGTACTGAGTTTACCCCCCAAATACCCCACTTGATTCTTTGTGAAGTGCAAATTCTATGATATAAGGAGGATAGCGATATGGATAATCTAATCTTGGATATCACCATGGCACAAGGTGAGGAATGCACTTGAGCCGAAGATCTATGACAAAAAGCATAAATAATATATAAAAGCTGGTAACACTACATAGTTTTGATATCGAAAGCCTTTTCCCCCTCGCCGTTGAAGTGCAAGTAATTCTTAACATTTCTTGTATATCATCAAGAAACACTTTCGTTCCTTTAACTATGTAGACGCACAAAGATTGTAAAATATCAGCCCAATATGGGCATATTTACATATTTATGTATTTTTATGGTGAGAAATAAATGCTGAATATCGAAAAAAACGAAAAGAATTTCAACTTCTCGAGGCACGAAATGACATCTCTGTATCTGGCTAGGAACTGATCTAATTGATCATAACTGTATTTTATTGTTTTCTTTGAAATAGTAATAACTCCCTTGCCATCCACAAAGCATGCATACGCCGAGTTCACGATCGGAATTATTGGGATGATTTTCTATTAAGGAACAGGGAATGAGTCGGTTGTACAATACTGGAATAAAATGTACCATCCACAGTAATTATCTAAACGCAAGGAGCTTGTTTAAACCATTTGTTATTGCTTTAAAATATTATCTGCGCAGAAAAGACAATGATGTTATAAATTCGGTTCAATAATTAATAACGTCAAAACTCTTAATGCATGTATTTCTATGGCATGTCTTGTACTGAATCAATCATTGATTTGTTTTTACAGCACAGGTCACTATTATGACCTAAACTGAAGATACTACTAATAATATTAATCCGATTCAAAGATATATATTGTTAGATGGTACTCGAGTTTTAATATATACTTAGTAACTTATAACTGTGAAAAATAATAAAAAAATCTTGTTAAAAATACAGGTAGTCTAAACGTTTCTTGACATGAAGCCGTTGTCCAATGAAATAAAAGTGTCTTCCATTATTACATCCGTGTGATACAAATCGGGATATGTATATCAACGAAGCCAAAATTTTAAAGAATGTTAGAATCATCAATATTGCAGATGCACAAATATCTATTAATGTTACACCCATATAATAAAAAAGGTCACTGTGACATACATTTCATATTTTACTAACTTAGAGTCATGCGTGCATTTTTGCAGAAGTAGTCCATTATAGTTAATGTGTCACGCTTCATTGATTTGATTTACATTTGCTGTTTGTTGTTCATATGCGCAGGCAGTGTTCATGCTGGAATCATGAAAGTTGGTGATGAAATGCATTTCGCAGTGTTCATGCTGGAATCATGAAAGTTGGTGATGAAATGCATTTCGCAGTGTTCATGCTGGAATCATGAAATTTGGTGATGAAATGCATTTCGCAGTGTTCATGCTGGAATCATGAAATTTGGTAATGAAATGCATTTCGCAATGTTCATGCTGGAAGCATGAAAGTTGGTGATGAAATCTCTTTTAGTACCACACCCTTACAATAAAAGAAACTCGCCAAGAATTATATTTAATTTGCTTGCGGACTTCTGTTACGCGTTTGAATTCCTCATGTCTACATGAGCTTTTTTGCAGTGTATATTTGGGAAGTGGGCAGATGTTCACATTTGCACGGGATATAGAAGACCCCGCCCCCCACGAGTCACTGCTGCCTTGCAGGTTATGTTTTGGATAACCAAAGGCTAGGGTGCTGACACAGTACCTGATTGGGCGTATGAACTTTCTCAATAAGGTCACCGCCCAGGGCAGAGGAGTCCCAAGAACGACTCAACGGCCACGTGTCCAGGACCAAGGCGACCCACTAGTTATGTGGAGTTCGGCTGTGGTCAACAGCCTGGAGAGGGATGGGCTCCGCCAGGTTCATTGCCCAAGACACACCACATGCAATGACAACTTTACCTCCACCCATACTGGATCGGACCGCGCCTTTTGTCTCGTACCAGGGCGGAGGTGTTAAGTGTGTTACTGGTGCAAGATCACCACCAAAACTCCGAATCAGAAACAACATCAGCATTGGTACATGGAACATCAGGACATTAAGAACGCCTGGAAAGGTAGAGGAACTAATACACGAAATGAACAGATACCATTGGACCATCTCTGGACTGTGCGAAGTACGATGGAAGAACCTTGGGGAAACATCAGCACAGGATGGACATACACTATACTACATGAACATGGTGTCGGATTTCTCGTCCACAAAGACACTTTGAACACTGTCATGAGTTGTCGGCCAGTCTCCAGCAGGCTTATCATCATACGCTTGGGGGCAACACCGCTCAATATCACCATTGTGCAAGCTTACGCTCCAACTACAGACCATAATGATGAAGAATTAGAGGATTTCTACGACCAACTGCAAGAAGTCCTGGACCAGACCCCAAAGAAAGACATTCTTGTGGTGCAAGGAGACTGGAATGCCAAAATAGGAGAGGATGCCGTTGATAACTGGAAAGGCACATGTGGACGCTACTGCAATGCAGAGACCAACGACAGAGGCTTAAGGCTTCTGGAATTTGCCAGCTTCAATGATCTGAAGCTGATGAACACGTTTGGTCCACACAAAGCATCCAGAAGGTGGACCTGGCATAGCCCCAATGGAGAACACCATAACCAGATTGATTATATCATGGTGAAGAGACGTTTCCACACCAGCGTAAACATTGCCAAGACAAGAGGTTTCCCAGGAGCAGACATTGGAAGTGACCGTGACTTAGTGATGATGACCCTCCGACTACGTCTAAAAATAAGTCCACAAAGAGGGCCCCACAAGAATCAAGTTCAACCTTGACATGCTAAAAGACCCAGAGGTCTTGGAAGCCTTCCAGGCAAAGATAGGAGGGACATTTGCACCACTGTTACTTCTTAGTGCAGAGAACACAGTTATAGACACAATGATCGACACATTTAGCATAGCAGTGACCTAAACAGCCAGTGAGATCCTTGGCAAACATCGACGACCAAAGAAACCTTGGGTTACAACTGACATAATTGATCTGTGTGACAAGCGTCGAGAGCTAAAAAAGAAGAAGTCAGAAGTAGAAGGAGCAAAACAATACAGGGAAATCAACCAGGGTATCAAGAAAAGCATGAGAAAGGCAAGGGAGACATGGATTGAAGACCAGTGTAAAGATATAAAAAACAATGTAAAGAAAAAAAATAGCAAAAAGCATACCAACTGGTGATAGACCTGACCAGTGTAAAACAAGGACGCTCCTCCATCATTCAAGATAAGGGAGGAAAATGTCTTACATAAGAACAATACATTCTTAAGAGATGGACAGAATACTGCTCAGACCTGTACAACCACAGACCTACAGGGGACCCAGACATACTCAACACCCCATCAGTGACCAACACTGACAACTACCCCATCCTCCGAGAAGAAGTAGAGGCTGCAGTGAAAGCATTGAAAAAAGGGAATGCAGCAGGAGTAGACAACATTCCTGCAGAACTAGTCCAAGAAGAGGGTGAAGCCATGATAACGCCCTACTAACAATCTGCAACAAGATCTGGCAGACAGGGGAATGGCCAACACCATATACTCAGTCACTCATAGTAACTCTCTCGAAAAAAGGCAATTTGCAGCAATGTCAGAACTATTGTACGATCAGTCTTATATGCCACCCAAGCAAAGTCATGCTAAAAATCATATTAAACAGACTGAAGCCGCTGGCAGAGTAAATCATAGATGAAGAACAGGCAGGCTTTAGACCAGGGCGAAGCACAACTGAAAAGATTTTCAACCTGAGAATACTATGTGAGAAATACCTCCAGCACCAACAAGACCTTTATCATGTCTTTATAGATTTTAAGAAGGCGTTTGACAGGGTATGGCATGCAGACCTTTGGTCCACCATGAAGCTGTACAACATCAACGCTAACCTGATCAAAGTCATAGAAAGCCTTTACAGCAAGGCCACCAGCGCAGTATGCTTCAACGGTCAAATAGGAGATTGGTTTAGGACATTTGTCGGAGTCAGACAGTGCTGCTTGCTTTCACCTACTCTCTTCAACATCTTCCTTGAAAGAATCATGACAGATGCACTGGAAGACCATGAAGGAACTATCAGTATTGGAGGCAGAATAAAATAACGAATCTGCGCTTTACTGATGACATCGATGGCCTTGCAGGAAATGAGGAGGAGCTAGCTCAGTTGGTGGAAAAACTGGACAGGACAGTTACTGCTTTTGGTATGGAATCAGTGCAGAGAAGACCAAATTGATGACCAACAACAGCAGTGACATCAGCACTGACATCATGATTAGAGGCCAAAAACTGGAAACAGTTAATAGATTCAAGAACTTAGGAGCCATTGTGGCAGACGAGGGATCGAAACCAGAAATATTGTCCAGGATTGCGCTGACAATAAAAGCAATGGCAAGGCTGAAGACAGTTTAGAAAGACAGAAACACCTCAGTCAGCTCAAAACTCAGACTGATGCGCTCCTTGGTTGCATCTGTATTCCTATATGCCTGTGAGTCATGGACCCTCACAGCGGATCTCGAAAGGAGGATACAAGCTGTTGCAATGAGATGCTTTCGAAGGTTGCTTGGCATTACATATAGAGATCATGTCACGAAAGAGGAAGTGGGAAACAGAATTAAGCAAGCCATTGGGCCCTATGAAGAGCTATTGACCATTGTGAAAAAGCACAAAATGAAATGGTGTGGACATGTCACACGATCAACAGGGCTTGCTAAGACAATCATGCAAGGTACGGTGCAGGGAGGGCGAAGGAGAGGAATACAGAGGAAAAGATGGGAGGATAACATCTCAGAGTGGACAGGACTGACAGATAGATAGATAGATAGATAGATAGATAGACAGACAGACAGACAGACAGACAGATAGATAGATAGATAGATAGATAGATAGATAGATAGATAGATAGATAGATAGATAGATAGATAGATAGATAGATAGGTAGATAGATAGATAGACGTGCTATCCAACCTAGAATCATGATACGTGGTGAGCGATTGCATCCTGAAAAGAACTACACTTGTATGCAAACATATATCTATGTGTCTTATAGTTCACACTTCAATGACTTGCTTGTATTGTTCAGCATAATGTTCATTTATTAGATGCTAAGCGAAGATGTGTTTTTATGATTTCTTTTTGCTTTGGCAAAATGCCACTAATCACTTTGTACAAGATGATACAGATTTCGATCATCCTCATCGCAACCAGCGATCGTTTTTTCCTCTTTTCAGAGATAGTGATGCACAAGAGGGATAGAAAGAAAGGAAAAAAAAGAAAAGAAAAAAGCATTAGTTATTTAGCATAGATGAACATGAAATAAGTCTCTTAGAAGCGCAGCTTCCCCTTTCAGGATCCTCATGAAAAAGTATATATTTATTATTAAGTATGGCTTACCTCTGTGGAATCTAATAATTATTGTGCACGTCATTATTTATTTTGTACGATTAGTAATAATTTCTATGTTATGTCATAAATATCGTGCAGAAAGATACGACTGTCACGTTTTATACGATCACACGTCTTTCAACTCTTGATAATTTGAACACCGATCTTGTTACTAAGAAAAAAATTCCATGTATTACAGATACAGAGAACGATAAAGCAGAAATTATATAATTTCTTAGTATTTAGCGCTAATCTAAGCCGATACAGTTGGGAAATTCCTACCAAGGACACGTTGAATAAAATCCCCTTTTGATACCTTGTGAAGGTACACACCAAGACGAATGTAAAAATTATTTATATGTCCAGAATATTTCTCTTTGTCGCACAGTGCTATGATAGCAAGCACATGTACTAATTATTGCATATGTGTAAAAATAATTGTGATGTGATGTGACGTGATTTGAATTTTTAACGTACTTTAACAATTGTTTAGTCATTTTGATACGATATCTGCAGTGTGGCTGTTTATAGTGGTGTCTAGCACTGGGGCATCAAGTCGCAGACACGTTGCATGATGTCCCACCCAGTCACATTATCCTGACACCACGCCGACCAGTCCTAACACCAACCTCTTAGTTCTGAACGTCAATCGAGGCAGCTGTTAGTATAATTTTTATCAGCCTTTGGTATGACTCGGCCGGGGATCGAACTCACGATCTTCCGACTCTCTAACCACTAGGCTACTGGAGCGGTCGTACGAATAAATGCAGTGTTTACAAAGATCTGTGGTATTAATTTGACCAGTGATCATGACGTTTGTAAGTGATGAAATTACCTGTAATTCTCTTGTTATTTTTGGAGTTTGCCATAAAACGGATAATTCTGTAAAGGTACAACTATTTTTGAATCTTTTGTAGGTGGCGTGAATATATAAAGCGCTCTTTTTATAATATGTTTTATAATTTGCTTGCATTGTACTTTTATGGAAATATATTGTCTCCAAGAAAATAATTTCAATAATAATCAATAATTTCATAAATATAAATTTTATGCAAATTTTATGCAAAATGTTTCATATATCGGGAAAGATATATCATAATCCGAATAAAAATATTGCTTTCTCTTGAAGATTACACAATTTACCAAATAATTTAGTTTTTTCTAAAAAAACAAAACATTTTCCGTTACAATTCTCATTAACCACAGTAAACTTTCATTCATTCCTGAGCGTGTGGTTTCAATAAATCATTGCAGAAAGGAGATTGACTCTTCATTTGTGCCAGTCCCTACAAGAAAACAAAGAGATGTTCTGTTCATTAGTGCACGCCAAGTATACATTTTATCTTCAAACATTTTACATTGGAGCAGGAATTCCAACATGTTCAGTTTAATTTAAAATAGATATAGCATGGTCGCCTTTTTTCAACATAAAAGCCTATCCCATATAATTGTCTATTTATTCTGGGTACAACTTAATACGTACCTTTTATTAACACTGACTGCATAGTTACATATATCATGCATCGATTTCAAATGAAATGGTGTGTTTAAAAGCAGTCATATCATCCGGGTAGTGCTGGACTTACAGATGGAGTGAACCTAACAAGCATCTCTAATATCGACACATAATTCTTGTAGAAAGTTATTAATGTAAACTAGGTATTATAATGTTGATAAAACATCTCCCTGCCGAATGCACCGTTCTATTGGAAAAGGCTCGAATTTAGATTACTTCTTTTGGACAATGCTTTATATTTTTGCGCAGGATTCCCTTCTCAGATGTAAAATCTTCCCTTGGGTGCTCAGTTTTCTATTTCTATAATTGGAAACAAAATAGTTCCGTTTAGATTGATGGATGTTTTTACAGTCCCTTTTGAAACCAATTAATAGTCAACAAGGATATAGTTTCATGATTATCAGGGTCAGTTTTGGATTTCCGTCCACCATTACATATGGGAACAATTAAAACTTACATTACAATCGCAAGGAATGTAACAATGGTATATTACTACGTTAAAAAGCATTGTGATTAATGCTATGATTTTGTCTATAAATTTAATGCTCATTTTCAATATCATCATTCACCGGGGCTTTCCTAACTTTTAGATGTGTTGGAACATATGCTATTTCTTGACAACTAAATTTTGTTCCAAAGATAGGTTCGTAAGTGCAGATCATGTTCGTTTATTCATGAGTTTCAAAAATGTATGTAAAATGAGTGATGAATTTTTTTTTTAGCAAATAGTCGTGTAATTTTATTCAGAACAGACGCTAATTCCGCGTCATATTGTAATTTAAAAGAATATTTGTAGTACAGTACTTGTCTTGTTTTCCTTTCTTGTACAACTTCTACAAAAACATAATGGTTGCTTTGCGTAGGTTTCTGAAAATTGTTCTTTCATGAGCCTGTATCTCAATATCTTGAGTGCTTCTAAATTCCTTTGTGCAGTTTTATGTTGTTAGTAAAATTCATGGGCATGTCCTCGTGTCCTTAAGATTTTATATTTAATTGTTCCTAAAGTATTGAGTTATATTGTGGATTTTCTTAACTTCAGGCGATCAATATGGTTTTGTGTAAAGACTAAAGGTTGTTTATTGTAAGAGCTGAAAAATCGCTCATCACACAAATCAATTTACTATTAATGTTTTCCATTTCTTGGGGCAATTGGCGGAGTGACTCACAGCTTTTAATAGTCTTTCTAGTTCAAGTTGATAGGCTATTAATTTATCAGCTTCATGTTTAGACCAGGATGAAAATGGAAATGAGGGAAGACGAGAATTAGAATACTTTGCAGCCGTAATAGTAAGAGTCCTACACAAAATATGGTGATTTGAGTCTATGCACCTATCTTGATCTGGAGTAAAAAGCAAACACGGTCAACAACATGATCTAATATTAGTTGTTGACAATTATATAGTCAAGATTTGATTAGTATAACTCAAACGTGTAACTCAGTATTTTATTTAATTTTGACTTGTTCAATGGTATCAAATTGTTGTTGCCAGCAAATACAGTGAATGCAACTTTATACCATACAGACCATTACGATGATGATACGTCCGTATTTGGCCTTAAAATCGTCCATGTCTATTACTTCACTGTAACATAGAGGGATTTAATTGAATCAATATATTCTTGAAATGAATAAAGATTTTCGTCAGAGGGTAATTAGACATGAAATATAAAGACTGCTACCTAGAATTCTTACCTGATGAGGCAGGTTTTCATAGTTTGACGCGTTCGATTTTGTACTCACAGATAAGAAGAGAACAAATGTCTTGAGTGTTCAACAACTTGTTAAGGATGTTTAATAACATTAAGTTAGTAATTGATCACAAAAATGAACACGTAGCACTATGGAACAAAAATAAACACATAGCACAATGGAATCAAAATGAACCTTATCTTAAGCCATATAATACAGTCGGAACATCTGTGTCCGATGAAATCGACGAAACAGTTAAATCACGTTCCGAAAAATTAATAGTTATGGAATGACTCTCCAGGTGGCACTTACTTCACAAAACAAGTCCTGCTCTGATGTTTACCTTTTTACCAAGAAATTTACAATAAAGGAAAAAAGAGACATTTTAAAGCCTTAAATTCATGCACTATTACTGTTAACTTTTCATCTTTCCTCAGTTTGAGTGTCCGCCTCAGATGTGATGTGGGAGATCGTGAATTCGAACCCCGGTCGAGTCAAACCAAAGATTTATGCAAATTGTACTAACAGCTGTCTTGCTAAGCGCTCAGCAATAAAAGGTTATTATTAGGACTGGTGTCAGGGTAATGTGACTGGTTGAGATATAAAGCTCCATAGCTAGACATCACTATAAACTGCCACACTGCAGATATCATAGCGATATGACTGAAAAAGCAACCTTAAAAATCAAATCACACACACACACACACGCGCGCGCGCACACGCATGCATTTTTCCTCGCAAGACATTCAGTCAAAATGACCAAGATGACAATTCAATAAGAGGCTGACCCCAGTATGATATGGTATGTGTAGACAGTGGAGCTGTCTTATTACAATGGAAATCAGAATGTATTGTTGCATTCTGTATCAATTGCAAATTCTGCAGGATAAAAGCAATTAAGACAGTAGGTTCATAGCAAAAGAAAACGGCCATTACTCAGCAATTCGCATTTGCAGACCGTGACAAATAAAAGACCTTTCTGAGAGAAAAATAGTGATCTAAACAACTGAGCAATTATGAAATGACGCCATATACAGTTCATTGATTAATTGTCTGCTTCAGAGTTTGAACACATTTTATTCAGCCCTCCCAGAAAGCTTCAATATGCTCTCTTCAAACATGCTCTCTTAGAGTGATATCTTGAAAGTTTCGCCTTGACAGGTAAAGGGCTTTGAGGGTATTGAGAGAAGTGATCTTGAAGTCAATAGAGACTTCAGGAATCCAGGACAGAATCAGACGCATTAGAAAGGGCTGATGGTGTTAATGAAAGAAATCATATTTGAAAAATATTGAATGATCTTTGCACTCCAGTATTACAACTTTAGCAAAAACGAAGTATATTAGAAATATTAAAAACTGCTTACACAGGTTTACTTCGGCACATAAGTCAGAATATTTTTGACGAACCTGTCACACTTGTGTTACGAAGAAATGGCTCGACATTAAAAGTAATGCTAAATTAGTATGTGTCACGTAGGCGAGTCGGTAGCATGTGGTAAAAGAGGCCTTTGAATCTTTAACGACATGAGGTCTATTGTTGCACAAAACGTATTGACTACCTACTTCGACTATATATAACAGCAATTATAATTAACAGTAATAATTTATTAAGATCCTATCCTTATCCTGATGATAATTATTTGACTTCCATAGCATTGGATATTGTCTGATACCATCCTGTTTGTATCTCTGATATTTGAGTGTCTGATATACTTTTTATATCTCTGATTGATATCTTCCTTTTTGTACCTCTAATCTCTGATTGTCTGATATCATTCTTTTGTATCTCTGACCCCTGATTGCCTGATATCATCCGTTGTCTATCTGATCTCTGATTGTCTGATATCATCTATTTTATATCTCTGATCTCCGATTGTCTGATATCATCCTCTTTGTGTTTCTGATCCCTGAATGTTTGTTATCATCCTTTTTGTATCTCTGAACTCTGATTGTCTGATATCTTCCTTTTTGTATCTCTGATATCTGATTGTCTGATATCATTCGTTTTGTATCTCTGATCTCGGAATTTCTGATAGCATTTTTTTCGTATCTCTAATCTCTGTCTGATATCATTCTTTTTGTATCTCTGATATCGGATTGTCTGATATCATCCTTTGTGTATCTGATCTCTGATTGTCTGATATCATCCCTTTTATATCTCTGATCTCCGATTGTCTGATATCATCCTCTTTGTGTTTCTGATCCCTGAATGTTTGTTATCATCCTTTTTGTATCTCTGAACTCTGATTGTCTGATATCTTCCTTTTTGTATCTCTGATATCTGATTGTCTGATATCATTCGTTTTGTATCTCTGATCTCGGAATTTCTGATAGCATTTTTTTCGTATCTCTAATCTCTGTCTGATATCATTCTTTTTGTATCTCTGATATCGGATTGTCTGATATCATCCTTTGTGTATCTGATCTCTGATTGTCTGATATCATCCCTTTTATATCTCTGATCTCCGATTGTCTGATATCATCCTCTTTGTGTTTCTGATCCCTGAATGTTTATTATCATCCTTGTTGCATCTCTGGTGTCTAATTGTCTGATTTTATCCATTTTGTTTCTCTGATCTCTGATTGGCTTATATCATCCTTTTTTGTAGCTCTGATCTCTGATTGTCTGATATCATTCGTTTTGTATCTCTGATCTCTGATTTTCTGATATCATTCTTGTTGTATCTCTGATCTCTGTCTGATATCATTCTTTTTGTTTCTCTGATCTCTGATTGTCTGATATCATCCTTTGTGTATCTGATCTCTGATTGTCTGATATCATCCCTTTTATATCTCTGATCTCCGATTGTCTGATATCATCCTCTTGGTATTTCTGATCCCTGAATGTCTGTTTTTATCCTTGTCGCATATCTGAAGTCTAATTGTCTGATTTTATCCTTTTTGTAACTCTGATCGCCTATATCAGTGTTTATAACGGCATCTCTTATAACCTTTAGTGATTAGTTACTAATTGGAATCCCGAGGTTAGCGTGATACGAGTTATGCTCTTCATCGATTTAAAGCGATATATTTAATATCATTACAATTGGTGGCTTTTATTGTACATCATATATAAACTTTGAAATGTTACACTACGTTTAGATGTTATTCTTTCTTCATTTAATAGTTCTTAGTTTTTACTGCGATTTGCAGCCTTACTTCAGAGTGAAGACAGGGTAGTTTTGGTTAATATGAATCGCTCCACTAACGAACAACACCGTTGTATTAACAACTTCATTGTTTTTGACTTCATTTGCGTTTAATTTCATGCATTAAATAAGTGTATTTACAATTGTATATGTTGTTTCTGGAAGTTTGTTAAGTGTCTTTTGATTATAACTGCAAACCATTGTCCAAAACAAAGAAATTATTGTACAAAAAGACATCATGTTTCCAAGGACGCAAATATGATGATTTCTAAGCGCATATTGGCGATGATTTTCTTCCATTAATATACATGTGGAGTCTGAGAGGTTCTGATCTCTTGGCAGGTTTTGTAGGACTTCATTTTAGGTGAGACGAAATTTTAGATTTACAGGAAACATTAAACAAAAATAACCAACTAGTGCTGATTGTGTACCACCGACAATATCACAGAACAGAAGATGATGTCAGTTTGAATGGGTTTTGGCTTGTTTCCTCCATTCATGGTACTCAAGAGAGACTTATTACTGTAAATGATTCACTTAGATCAGTACTCATGTATCCCTCATACACAATTCATTTATGGGGTCCAGATGTTCTAGGAAGAAGCAAACAAAAATTATTACCAAATGTTCAAGACAAATTTAATCAGCTACAAAGTTGTTAAATAAATAAATAAAATCTGTCAACATTAATACCTTTTCATACTGCAGGTTAACCCTATATAATTTTTATTTTATGGTCCCTGTGCAAAATATGAGCCTAATTCTTTGATCAGAATCACAATAATAATTGATTTAGAACAAATGCAAAGATAATCGGACAGTACAAATGTTCTTCCCTTAGTTGTTACAGATACATGGGTTGTCGTACAATATAACAATTGAGAATGTAGCATATCTATCTATCTATCTATCTATCTATCTATCTATCTATCTATCTATCTATCTATCTATCTGTCTGTCTGTCTGTCTGTCTGTCTGTCTGTCTGTCGTCCATCCATCCATCCATCCATCCATCCATCCATCCATCCATCCATCCATCCATCCATCTATCTATCTATCTATCTATATATCTATCTATCTATCTATCTATCTATCTATCTATCTATCTATCTATCTATCTGTCTGTCTGTCTGTCTGTCTGTCTGTCCGTCCGTCGTCAATCCATCCATCCATCCATCCATCCATCCATCCATCCATCCATCCATCCATCTATCTATCTATCTATCTATCTATCTATCTATCTATCTATCTATCTATCTATCTATCTATCTATCTATCTATCTATCTATCTATCTATCTATCTATCTATCTGTCTGTATGTCTGTCTCTCTCACTCTCTCTCTCTCTCTCTCTCTCTCTCTCTCTCTCTCTCTCTCTCTCTCTCTCTATATATATATATATATATATACACATACATACATGTATATATTCAGTCCTTCATTGTTCTAGAAATTGCCATTTTGATGATGATATGACAGAAAAGTTCCTTTTTACAGCTTCCCAGCACACACAATTATTCATTAAAACATTTCGTGACGTCTCTTTCATCTGTTATGATGTCATCGTTGTTTACATGTATGCGATGTAAACATACATACATACATACATACATACATACATACATACATACATACATACATACATACATACATACATACATACATACATACATACATACATACATGCATACGTACGTACGTACGTACGTATGTAGTGCGTGCGTGCGTGCGTGCGTACATACATACATGTCTGCTGATATATTTTTACGCAAGAAATGAGCATATTTTGTTACTATATTGTTGTCTCACGTATTTATTTAGGATAAAAAAGTTCTTTTTTCTTCCCCCCCAAAACAATGACTGGGCAGAACAGTGCCGAACTTGCGTGCTTAGATGTGTTTTCTCTCCTTTCCAGATATCTCTAGACTTTCGAATTCAGTAACAACAACAATGTTTGTTTTCGTGCTTTGATTAGCTATTCTCAGTTTAACCGTAAGTCAATGCAAATCGGCGATACAATCAATCAACATCTTCAACCAGAACATTCCAAAAAACCAATTATACCAATATTACATAGTTAGCCATCGTCCCAATAGTAATCAAAGTGTCAGCTCATTTATGAAATTATCTTCCGCCTTTGACGGTCACCGCAAAACCAAGATAAACGAAATGGGAAAACAGAAAAACAAAATATCACTCACCATGAATTTTGTGTATGTTTCCAACCTAGTTCAAATGCACAATTCCAGTCTCTCAAAGTACTTACATATTCAACATGATCTAGAAGATTCACGTTCCTAGCGAGGATCTTGCTGTATATAGACAGATAACAGTGACCTGTTGCTTTAAATTTCCGTTATAATATTGACTAGGTTCTGATATATACAAGTCAATGTGTGAATCGGAATTGTGCATGTTTCATATTTATGGCATAATTCATCAGGAACGTTAAAGACAATTCCCGAGGTGGTCCATGTTGTTCATATTAATCAATTTTAAAATGGCAATAGCATGCATAAAGTTTATTAATTAAAGATTTTGTACTGAACTAATTTGTACAAAACATCACACGACTACTGAAGCGCTTAGTTATTCAATTACCAATCGATACCGAACTTCGTATATTACACCAAATATTAAATGGTTTTTCTTTACTAACTTTCAGTGTGTGAACGCAATGAAAGAGTAACATTACCAATGTAAATATATCCTTGTTTTAAATATGCTATTTAGACAGTTTTCAATTCAGTGAAAGCTGGATTTGACTTTAGAGGTGTATTTTTGTGTGGAATGCGTCAAAACGCATTTCTGATACAGTTTTGGCGTGTTACATTATAATTAACTATCTGGTAATTATACTAATTTAGACTACATAGCCGTAAAGAAGCATTTAGCACTAGATATTGAGTATTTGTTGTGAAAAAAGTAGATATTGAGTTTTTGTTGTGAAAAAAGTTACTGCTAGTGAATTGCTAGCAACTCAATGTTGCAGGAACGTTATATTAAAGTTGTTTGTTGAATTTTTTTTTTGTATCATGCCGTGGCAACTTTATTTTTGTTTAACTTTCAAGTAATGTACTATGTACATGTAATATATGTGCAGGTAATATATGTACACGTAATATTGGTACAGGTAATATAAAATGTACATGTAATATATGTATCGGTAATATGATATGCAGAGGTAATATTTGCACAGGTAATATGATATGTACATGTAATATGATATGTAAGGGTAATATGATATGTACATGTAGTATATGTCTAGGTAATATGATATGCAGAGATAATATTTGCACAGGTAATATGATATGTACATGTAATATGATATGTAAGGGTAATATGATATGTACATGTAGTATATGTCTAGGTAATATGATATGCAGAGATAATATTTGCACAGGTAATATGATATGTACAGGTAATATGATATGTATATGTAGTATATGTATCGGTAATATGATATGCAGAGATAATATTTACACAAGTAATATGATATGTATAGGTAATATGATATGCAGAGGTAATATTTGCACAGGTAATATGATATATACATGTAATATGATATGTATTTATATTATATGTATATGTAATATGATATGCAGAGATAATATTTACACAAGTAATATGATATGTATATATAATATGATATGTACATGTAGTATATGTATAGGTAATATGATATGCAGAGGTAATATTTGCACAGGTAATATGATATATACATGTAATATGATATGTATTTATATTATATGTATATGTAATATGATATGCAGAGATAATATTTACACAAGTAATATGATATGTACATATAATATGATATGTACATGTAGTATATGTATAGGTAATATGATATGCAGAGGTAATATTTGCACAGGTAATATGATATATACATGTAATATGATATGTATTTATATTATATGTATATGTAATATGATATGCAGAGATAATATTTACACAAGTAATATGATATGTACATATAATATGATATGTACATGTAGTATATGTATAGGTAATATGATATGCAGAGGTAATATTTGCACAGGTAATATGATATATACATGTAATATGATATGTATTTATATTATATGTATATGTAATATGATATGCAGAGATAATATTTACACAAGTAATATGATATGTACATATAATATGATATGTACATGTAGTATATGTATAGGTAATATGATATGCAGAGGTTATATTTGCACAGGTAATATTAAATGTACAGGTAATACATCACAGGTAATGTGATATATGTTCATGTAATATGATATGTACAGGTAATATGATATGTACATGTAATATGATACGTACATGTAATATATGTATAGGTAATATGATATGCAGAGGTAATATTTGCACAAGTAATATGCTATGTACAGGTAATATGGTTGTAACAGAATTGTTACCGAGAGGATGGTGGATTAAATGAACAACACAGACACAATATGTGAAAGAAAATATAAATTTATGAAATAAATTATTAATGAAAAATTATGATGTATCAACACAATAACTCATGCGTTCAACCCACAATTACACTCACAACCATTCACAATACATGAATAAATGAAATATTAATACAAAATAAAACACAGATACAAAGGATTCTCTTGGACTATACACAGATCCAAGGAACCTTTGCAAAAGTTATATTAACGCAAGTATAAATCACGATAATAAACACAAGCATCAAACTATACTATCGCACGTATGGATTGCGACAACTAGCACGAACATATACATGTATTTAATCAAGTTGCTAGCTTTTATTGAGAATCATGCAATGCCTTGAAATACTATTGTGATTTGAAGTAACCATGTAAATACAACACTGTATTCAATTGTACTACAATTGCAACACACACATGTGTCTCGACCCTGTATAACCGTACGATTCACCCACAGTTGAATCGCCGCCCAGTTTCCCCGAAGACCTAGGGTTGACTCAATACTTTTATCGGTCACTTGCCCTTCACGGATCCACCACAGTTATACGTACAGACAGCATACAACATCTACTAGAACTAACGTTCCTCAATACCCTAGATGTCGCCCCGGATGTTTAAAACTCTAGACAGTTCCGACACTCGGACTTCTAGATTTCTGGATATTTACACGTCACGACAGATGTAGACGGACAGACAATCTGACAGACAGACAGTCAGATACTTCAATTCGATTGCACAATAAATCAGCAACAATTTCAGCTACGATATCAGAGATGTTATCAGCCGACGTTATCAGCGATGTTTTCAGATGCGTTATCAGACGTTATCAGATGCGTTATCAGAGGTGCTATCAGATGCGTTATCAGAGATGCTATCAGATGCGTTATCAGAGATGCTATCAGATGCGTTATCAGAGATGCTATCAGATGCGTTATCAGACGTTATCAGATGCGTTATCACAGGTGCTATCAGATGCGTTATCAGAGATGCTATCAGATGCGTTATCAGAGATGCTATCAGATGCGTTATCAGACGTTATCAGATGCGTTATCAGACGTTATCAGATGCGTTATCAGACGTTATCAGATGCGTTATCAGATGCGCTATCAGATGCGTTATCAGACGTTATCAGATGCGTTATCAGAGATGCTATCAACGATGTTATCAGAGACGCCATCAGACGCCATCAGAGATGCCATCAGATGCGCCATTAGATGCGTCATCAGATGCGCCATCAGATGCGCCATCAGCCCTTTGGCTGGAGATTGAAAGACGAGCTATCTATCCTGTGATTAGATACTTTAGGTCCCGTAATATTGATCATAAATATTCTGCCTTATATACCCTCAAATAGGTGAGCAGAAATCACGGCAAGATTACCGTGCACTACGTGAAACAAATGTTCCGGATTTTATGTAATTCAAAATCAGGCACATGCAAATCGTTACACGCCGCTTACCTTGGGAAAAATCACTTATTCACCCCAGGCAACGCATGTACGACGAAACAAAAAAAAAAATGGTGAGATTAGTTTGTAAATCAAAAAGAAAAGAAATTTAATTTTCGCCTAATTCTGTGACAATGGTATGTACATATAATATGATATGTACATGTAATATGATATGTACATGTAATATGATATGTACATGTAATATGATATGTACATGTAATATGATATGTACATTTAATATGATATGTACATTTAATATGATATGTACATTTAATATATGTACCTATAATCTATATACAGTTACTATGATATGTCCATGTACTATTTGTACTTGTGATATGATATGTATATACAATATATGTACAGGTAACATGACATGTACATGTAATATATATACATATATGTACAGGTAATATGTTGCTGTTTTTGGGTTTAACGCCATTTTTTAACACACGATTGGCTACACATGGCGGCCAGTATTAACGGTGGAGGAAGAACCCGGGAAAATCCCCGGAAAGAACCACCGACCCACGAGAAGCTACTGGCAAGCTTTCTCACATACCGACATTGGCCGAATCTGAGACTCGAACCCACGCAGACAGAGGTGAGATGGCAGTGATCCGTAACGGAAGGCTCTTTACCACTCGACCATTCGGGGCCCCACAGGTAATATGACATGTCCAAGAATTATTTGTATTGGTAATATTATACCAATGGATTACATTGCCAATGCGATTATATCAATTTATTAAACGACAAAGCTTGCATTAGAAAATGGCAGATATTTCCACAGTAATTTTTCAAACTTGATATTTTTAAAACAATTTCTCTTTGCATATTATAAATAAATGTAATTGAAACAATCCACATACACGGGTCTTTTTTTGTTGTTGAGCGTTTCATATTTACATCTCATAAATCCGTAAAGGGTCTTTATTCCAAGCGTTTTTTTAAGCTTGGCAAGTACTCGATTGAAAGATAACCTTGTCTTTTAAAACATGACATATATTCAAAGTAACTTTACAACGTGCAGTTCATTTTATCTTTCATATGCACGTTTCGTTCTTAAAAAATAATTGTTGCAATAAAATGAATGATGACTTGGGTTTATAGTGCGTACATAAAGATGAACCCACTAAAAGGAATACCAAAGCAGTTGTTAACATGTTTATATTTTTATAAAATTTTGATGCAAAGCCATGTCGTACTGTTTTCAGTGCAAATGAATGCTTTAGAAAGCCGTATATTTCTTTAAATGTACGGTGATTTGGAGTACACTACGAAAATTTCCTTCAGTAGACAGTGATTTGGACGCCACTACGAGTTGGAATGCCTTACATTTCTTTCACTAAACAGGGATACGGACACTGCGACGAGTTGGAAAACCTTACATTGCTTTCTGTAAACAGTGATATGGACACTACTACGAGTTGGGAAACCTTGCATCGCTTTCAGTACACAGTGATATGGACACTGTTTTGAGTTGAATAAACATGCTAAGAGTTAGGCAATATTAAAAAAAAATCCATGAAACAATATGAATAAACACATTGAAAAATGACAGCTGCAGTATTTATGGCAAGCATATTGACTGTCCTAATGATACAAACCTTTTTTAATGATAAGTTGGATTCTTTTGGAATGAAAGTTTTGAGCGATCTAATTATCCATACCTTATCTGAAGACGAATAACACAAAAATGTAATATAATGCAAGAATGAGAAGGATAAAGACGGTGACTCATGCTGCAGAAAACGATGATGATGTTGCCGAAACTCGTACATAATGATAATTCTGAGAGCAAGAAGGACGAATGCATTGAACTAATTTATTATTTGTTTACATTCTGGAATATTCGTGGAATTGACAGTTTAGAAGTATTTTAAACTTATATAGCTTCTATAAAAATACAATTTCATTAAGGTTAGTTTAATAGTGAGACGATGTGATCAGTCAGATCCATGATCGTTTGCGACAACCTCCCACCCACCCTCACTTCATTCCCACCCGTATAGTGATTCGAAGACGAAATTCCATTGTATAACTTTTAAATTTATGTCTCGGTTGTTTTTAATAGTATGTCTCACTCAATCCTAAGATAGTGAAATTATACAGTATGACATAATGGTTAGATGGAGTCAGAAAGATCAGTTCTTTCATTCTCTAATAGGGGTGTGGAGCAACGAGTTATCGACACATGTTTTGGAAATGATTTGCAGCGACACAAAATGTCTAGGGTATGGCATTCCACCGTTTAGATATGGATAAATGAAGACACTTATTTATGATGTCTGTCTGAAATCATCGCCGAATATACAAAATGTCAGAATTCCAAATCGTTATGTTTCATTGGGACCTGAACATAATCACCAATATCTGCATCAGAGAAAATCTAATAGATCTGGATTATATTTGATGGTTGCGTTTGAATTTCTAAATTTCTCTCAGGTGTCACGAAGCAAAATGATATAGAAGTTTTGAGGATTACTTAGTGGGTGTATGTCAAGGTACAGTACAGTCAAAATATTTTATAATTGTTACCTGCTTAGGCTCGTACAAAACGTAACACGAAAATGGTTAAGAAAACAAGCTTAGTAAAATGTAACAAATAATGTATTTCACTAGGAGAAAAAAAATATTAAAAGGAGAAAAAACTTACAGTTCTACGAATAAAAAATATAAAATTAATCCACAAATTAAAATGTATCAGTCCTATTAATAAAAAGTCCTAAATGAATCTGAGTTCGAGCCCCGATGAAATCCAAAATAGAAGGCGATGACGTCTGTTGCAACCCTCAAAGTACTGTTGTATCTACGTTAACTTTTTGAATTACAAACTTTTAAAATCCACTTTTGAATTCCGAATAAATTTAAATGAATGTATTTGTACTTATACATTACCAGGGAATAAAATTACTTGTATTCCATACAAATAAAATTTCAACTGAAACTGGTTTAAAAAAAAACACCTTAAGTGTCAATGATCTAGAACCCGAATGCCCAAATCATTCTGAGAAAGCAGTTATGCTAACTTAAGACACAAAACACTGAAACTTTTACATGCTTAATATCTCGTGTTCACAGTATGGTCTTTTACATGCTTAATATCTCGTGTTCACAGTATGGTCTTTTACATGCTTAATATCTCGTGTTCACAGTATGGTCTTACTGTAATCAATGATTCTTACTCTGGGAATGATTTAAAAAAAAATAAAAAAAGTTATTTGGTAAAACCGCCACTATTTCTGAAACAAGGTCAGGAACTAGGTCAGCATTAGATACAATGTCTCTATTATTACCTCTGATCCATATTTTGGACAATATCAAATTCAGTAAATAAAGTTACATTCCAATAGCATGTAATA
Organism: Unio delphinus; assembly: GCA_029339505.1. Taxonomy (NCBI): domain Eukaryota; kingdom Metazoa; phylum Mollusca; class Bivalvia; order Unionida; family Unionidae; genus Unio; species Unio delphinus. Next base: position 10,684,431 of record JAQISU010000099.1, read on the forward strand.
TAAACAGTTTAAAAAAATAAAACTAACAAACAAATAATTATATTAAATCAAAGTATAAATTAAATGAACTATAGATAACATTAATGAAAAAGAAAAATTTGCATAATAATAATTATGATTAATAATAATAATAATAATAATAATAATAATAATAATAATAATAATAATAATGATTAATTATACACGAGTACTTAAAAATAATATAAGAATAAATCTTACTGGTTATACAAAGTGTACATGAATTAATATTTATATACACAATGTGCATCTGCTATTCAATTGTCTTATCCCTTGATGTGCCTGATGTCAATATTATATTTCTGTAACAACAGTCTTGACCTTAATAATCTCAGATGTGTATTATTCATCTTGTTGATGAAAGTAAGATGGTAGTGATCACTAAATACAATAATCGGAAGAAGGAGCTCAACAAATGTACACTTCAAAATGTTATAATGCCAGTATCAAAGCCAAACATTGCGTCTCGATTGTAGATTAATTTAATTAGTGCTTATTTAAATTCTTAGAAGAAAAAAAGCCCACTGGATGATCAATATATTATTTATCTTCTTGAATAAATACTGCTTCAACCCGCTTCAAAGGACAGTTTACATGATTGGCTGAAATTTGGAATTTAAGAAGCTTTCAAGTATGGCTTTTAACTTATCCAATACCTCATGACATTTGTCAGACCAATGAAACTTGTTTTTTTTTTGCTCAATAAATGTGTTAGAGATTCAACAATAACGGAAACATTTAAACAACATTTCCGATAGTATCCAGCCATACCTAAATATCGCATCAGTTGCTTTTTTCTAACAGGCACAGGGAATTCAGAGATAGCTTTTGACCTTAGCATCCATAGGTTTATTTTGCCCATGTCCCACAATATGTCCTAGACAAGTTTCACAAGCAGAACTCACTTTTGGATAAATCAGTGGTTAAACTTGCATTATTGACTCAGTCGATGAATTTGCGAATTGTCGGTAAATGTTCTTTTTAGATATCGTTATAGATCATCAACGTAAGCATTACAATTATCTAGACCAGAGGTAATCATATTCATTAGACGTTGAAAAGTACTTTGCGAACGATTTGTCGCTCCATAGGCAATAATGTCCGATTTCATTCCTTCACTTAAATCCCCGTTGACTGGGACAGGCACAACTAAATTAATTGCATGATTAATATATCTATTTCTCCCAATATACTGGTATTGCCTTCAATTATTTACACACACCCCGAGTACTATTATTATAATTTAACTCATTCATTGTCTTCGTATCTTTGTAAAGGGCGTAATATTTAATCTGACAACAATACTGAATTATGAGCTAAAGAGGCAAATCTCTATTACCAGAATCAAAGGTTCTCTCCATTGTAGTTCGTTCTGTCAAACCATAATTTAACATTTAACCTGAATTGCTGTATGTCAAATTGGAGCAGAACTAGCTGGAAAATTCCAGACTTAAAATGTGACCACTGATCAGATTAGGGAGAGTTGGGAAGGCCAAATTGAGTAAAACAATCTTTGTCAAATCCTTAACTATTGTTTTAGATTTAATATTCCTCAAAGAATATGCCTCTGCGAATTTTGCCAACGCATACATAATGGTCAACAAGTACTGGTTACCTGACTTGGTCTTAGGTAAGGGACCAATACAAACTACCATTATTCTGCAAAATGGTTTGTAAAGTGTACAAATAGGTTGCAAATGAGCCTTTTTACATTCTGACTGGGTTTCCTACCATTTGACAATTATGACAAGATCTAAAGTATTTACAAACATCACTTTCAACTTTTTGGCTAATAGAAAATATTCAAGATCTTCTGATAAGTCTTATTAATCCCTAAATGACCAGCCGAAGGAGTTTCATAATCCAGACTAAGAAGTTCCTGTCTGTAATAGTTTGGAACTACAATTTGATAACTTTCTGAAAACTCGTCACTAGAAGGTAGGTTGGGAGGTCTCCGTTTTTTCAGAAGCATTCCATTGTTAATGAATAACAGACATGTACTTCTGAGGTTCATGCATCCTATGGTTAAATTTATTTGATGTCCATTGGTCATTCGAGATCAGAACAGCTACATTACAGTCACAGGGGTATTGTTGTTACTAAGTCGCCTATTTATCAAACTTATTTCAGTTGCTACAAGGGCATCGTTATTTATTATTAAAATCCATTGCTCTCGTTGAAAGTGTTGCACAAAGCGTATGGCTTATCAGATGCATTACCTTTTCATTCCTGTGTTTTGCATGGAGACAATCCAAGTAGAACGAGTTTGATATAGAGAGAGTTATGATTCCTCCGGTCATACCTATAAATTGCGTACACTAAGACATCGGTATACATTATTGACCGTGAAAGCTAATGGGTTTTATTAGAAGGTATACACTGTATGATTAAACATCCAACTTGCAAGACCGGATCGAAGAGGAAAGTCCGCAAGAAAATCCAGCGTACGCACGCAACTGTACAGCCACTTGTCGCTTAAAATTTGACCATTGTTTTATTCTTGCGCTCGTTGCCAGCTTTATATGTGTATTTGATCATACAATTGTACCTCGTGATATTACTAGCTGTATAATTTTACTTGACCACACACTTTTGACCACACACTTAAGCCAATACTTCTATACTCTTCCTAGATTCGCGGAATGAATATTATTTTTAGTCGTCGACAAAAAGCGTTTGCTTCATGTTCTTCTTTTAACTTTTTTTCACACGAAAAATTCAAAATATTGATATGTAAGGGTTTACCTAGGGTAAACAAGCAAGCCGCAAGTTCGACTATAGTGACAACTTGCTTGATTTCCATTCTACATAGATGCCATAAAGTTAATATGTCTTCTTCATTTGTCTGCGGCATAAATTAATATCCCTGCATTCTTTGCTCAGCTTTTATGTGGAAAAGTGCGTTTTGTTCACATTCCGAAATCATTTCTCATTTACACTGTACTAGAAAGATTGCAAGATCGCTTCTTCGATCCAAATCGATCATATATATCTCACAATCGAAAACGTCTAAAATGACACCTGAAAAGTGTCACTTAATCAGATTGTGACGGTGACATGTCGTGCAATCAAATATCGTCTTCAAAAATTGAGGAAATGTTTCTTACCACTATGGAAGTTCCAAAGCATGAGAATTGACAGATGATCAATGTAGGCATCCGAATTTTCAGCACTGTGTTTGGTTGAAACATTTGTAAAACTGATATGATTTCGATCTTGACAGTTGTCGCGTCGCAGTTATATGACGTGGAAGCTGAATAACGGTATTGCTTTATAGTTTGCTATGTTCAGTTATGAAACGATAATCCTGCCGTAAATAACCGAAACATCATGATTGATCAACACAGGACACCTGCTTTTAAGACAAGATCTGTCAGTGATCATTCCGATCTGGACCTACCTGTAGATTGATACAAAACTGAAATGAAAGTAGATTTATTACGGTCTATGGTTTAACGGACAAAATTAAGTCAAGCTTCCAATTTTATCTCAAAACTGAAGATACCAGTCCTATAAAATGGTAGTAACTGACGGGTTAAGTTTGAAGAAATGACCAAAAAGTCATAACAGACTTATTTTCACGGATTTTGTCACATAACCAGACTTCCGAATTCTGAAATATTTCGAATTCGAGATTTAAAAAAATATTATAATACAAAAATCTTAATACTTATACATAACTCAAAGCAAATGTTTCCAGAGCATCCAGTTTGTTCTCCACAGAATAAATCAAACATAGCTGCTGATAAATGCAATTGTAAATATTACGTTAGAGACACTTTTGACAAAACCTAAACTTAAAATTTCTATGGAAGATACCACAAGGTTATCTCGTTTTTTTCTTCTTTAAGGGTAATATTTCTCTAAAGCAGACCATCTATGGTAACAAAACAAAGACAACAAAAGAAGTCATAGACGGTCATTATCACGTACATTTATTCGGTTATCTGATGAAGTATTAATTCTGTGCGTTCGATGAGGTTTGACTACTTCTAACCAAATAAGCACAGCGTTCCACTGCTAATTCTGAGCGAAAGTGGAGTAGGCAGAAAAGGACTAGTGAGACTCTGAGCTAATAATTTTTGCCAAAATCTCTAATAAAATGTCGATAGCTAACGTTATAAAAAAAGTATTCTAACATGCATTTCTTGAGACTCAGATCTGAGACTATACTCATATTTGTCAAAGTCTCTAATACAATGCTGATAGCTAACGTTATAAAAAGTATTCTAACATACATTTCTTTTCAAGATTCATATGAAAGCAGAAGAAACAAATCACGTTTGCATAAAATGGCCATTATTCAAAGCGTGCATAAAAAATAGAATTCCTATCCACGGTGCCCTGATTCTATGTAGAATTATATTCAACTTCGACCTCATACGACATCAATCATATCAAAGCTTTAAGAAGCCTTGAATGAATGGCAGTGCTTGAAAGACTGATTGTCATGACGGTCTTCAAAAGTCACATGATTTACTGTGCTACAATTTGCAAACATCATGCTGACTCATCGATAAATTTCTAAACCCTATCTGGTGCACTTCCTTTCTTTTTATTTTCAAGTTAAAGTGGGTATTAGAGAAAATAAGTGACCATGACAAGATGTGCTTTTCTTGTCAGCGTGTTTCGTGTTATCAATACCAAACATACAAATAGTATGAAACACCGATTGGAGAGCATGAAAAACACGAAGCCAGACTGGTAATGCCTAGTGATGTGACAAACTTAAACTTGTGTATGGAGAATCATCTGGTGCATTTTGCGATAGTGAACTTAAAAAACCCCACATAATGATATCATTCTTGAGATTAAGAATTACTCTTTTTATTAGCTGTTATGATGTCGGGTTTAAAATCAAGGAGAATAGGAGCCTGGGTTCAATTAGAAACCGAACTATTATCAATGACCGGTTACAGATTAAAACCTCCCAGTTTAACGTTATCTCCACGCTTTCGAACTCCCGCAAAGAGTTGAACAAATATAAATACATCTGTTGGAACAAAATTCTAGCAAAAATTAAACTCTAATGACTGTATTTTCAAATATTTTGAGCATCGTCCCATTGCAAACATAATTTCTCAAAGTCGCTTTTCTCTGACTTTGACAGAAATTTGGGGCGAAAATATAAAAGATTTCTTTTGTCATATGATTCAGTTTATGCCAAAAAGTTCTAAAAACGTGCCACACCAAAGAGTAGACTTTTTTGGCAATTTGTTCCCCGAATATTTTATACAGCTTGAAGGAATCAAGTTTTGAAAGAGTTCCTTAATAGCTTACTAGATTTTCTTAGTACAATAAAAGATGTTTATGAATTGTAGAGATGCAGGCAGGTACGTTCGAGTGCAAAGGTGCCAAATGCATTTTTGGAGCTCCGTGTTGTCAGGTTGATTTATGACACTAATCCTCTTTAAGTAATGATGATAATTGTCTAATTATTGAAGGATTTTGACCTGTCAATTTCGTTAATGCCAAGAAAATGAGACCAGTAGGAAAAATTGGAATTTGCATGCTTTTTGCAATATTTGTGGCCCACTCTACCGCTTGTCTTTTTTCTTTGCGATATTACCTGAAAAGTGTGAATCATTCCGTCAAATCTAGACATTGCAAAAATTAGGTTTTGATGACGTTGTATGGCTTGGTAACAATAACAACAAATGCCAGTAAATGAGCCGTTTATAAAATCATTAAAAGATGATGAAGTTCCACTTTTGATGGTCAGCATTATGTTTTATTTACGTTGCAAGAAAATGAACAAGAAACAACTACATAATTTATGTCTTTGTTACAACCTAGTCTTCGTAAAAATGACAATCACCAATCACATTGGAACGTGTTAGATTATTGCAGAGAGAAGATACTATAAACAAAACAATTACACACACACACACACACACACACACACACACACACACACACACACACACACATATATATATATATATATATATATATATATATATATATATATATATATATATATATATGTATGGGGGTAGGAGTGGCGGGGTTGGGGTGGGATGTGAGCGCGCTTTGGGCTACGGATCAAGGAAAAAACGGGTTTTGAAATATTTATCCATCATTATAACCCACTACTAGATGTACCTACTTTATCCGTAGGCTCACAATGAAAATGGACTGTTCAGCGATACTTTGCATGCCAATAAGAACTCGGGACTGTTCAGCGATAGTTTGATTGCCTTGGGGAATTTATTGTGCATGTTCAGACTAAAGATGGTTAAGTTTGTATCAAAAATAGTTCAGCGATCTTTTGTATGCCATGGGGAATTTTCAGACTAAAGATGGTTATGTTTGTAACAAAAATAGTTACCGGGAATTTTCTTAATGATTCTCAGTCCATCAGAAGAATTTCTATTCCAAATACGAGAGAAACAAATAATTCGTCTGAAGTGCAATTCAGAAATTCGACTATGAGTTTGTGTCAATGAATCTTAAACATGCAAGGTTTTATTTCGTGTTACTCATCTTGGCTTTTTTTCCCGTCAAGAATCAGCTAATAACAGTTAACAATTGAAGTTATTTTGCTCAGATTCGAATAAACACGAAAACGGTTTACTAATTCAGATTTTCGATGCTTTCAATATGTAAAGAAACATTTGAGATAAAAAAATCTGCACTTGCACTAAATAATACTAATTTTATGGCATTGCCCATTTTTTGAAAGCAGATATATATATATATATATATATATATATATATATATATATATATATATATATATATATATATATATATATATATATATATATATATATATATATATATATATATGCAGGCACGTACACACATATACGCAAACTAGACACATTCCCATTGATCGCCACGGGAAATCCAATGCTTTTGCTTCATGTTAACTCTTTACCTTAATAGCTATCTGCATCTTGACCTAGGGGGTTAACCCCTTCCTCTGACACCCATCTGTATAGTGATCCATATTTCACACTCTAAAATCAGATAAATATAAAATGTCCTTCTGTTACTAATGCCTGTACACTATTTGGTACAAAATGTCACTATAATTACAATATATGTATATCTGACTTTTGACCCTTCCATGTGGCTCCCTAGGGGAGGGACCAACAAAAGCATTCGCTCTCAGATGGTCACCACATCGACAACGTATGTACTGGATGGGTAAATTTTCATTCAGCAGTTTAACAGGAAATGTGGTTAACGATATGTGGATGGACAAAATATTCATGCACTAAAGCGTGCGAATGAAAAAAAAAAACAAAACAAGATCTCACTTTCTGAAATTGTTTTTGCATACATTTATCTTTGTCTCTGAATTTTCAATGGATCTCAGTAGCTGTGGTTTCAATTACCTTTACGCTTTGCGTGTTGCTCCCTAGTTCCGCCACCTTGAAAGGTCTGACATAGCTTGAAATTAGTTTTGAAAGTGAATTAGATAATCAAATGGAATTATTAACATCTTCTGGAGAAATTTAATTTTAAGTCTCCTGAAACGTGTGACACAATCTGCATGTTTTAAATTATTAAACATCGTGGTATAGATCAGCAATGACCTTCGAATTGTGTGCGACGTATTTCCAAATAGACGTTCTTAGTGAATAAATTATTTATTCTGAAGCAGCAAGTATATTTCCTTTATATAACTGAGTAAGAAAAGCTAGGACTTGTCGTTTAGATACAGTCCTTGTTCGTAGATATAGCTATATCCACGCTTTTAAATCAGATAGTGTAAGAACGATTTGTCCTACCTGTCTGATAATAACTGTTAGTTGACATCTTGACGAATGCGAAATGACAAAATAAACAGAATAAAAACAAAAAATGCCCTCTCAGTTTTTAAAAATATAATTTCTTTTCGCCATTTAAAGAATTAAAGAAAGCACATGATACGTTTTGAGTTGTTGTTACTTGCTCAATGGTTATTTAGTTTTACCTCTATCATTTGTGACGTAAACATAAAGTATCCTATGTTTCTAGATACACTAAATACAATAAATGAATACAAGATAAGCCATTGTATTTTAATGACAGAATACGACACAGTACATTCAGGAAAAAGCTCATTAAAAGGATATTTTCATCTGATTGATTTACGAAGTTTACACATACTCCTGTTAGAGACAAAATTAAACACAGATTAATCTTTACAATACCCTGTTAAAGACAAAAATAAACACAGATTAATGTTTACAATACCCTGTTAGAGACAAAAATAAACACAGATTAATGTTGCATATACCATGTTTGAGACAAAGAAAACCACATACTAATCTTTAAACATACCATGTTAGAGACAAAAATAAACAAAGATTAATCTTTACACATACCCTGTTAGAGACAAAAATAAACACATTCATGTTTACAGTTGCCTTATTTGAGACATAAATAAACACATATTATTGATTACACATACCTGTCAGAGACAAAAATAAACACATATTAATGTTTACGCATACCCTGTTAGAGACAAAAAATAAACACATTAATCAACGTTCCCTCTAAGCGATTAGCAGATGTGCGCTATCGACGCTGCATTGTGCAAGCATTATGGCGACTTGAACAAACTAATGTTGGATTGACCATTCAACTGCGCCGGGATGTCTGAGTAGCTTCGTGACAGCTTAGAGGAAACGTTGATATTAATATCTACATATATCCTGCTAGAGAAAAAAAAATACATGTTAATATTTACACATACCTGTTAGAGACAAAAATAAAATACCCTGTTAGAGACAAAAATAAAAACATTAATGATTACACATACCCTGTTAGAGACACAAAAAAACCCATTAATGATTACACATACCCTGTTAGAGACAAAAATAAAAACATTAATGATTACACATACCCTGTTAGAGACACAAAAAACCCATTAATGATTACACATACCCTGTTAGAGACAAAAATAAAAACATTAATTATTACACATACCCTGTTAGAGACAAAATAAAAGCATTAATAATTACACATACCCTGTTAAGACAAAAATAAAAACATTAATGATTACACATACCCTGTTAGAGACAAAAGTAATTCATATTAAAGTTGCCAGCAAGAATGAGATCGTTCATTAGAAAATGTTGTTAAATCGCAGTGTATGTACGAAAAGTAAATAACAGGGAAAATGGTCATGTTAACTGTTTTTCTGAATTGAACAGTTTACAGGAAATCAGCACAAATGCATCAAATATAATTCTTCTTCGTGCTAATGATAGTGGTTTTCTTCTGCCTTGTTTCTGTTTTTCTTGTGTTTAGCTACACGGATTAATCCTAATTATCAACCATTCTTGACAACAGTCAGAGAGATAAATACATTTTATCTAAAAATAAAAACGAGTCTGTTCTGTTGTATCTCTTGGGTACTAGCGTTTCAGACGGCATCTGAATATCTTCAACCAGGCTAAAACTTAATTATAGAGTGAAATATAATGTACTTGTACATTATGGAATTATTTGGCCTATATATACAATTACATGCAACATTACTGAATAATATATGTATATGAGAAGCATTCAATGATTGCCCAGGAATTAAACAAAAATAGCTGTCGGATTCTCAGTTTTTAGTCACACTAATTTATTCTCAGATTAATCATGCGGTCTTTTCATGTCACTTTATGACGTGTAAAGATAGCAATAACACGACAATACAGTGGTACCTCGGGTTACGAACTTAATTCGTTCCAGAACTCGGTTTATAACCCGAAACGTTCGTAACCCGAAACATTGAAATCAATGAAATAGAGACAATCCGTTTCAAGATGAAAGAATCATTCTTTTTTATTAACATCTGGTCGTTTACCTGACAAAACGCAAATAATACGTGTACTTCACGTCTTAAATAAAGAGAAAGAGCATCACCACTACCGTTCTTCGAACTCATAATTGATGGGTTTAACAAGGAAAATAATGAAAGAGATAAACTGAACACAGTGCCACTGCTAAGAAATCTTTTACTGCTGTGTAAGAAGGCCAATGAAAGCGAGGCTGCGCACGCGTGCAAAACTAGGCTATTAGGCTAGCGCTAAGCGATGTTAGTACTGCGTGGCCTTCGTTTGTACTGTACGCGATCGTTTGTCTCCAACGTTAAACTTTGCTCTCTCTCTCTCTCTCTCTCTCTCTCTCTCTCTCTCTCTCTCTCTCTCTCTCTCTCTCTCTCTCTCTGTGAAAGCTGTTCCCGAAAGGGCACAATTATCCATAAGTCGCTATATGTTCCACTTTCTATATGTACATTAAATTCCGTCACTTAACGTTACTCAGAACATACAAGCTATCTAGACACTGCGTAAACTTTACTTACTACAGCACTACATTGGCCTCACTTCACGGCGACAGGTAATAAATTACAATGTTTGAGATCTATCGAAACATACCGAATACTACTACATGTTCGATTACTAATACATACTATTCACAAATCCTATCTCACTTCAATCCTTAACTACATGATTGTTTAACAAAATCATATATAATTATGTAATGAACGTAAACTCACGATAAACAGTATCGCCGTAACAGAAAAAGGACATTATTTCACATTTATTTCATATAACCTTATGAAATCCTACACATATGAAAATTTGATCCGCATGCAATCAATTCTACCAATGAACTAATAACTGTAGAATTAAAATGATAAAACTGCAGCATGAAGACATTTCCATTAAATTGAATAAACGATACATAATATAGAATCTAGTCATATCAAACGCATTGCATAAAACAAACGATACAATAATAGAATATTGGGTGAAATTCAGATAGCGTACCTTAATCTTAGAAATTGTGCCTTACAGCACTAAATCCTTTCGTTATGGAAACACAGAAACCTGGTCCCTTTATTGTTTAAGGAGGAAAGTACTGTTTGTTTCTAGGCTTCCTCTGAGCCAAACGTCTCTTTCAGGAACGTTCGGAATAAAGAATTTCGACCAAGGTTGTCACTTTACATTCACATTGCTTCCAAGATGTACACCTTAATTTCACTCTGGCCAATCATAAACAGTGGTTTCTAGACAGTTTCCTAAGACGATCATTTCTTTAGTCAGTCCGAATCTTTGAATTAAGTTATATAACGTTTCCCTTTAAAGATTGACTATTTTACATTGATCAAACATTCAGCTGTCTCTTTCTCAAAATCGTGCTAAGATATATCGGGTCAATTTCATTGAGTCAGAAATCTGGCACCTATGAAGTTCTATCACTGACATGGGAGAGATTAAGCAGCAAGGTCAAATTCTTCTGTTTATATTGTGATGAAATCTTAATGATCAATTTATCAAACTTTAAGGTTCAATGCTTATTAAAAATGCAACACTTCACAAGAGTATACCGATTTACATAATAGTTTAAGTCGTTATATGGAATTATCCATTATAAAACGGGCAGTTGCAGGCAAATATTGATGACTTTGCAGTCTCTGATGCCATATTTGGAGAAAGTCTTAAAGAGGTTGCTGCTCATACCCATGATAACGATAAAATACAATACCAGTTAAGTTCTTTCGTGCGCAAGATTAGAAATTATACATATTGACTAACTCAATAAAAAACTGAGACCAGTATCCTTGAACAGTATATGGTTAATTTTTCCGTAGCGATAATGTAGGAATAACATCACGCAGAAATGAATTTTAAAAAGGATTTAAAATTATCTTGAAATCAAATTATTCCAAATTTTAAAAGGAATGTACCTTTAAGTTTTTAAAATATTTCCTTAGAAACCATTTTAGGCATACACCGTCTTAGTTCATTCAATGATATATAATAATGAGAACTGTATACAACACACAGGTGTGTAACTTCATCAAATGTACCTCCACCCATTCAATAAAATATGGTATACCATTGTTTATTTTAACCCTCTGGGTTTTACCACCACAAAAGTTCTGGAAAATGATTTATTTCAGTTCATTTTCAATGCGGAATAGTTGAATAGAAAGAGCCGAAAAAAGGAATTTAGGCAAAAATCGAAGATTTTGAATCAATAACCTTTCCAGGGGACCTGCTGTGGCACAGTGGCTAACATGCTGGATTCTCGACCGAAAGAGTGCGGGTATAAATCATACCAAAGGACCAACCTAGGGCATGTAGTGTGGCGTGGCCTTGGGAAGACACTAAACTCCAATTGCCTCAGTGCTAAATAGCCTACTTGTGTTGATGTGTCATCAAACATTAAACCAGGCCATACCAAACCAATGAGTGACATTTCTTCTTCTCCACCAGCCACAAAATTTCTTTGTTTTTTATATACTTTATTTACTTTCGTTGAATAGTTAAGTTTCTCCATATACTCCAAGTTCTAAGAAAAATATACTAACTTATTGTTAACTAATTATATTAATTTCTAGATGTACGTTTTCATTTGAACTTTAGTACAGACCCGATACCAATGAAAAGTCAAACAAAATCTGCATGGTCGTTTTGAAGGATCACGGAATACTATCTAATAACAAAATAACATTTTTAAAAGAATCTCCCTGGCGACAATTGAAAATTGGGGACAAAAGGAATTTCCAAAGTTAAAAAGTTCAGAGTATTTTACAAAAAGTCATATTAATAGAGTCGAAAGATTGTCAAGGTTTTTCAATAATGGCAGACCAGACTAATGTTTCCTTCTCAAAATAGTGCAGTAAGACCTTTCACAGTTAGATATCCCTTTGAATAAAGTTTTCAAATGTCTCATAAAAAAATGGGGTGGACTTTTATGACCCTTTTCCCAATAGACACAGAAGTAATCTTGCAATCTAAATTAAGCAGCACGAATTCAAGTAATAAATTAATGACACAAGTTCTGACACCTCCCCCAATTAATTAATTAATTAATGACACTGAAATTCTGACACCTCCCCAATCTTTCCAAACAAATTTGTAAACTTAAGCTGTAAATATGGGACTGAAACTAGTTTCATATTTTTCGTAATACTGATTCATAAATTATGCAAAGTACGAATTTAGGTTTCAATTAAAAATGTCTTTCTCCTGTCTTGCCTGAGTTTATGAATACCTAAAAATTTAGTCTGATTTTACAATCATTTAACGAACTAAACAGAATCTAAGTGGTCATCACATGGTATGTTCATCTAACGCGTTTTTCTCCCTTCTTATCATGTTCACAATAATATCTCTGCTTTATATTCTTAATCAAACTATTTTTTTTAAAGTTTGATTCCATTTATATAGAGATTAATTTCCAGTACGCAGATCCTCTATGTAATGCAGATTTAGGCAAGCTTAGTGTCATTGTTGAATCGTTTTCTCTAGCTAGAATTGATAATTAAAACGTGTATTGGTATATTGAATAATACAAAATGTATTCCGTTTGTCGAGAGAGAGAGATCGAGATCGAGATCGATCGATCGATCGATCGAGATCGAGATCGATCGATCGATCGATCGATCGATCGAGAGAGAGAGAGAGAGAGAGAGAGAGAGAGAGAGAGAGTGTGTTCTCGTTTTTAATCGAATGGTAAGACCGGAAAGAGTCGGATAGAATTTACTGATTTAGTCTGCCAATTCGCACACTTCATATCGACAAAACAGTTTGTCAGCATTTTGGGTTAAAACAGAACTGTTATTATCCTTCCCATCGTCAGTGTCCTTGTGACAAGAAACAGTCGCGGAAGCAGAACCAGAATTACATATTGCGAGCTCAAGATCACTAATTACCGGTGCTAAGTTGAGACAATACCATCCATTAAAATATCCGGGATGATTGAAAGGCGCTCTGCTAATCAGTTTTCAATTCATCCGTTTCAACTGTTGAGCGAGAATCATTATGTCTATTATACTTACGGTTGTGTCAGCGATTTTCTGCTATTAACAGAATCGAGATTCAAAGACAGACGTAAATTCGACCCAAAGGCATTTCTAAACAAACCCGTTAATTAGAATAATAAAGACGAATCCCTATTAAAGAAAAAAAGCAAAGAAACACAATGAAACATCTGTCATATGTTTAGTTTGGTGTCAATGTATTCGTACTATGGTAAGATATTTGTCTTAACGGGCAGGGGTAATTACATGAATATAGATACATTGTGATTGAGAAAAGGGGTAATTACATGAATATAGACACATTGTGATTGAGAAAAGGGGTAATTACATGAATATAGACACATTGTGATTGAGAAAAGGGTAATTACATGAATATAGACACATTGTGATTGAGAAATGGGGTAATTACAAGAATTTAGACACATTGTGATTGAGAAAAGGGGTAATTAACTGCATTTAGACAGTGTGAGAAAAGGGATATTATATGCATTTAGACACATTGTGATTGAGAAATGGGGTAATTACATGAATTTATACACGTTGTGAATGAGAAAAGGGATGATTACATGCATTTAGACGCAGTGTGAGTGAGAAAAGGGGTAATTACATGAATATAGACACATTGTGATTGAGAAATGGGGTAATTTCATGAATTTAGACACGTTGTGATTCAGAAAAGGGGTAATTACATGTACTTAGACACAGTGCGATGAGAAAAGGGGTAATTATATTAATATATACACAGTGTAATTGAGAAAAAGGGTAATTACATGATTACAGACACATTGTGATTGAGAAAGTGGTAATGACATGAATTTAGACACGTTGTGATTGAGGAAATGGGTAATTACATGCATTTAGACATATTGTGATTGAGAAAAGAGGTAATTACATGCATTTAGATATATTGTGATTGAGAAAAGGTGTAATTACATGTATTTAGACTGTGTAATTAAGAAAAGGGGTAATTACATGCATTTAGACATTGAGATTGAGAAAAGGGGTAATTACATGCATTTTGACATAGTGTGATTGAGAAAAGAGGTAATTACATGTATTTACACACTGTAATTAAGAAAAGGGGTAATTACACGCATTTAGACATAGTGTGATTGAGAAAATGGGTAATTATATGCAATGCATTTAAACAAAGTGTGATTTGAGAAAAGGGGTAATTACATGCATTTAGATATAGTGTGATTGAGAAAAGGGGCAATTACATGTAATTAGACAGTGTTATTGAGGAAAGGGGTAAATACATGAATTTAGACACATTGTGAGTGAGAAAAGGGGTAATTACATGCATTTAGACACAGTGTGATTGAGAAATGGGGTAATTACATGAATTTAGACACAGAATGGTTAATAAATACATAAGCTAAGTATGTTGAATGGAAATATTTAAATCAAAACATATTATTTATTTTCCGTCCCTCATGAGAATTTCTATTCGAACGTAGAAAGTGGTAAAAACTTCCCTTGTGGAGCGAAATTAACATGGTATTAACATGGCGGAAAGGGGCAATTTTTTCTAAAATATATGCAAGTTTCGCTGCTGAGCTAATCGCATCCCTTTCGAAAAACAGCAAAAATAAGACCTGTATAGACACAGTGCATCCCTTTCGGAAAAGAGTTCTCAATGTAAATCAGTCTAAAATCAATAGGACCTGTATAGACACATTGAAAGCAAAGTTCTTTCTTCCTCCAGTAAGTACATCTATTTATCAAACATATTTGAGGCTGCCTCATCACTTTGCAGTGAGAAACTGCAGCGTTTTATTAATCTAATTGGAAGGGGGTAACCGTTTACTGTCAATTCGAAGAACGAGCACATGCTACGCTCTTGCATCGTTACCACTGAACGTAATTACGCTTTCGATTAAGAACAAAGAATGCGACTATAACCACCACCACCACCAATAATAATAATAATAATAATAATAATAATAATAATAATGATGATGATGATGATGATGATGATAATAATAATAATAATAATAATAATAATAATAATAATAATAATAATAATAATAATAATAATAATAATAATAATTGTGACGGTTAGATGGTTAACTGTACAAAAAGGTTGAAATTCGATGAATAACAATTTATTAACAGTTCTGTAATCCAAAAATTCAATTTTCCATTTACATGTACGCATGAAGTCATTCCATTGTACAAGATTTTAGACCACTTACGGAAATTTGTTCCAAAGCCGAATTTCTCGAGTACTTTCTGTATACAGTTATGTTCTAATTGGTCAAAAGCTTTTTCTTGATCGAAATATACCATGGTACCTTTCGATCCTGTTTCTTTTATATAATCAATTATTGTTTATATTGTTACAAGCCAGGTGTCTTTACTTGACCGAGCGGTGGTCAAACCCTGGCGCGATTCCCGCTAGAAGTCTTACGTTTATCCTAAATTTCCACAGACTCCCATACATTTGTAAGTTAGATAGCCCGACGTGTCCGTTCAACGCATACATTTTACTCTAATTTATGCAATACCACAGATCCCTAGCCTGCCCAATATCTATAAATCACACATCTGCATGGTTTCTATTAATCAGGTTTCCGTACAGTTAGAATTTCACGCCGTAGAATCTATGTAGTTCTCCCATAAACAGGGAATTATTTTAACTCCGCCCCCTTAGGGCAATCAACGTATGCTTCTCATGCTTATTTCGCCTTATAACTACACCACATTTGCCAACCTGGCGACTTAAACGGTATCTGCCGAGTCCCTTCTTATTTATTCCTACGAGTAATTTACCGGTTTCCTTTCGTATATCCTCCCACTGCAGGCAATGTACACCACTAGATTTTACGATCGACTACGTTACTACGGGGAACTTCCTTCGGTTTTGGCCTGATTTCACAACTAGTCAACCATGGCATCATGGAAACTCACTAACACTTTCCCGCGTGATGTTTCCTCTTAGTAATTGCTAATTATTTCGGGCTATGGATATTCTCATTATTCACACATGTAATCACACAAATTCAAATTTTCCTTAAACGGGACACTATCAAATGCACATACTCCAAATTGATTACATTATATTTAAAATGTTGCTTTGTATATCTTTGCTTTTACCCCCGCAATTTTGATTTACATTAATTATTTTCCCTATCCAGTATTTACATTATTTGTTACATTTTTACTTAATAACTTATACACTATATTTAAAAGCGAAACAGGCTTCCAATTTTTGATTTCCTTTATAAATAATTGTTATAATTCCCTCTCATTGATTTTGACATGTCTCCTATTACTTAAATATGTTATGGAACAAAGCATTTAAGATCGGCGTTAACTCGCTGTGGAACATTTGATAGAATTCCACGGCGAGTCCGTCTTTCCATGGCGAATTCTTCTTTGTTAGTGTGGCGATATTCTTCGATATTTCTTCATCTGAGATAAACATCGTTGCATAGGTTCATATGTTCTATTGATATCATCTCACATTCTATCTCGTTTAGGTATTTATCGATAGTACCAGGATCAATTTTGTATGTAGTATATAAATCATTGTAATATAAAAAAAAATACTATTTAATATATCTGATTTTTCGTGTAGGTTTGTAATTTTAATTTTTCTAGAATTTTGTCTCCACCCTTTCTTAATACTTCCTTTTTTTATAAACATAAATATATATATATATATATATATATATATATATATATATATATATATATATATATATATATATATATATATATATACATATATATATATATATATATATATATATATATATATATATATATATATATATATATATATATATATATATATATATATATATATATATATATATATATATATATATATATATATATATCTTGGTAAATTTCCGGGTCCTGGTTATATTTCTTTGACATTCTTCTTCTTCGCTTTCTTTTATCTTTTTTATGAAGTTTTTTTTTGTCTTCCTCGTTTATTGTTATACCTAAGGTTATTTGTTTTGTTCCTTGTCTTTTTTTCAATTTTTCTGCTTTTGAATTAGAACACTGAGCAATAAAGCTAATGAGATCTAGTGATACGCAGATCGTAATGATATGAAAAACTTCTACAATGCCCCGAAATAAGTGTATTGACCTATATCCTCTGGTTCAACCCTCCTTCTCAGCGCAGATTTGAAGACACTAATTACTGTCAAAGAGAAGATTCTTCAACGATGTGGTGAACACTTTGACAGCTTCCTCAAAACCTTTCATTCATCAGCGATGAAGCCATCAGTCGTCTATCCCAATTACCCATCAACGAAGCACTGGATGACCGTCCAACCTTGCTGAGACACAAAAAGCGATACGTCTGCTCTCCAGTGGCAAAGCTCCTGGTTCCGATTGCCTGCCCAACTGAATTTCTACAAGGAAGGGGCATAGCCTAGACAGAAGGCTCCACCAACTGTTTTTAGTGAGATGGCAACAAGAGACGACCCCCAGGAATTCAAAGACGCTTCCATAACCCACCTGTATAAGCGCAAAGGGAACTGCCGCCAGGGAAGCGACATCCACCGGGGTATATACTTACTCTCAAGCAGGAAAGATACTCGCGAAAATCCTACTGAACCGCCTCGCTAAGGACCTTGACCATGGATTACTGACGGAAAGCCAGTGTGGATTCTGAAAAGAACGTGGGACCATCGACATTGTATATGCTGCGAGGAAGCTACAAGAGAAATGTCAAGAGCACAACATCGACCTTTTCTCCATCTTCGTGGACAGTACAATGGTTTTTGATACTGTCAGCAGATAAGGCTTGTGGAAGGTAATGGCAACGTACGGATGCCAGAAGAAATTTATATCCATGATTCATCACTTTCACGAAGGGATGCAGGCACGGGTCCAGGACAATAGAGAGACATCTGATCCATTCCCAGTAACCAATGTGTATTTGTTTGTTTCTGTATGGCTATGTTTGTCATTATCAGCATATTGTCACTACATGTGCATTTCACTTTGGCGTTATCATTATCATCATGCATCATTTGAATTGACAGGTAATTGAGAGATAAAATCTTTCCATAGTTTTGTTGTTTGTACCCACTGTTTTGTAGCTATATTACTTGTAGATGTCTAATGTGTCCTGTAATTATCGTTAAAACTGGAGATAGCCTAATCACTATATCAACATTTTCTAGGGAGATTTAATTATAAGCTTCGTGACAAATGTCAGACAATATTAAGCAGCGTGGCCTTTACTTTTCGGATTGATTTTTTTTTCCAAAAGGTACCAATTAAATTCTCCAAAGTCTGAAAATATGATTTAGAATGAAATAGAAAAAAAGACTAGTCTATGTTATAATAGACAACGAGACTCTCGACTAGTTTGCTCTCTCTCTCTCTCTCTCTCTCTCTCTCTCTCTCTCTCTCTCTCTCTCTCTCTCTCTCTCTCTCTCTCACACACACACACACACACACACACACTAAAGTTTAAATTACATATTTAACCAAAAAATAAAACTGTAAAAGGTTTACACAAATTAAATTTCAACGAAATGTTAAATTTAAAAATAGTTGTAAACATTAATGTAATAAAAAAAATTACGTCGATTTTTTATACAAAATTAAAACTACAGAAAAAATTAGACTTTTAACCACAAGAAAAAAAACATTTAAAAATTTATTTTTCGGTTGGCAACGAAACGTTTCGTTTATTGAAAACGATCTTTCTCTGGTGGCTAACAACATGCCATTCCATTTTCTTTTCTAATTTCGTCTATTCATCGGTTCATACATGAAACTCGATGATGCAGTCTTAGGGTGATGCGGACTAACTAATCCTAATTACCATTTTAAATTCACTTGACTATTCTTACAAACATAAGAAATGGATGAAGGCTCCGGATCTTGTCTAACGTACCTGTCGACCATCTAAAAATAATAGCATTATAAATAAATCAAGGGAGGATGCTAGCTCCATTCTTATAATATCCATTCAACGAGCCATTGACTAATACTATCCATTACATTCCATCACTTATCTTTACCGTCTAACACTGAGATTTCACACAACAGGACAGGTAATGGTGACTAACACAGTTATTTGTCATTCAAAAACACAACACGTATAAACAACATAGACGAGGAAAGAAAGAGTTAGGTTGATGGTCTCTAATACACTTAATCATAATGAAACACCTACCCATACAAATAAAGCAGATAAAGCAATGGGAATAGGTTAGGACCTTTCATACTTATGTATGGATAACTAGACACGCACTTTCCTATCTCACATCAACACAAATACAAATTCATTAAAAAGTCGAAAAAGGGTATACAGTTACAATACCATATACTTCCTATTGAGATCCTGTTATTTTACAATCCAACACCCACAGTTACATATGTTGTGCCTAATCCCTTTCCTCTCCTTTTCTCATTTTCCATCTTAGATAAAGTCTTTGGAATTCTTGTAATACAGTGACCCTCATTTGAACAAACACTATCTTCGTGGAAGAAGGTCCAATTCCTCCACCTAGTCCAAGATTTGCTTGACTACTTCTAAATGCACTAAGACCACAGTCTATGTTTTTCTGATGCTCTCATTAATTCCTGTTAACGAATCGACAATGACTGGCAAGATCCGTGAACAAGACGATTTAACTGATGCAAAATAATCACAAAATACAAAGAAAACAATATTTAAATTGACATGTATTTTAAATAAGCCCCACTGAATCACGAACAAATAACGGAGATAAAGGATTAGGACAGTCTTCACGTAGAATACAAATTATTTTCATTCTCAAATACTATACAAAGGTAAATACACAAATATGAAACATATTGATGCAGTTCAGTAAGAATGTATGAGAGTTCGATGTGTAGACATTTACATTGTGAAGGTTCTGGTCAGTAGGTGTGAGTGTTAGTAAGACTGCGTTATGCCTGGGATGTGATGGTGTGAGTGTTGGTCAGCTTCACTATGTGTTGGCTGTAAGAATGTTTATTGGTCAGCAGGCGCGAGTAATGGCCATTAGATGCGAGTTTTGGTCAGTAAGTGGGGGTGCTTCTATCAATAGCGACCAATAATTTCAAATTCCTTTTGCAACCATAGTACTGCCTAATGTTAATCATTATGACGTTTTGATCTAAGATTCCCCTTTCCTCAGATCAGCCGGCAATTGTAAACATATTTTAGATTCCTCTCCACCAGATATCCCCACTCCAAGATAGCTGAATAGTAAACTCATCCAGTGAACCAAAACCAAAGCTCGAGATATTTAAATTCAATAAATTGACTCATCTTTAGCTAATGCAAAGGCAATCTTCTTCTGGTGTCCCCTAAAGAACTTAAAGGTATTGATCTTTGTGTGTACTCTTGTCTAACGATGGCATCATGTCAAACTCCAGATCCTATAATAATTTTACTAGCGCAATATTTTCATGGATATTACATAATCAGTTTAATATGAATTTTAAGCTGTAATGTATTCCCAAAGAACCCATAAAATGCAAGATTTGATTCCATTAAGTCTCTCAATTAAATCTGGTCTGCATTGTAATTGCCACTATGCAAGTGTTTCTACAGCTATTGATCAGTATTCCAACAAAATCGTATTTTCTATGCGGAAATTATTATTCCTTATAATGATTTACATCCTGGTGGGAAATATAAATTGCGTGCATCTTAATGTGTACTATTTTTCTATGCAAGTTAACCATTCTGAAAAAGTCTCTTTCTCTTCAATAGATCAGGAATCTTCTAAATAGTGCCCAAAATTCAACAAATAATCTATTTTCTGGAAAAACAATGTAAAAATGACAAAAATATAGAACTTTTCTTTTTGTATGAATATGATTTTTAACGTAGCTTTAACAATTTTTCAGTCATATCGCTACGATTCCTGCAGTTAGTCAGTTTATAGTGATGTCTAGCACTGGGACATCATGCCGCAGACATGTACAATGATGTCCCACCCAGTCACATTATCCTTACACCAGGCCGACCTGTCCTAACACTAACCTCTTAATGCTGAGCGTCAAGTGAGGTAGTTGTTAGTACCATTTTTGTAAGTCTTTGGTATGACTCGGCCGGGGATCGAACCCACAACCTCCCGCTTCCGCGGCGGACGCTCTAACCACTAGGCCACCGGAGCGGTTAACTTACGGGTTTTAAGAATCAAATCCAAAAATATTCGAAGATTATTCCACTAATTATATTTTAAAAGTCATAGTAATTAAATATTCTAATGAATTCAAGTTTGAGTCCCACTGAAAATCCACGATGGAAGGCGATAACTAAGCTGTGTCATGTACAGTGCTGTTGTCTAAAGTTCTTTGTAGAAACACAAGAAATAACACACCAGTGTTAGAAATCCGAATACAATTTTGAATAATGTCTTCGTCCAAAAGTTATACGAGCACTTAAATACTTCCATAGAAACAAATTAATCTTTTAAATATAAATAATTTGAATGGTTTTAAAACTCAAAAGAGGTCACAACAGAACAACTTGACATTAAGTGTTAAAAGCCCAGACTAAGATTATTTCTCTAAAGACAAAAGCTATACAGTAACTTGAGACGCACAATAGATCACGTAATCATGTTTACAGTATGTACTCCCAACATGACCCTGACAAAAACAATCATTTTACTCGAAGAATATTTTGTTTAAAAATGTCGTTTACTTCACTGAGTCATTTCTGAATTAAGTTAAATGCTATCCATAAATCTAATGTCAGATATTCCAATACAGCCTCGATACGGATCACTGCCATCTCATCTCAGCATGGGTACGAGTTTCAGATTCGGCCGATGTGGGTATGTGAGAAAGCTTGCCAGTAGCTTCTCGTGGGTCGGTGGTTCTTTCCGGGGTTTTTGCGGGTTCTTCCTCCACCAGTAATACTGGTCGCCATGTATAGCCAATCGTGTGCTGAAAAATGGCGTTAAACCCTAAAACATCAACAACCAATAAAGCCTCGATAATATTTTTTTATTCACACAATACAAAGAAATAAATTAAAAAAACGTGTTTACTTGGCTATTACTAATTTTGAATTCAGGTCAGGATGTAGGTCAGCATTAGGTGTTTACAAAAAGATCAAATTTTCTGAATAAAAAGTCTAAATCACATAAACAATATTATATTATAATAGCAGTTAATAAAATATTTTTTTTTTAAAAAAGCTGACAAACAAGAATAAAAATTTAAAAAAAAAATTAAATGTGATATACGTAACACTGGAAACAGTTTGCAAACATTTTGTGGATACGAAACACCAAATAAGTTCAGTCTAAGCTGGATGTTAATAGAAACATTTAACAGTTTTAACAGTACCTTAACACAATCCTAGCTATAAGTACCGATTAAAAAGGAAATTCTTAAAATATATAGGCAACAATTGAAATGGCTTTATGAAGATAAGATGATAAATATTGTTCAGAGATATAAAAATAAAATACAAATAAAGGTATATTATGAACTTTTAGAATATACCGCAAATTATTTTATATGAACCGATTTTTAAAAAAATACAGTCAAAAAACAAATACCAATATTTTTATGGCACACATGTAAAACTTGTATCCAACACTATGGAAGTTGACACGCTCTATAATAATGTTGTCCAGTAATTTATTTCGGGCCAAATTTATCTCTTCAAGTTATTAAATTAATTTTTTTTTCTTGATATACATTTCGCTCATACAAATAATATTCTTGGACAGATATATTTACTGGGATTTATAGAGAATTCAAACCTCGAATTATATGATCGTGTTTCTTCAAATGACTATTTTTATACAGCCACGATACAGGTCACTGCATGTACATAAAAAAAACCTTCAGCATTGTAAGTTTATTTTGATAGTTACTAAACTTTATTCAGAACTGTTAGTTTTGTGTCTATACTTCTAGGAGCATTTGGGAGTCAATTTGCAATGCTGTAAGTTCCTTCGTTTTACACTTTCACTTTGTATTCAAGGGAAATAGATTATTTGTTGAATTTTAAAAAGCGTCTTGCTTCTTACTCTGTTCTATTACTTATTTTAATGCCCTACAGAAAATTGTTAAACACCACAATAACATTATGATTCATTGTATTGTATTGACGTGACTATCTTGCGATTTTTCCCTAAGTAGTAGTATGGCCGGTTTGTTTTGTGTGGGAAAAGGAACCAATGCAAAATAAAATCATTTAGCAAGCATGTTTTGTGAAGACCTGTTTTGGTGATAGAATGATTTAGAAGACACCCTTTGAATTCTGAAACGTGGAGAGACTTGAGTAAAGAAATCATAAGCAATCGATCTTTTTCACAAATTGGTCTGGCAAGTTCTCTTGGATACTTAGTTGAGCTTTACATCAATGTCTATATCTGAGAATGTTGTCACACTTAAAGAGGAAAATTGCAAATAGCTAATAACTTCGAGACTGGTTCTTGGTTTTCACGTCCTACTTTATCGGGATATCAGCTTTACATTACCGTGTCTCATGCCTCATTATACTTCTACCCCGATCGCCATCACCCCCTCTATTTATCCCTGATGGCTTTACATTATATTTCTTGTTCAATTAATTTGGAGTTGCCGGTTGTTTTCGATTGACACTGAAAACTATGTCATGTATTGTAAAGAATATTAGTATATTTCAATAAACACATGCCGACATTTCTCTTTCTATGTGTTTTAATAAATATGCAAAAAGACAGATTCTACAATAATCCTTTACTTTATTGGTTTTAAAAGCTTTTGCAGCTTAGATCACACCTTCACTCATACCTTCACTCATGCATCATACCTTCACTCATGCATTTCTTTATCTGGACCCTAACGTCTTTGGTTCAAAAGAATTTTTCAGTAAAGTCAACAATGCACTTTATAAAGCATCTACACTTGAAATGAATGAATGAATGAATGAATGAATGAATGAATGAATGAATGAATGAATGAATGCGATAGGAAACCAAGACCTTTTCAATACAAGTATTGTAGCAAGTTTTCTCTTATATCCTTTGCACTTAATGGTACAGTTTCTGTGTAATAAATTATAAGAATATACTTCAATTATTTTGGAATGAAAGTCATACACTTTAGGATATATATATATATATATATATATATATATATATATATATATATATATATATATATATATATATATATATATATATATATATATATATATATATATACATATATATATATATATATATATATATATATATATATATATATACATATATATATATATATATATATATATATATATATATATATATATATATATATATATATATATTGCACCCTACACATTTTCTTTTAAATACTTCTCTAAATTTGCTTATTAGTCACCCAATAGCCTGTTATTGCTACGAATACTATATATATAAAGGAAAACAACCCCCTCCCCCCGACTAAATTATGTCACACGCTTGACTGGTGCATCGTTTGAATACGTTTCGATCCGCCTGTAAACTGTGTATAGACTTGACTTCGACCCAAGTGTAATCTATTCTTAAGACAAATTAAAATAATGTTAAATATGCTGCTTGATCCAGACTACCTTATATATGTTAGCTCATCACCATGGTCACATACATTGTTATCCGGCAGACAAGAGTGTGCATTGCAAAACATGGATGCACCAACTGGATATAAAATCTATGGACCTGCTGTGTGGAGAATCTTTACAAACGGTGCCAGGAATGATAACCATCATCGGTTAACCACCCTGTCGGTATTTTACAGAGCCAGCAGTATACTACTCAAATATTACTCAAAGTATATTGTTTATGCGTGTATCTTTGTCATTTACGTTTTACTTCTGAAACGTAAATCGCTCTGCACTAATCTGTCTTTTGTATGTGTGTATGTGTGTATGACTGTGCATGTGTAAGCACTCCTACTCATTTATTTCCTTACGTGTCGAGTATGATATTATTATATAAGCCTGTTTGTGTGTACAGTGTAAGTATTCCTACTTTCGTCATAGATGGTCATATATATGATTCTTCCAAAACGAGTGTAAGAAGATAATGTCCGCCGCAAAAATTTGAATACCATAGCTCTGTTTGGATACCAACGGTCTCTTTGAAAATTGTCTGGCGTAGTAGCACTGGTTTATTATAATGTCTTAGTTTCTGGTCTTTAAGCATCAGCCGACTGGTGACATCAATGGCTGATTGCAAAACAGAGTTCCTTACCACCGCGGTAAGTTTCTCTTTGAATTAACCTCGAACTTGACTATGGCGCAATGGCTAATTTACTGACAGGTATTCATTTTGTTTCAGAATTGGTCTAAAGTCTTAATATTATTTAACACGTATTGACATTACCCAAATGACGAATTCTATCAGAAGACATGCATAGACACAACGTGACATGGCCGTATCAACGGAGCACTGATTGCCATCTGACCGGGTCATTGGTTTACATAAATTAAAGTCATTACCGGGTTTTAATTGTAAAAAATAGAAATACTCGTGAAATCAATATATATGATACATTTTTTAGCAGAACTTTCCTTCTCAATATCATGTAAATTGTGACGACATGGTTAGGTGTTGTTTGTTTATGATGACTTCATAAAAATATCCAGAAGTAACATGTTAACTGCCTACCGGTATGTTACATCCAGGATATTTTCGAAATGCATGCCGATAGGTTATATCCAGGATATTTACGAAATGCATACATGTATGTCATATCCAGGATATTTACGAAATGCATGCATGTATGTCATATCCAGGATATTTCCGAAATGCATACATGTATGTCATATCCAGGATATTTCCGAAATGCATACATGTATGTCATATCCAGGATATTTCCGAAATGCATACATGTATGTCATATCCAGGATATTTACGAAATGCATACATGTATGTCATATCCAGGATATTTACGAAATGCATACATGTATATCATATCCAGGATATTTACATAATGTACAGAAAACTCAGGATGACCTTCAGCTTTCCACAAATCATTATGAAATCTGTCGATTATCTACATTTATCAACACAATATATATTGGTGTACCCCATTCTGTAAATGTTCGCGTATGTTGCATCAAAACCGAGATAAATATCGTGCAGTAATGCAATCGTAAACAACCAGTTCCATAACAACCGACAAAAAATTAATAAAACCATATAAAATAATCGAAATTAATAACGGTCGTCAGGTTTAATCTTCAATTTAAATTTTCCGCCTGAGAAGATTTCAGTAATATAACTTTGTGCTAAAACTTCATGAATATTCAGGATCGCAAACTCGGTTTGAAATACGACGACAACAGGAATAAAGGAATCTCCCCATCAAAGTATAGCCCATTGAGCATTTTCGTGTTCGCTAATCATTAGATCTAAACCGACTCAATGTTATTTAATTTGCTATTTTCCCATCGCATTTAAAGTATTTCATTATATAAGAGATCGTTTACAGCAAATGAATAACCTTAGGGTCACGTGAACAAACCTCGACTGATAAACGTGTTCCATGTTTAAAACGTTTCATCTTATAAGTAGAGCGTGACAAATATATCAAAACAGTCTGTCCGACTTGTGAAGGGGAAGCTGATTAAAACAGAGCTACGTATTGATCATTTGTAAACGGATCTTCCTCTGCAAGTGCGGAAGGGTTTACCTTTTCTGCAATTGAAATAACTTCCCGTCGGACGTTTCAAGAGCTTATATTTGTTATAGGGTATGATTTTATGAATATTTTTCTGGTCAAGTTACAGACGTAGATTGCATGATTAGCGGTTTAATTTCCACAACATAGCAATATTAAGATCATGGGAATATACTAAAATAAAAGATAGGAAACAAATACACTAATCAATGAAATGCTATTGACTTGGTATCCTAATCCTAATCCTAATCCTAATCGGTATGTGTAGCAGCTAACTCATCCTAAGAGTGGATAATCTGTCAAGGGTCTGTCAGGGGTCTGTCAGGGGCCACAAAGTTGTCTATCTGTGCTTTTGGTGGTATACATGCAGGTCGGTTTTCACCATACTTTCACATGTCAAGGAGAATATGGCGGGCTATACAAAGTCGTATATCGGTACTTGCTGTTTGCATAAATGCAGGTCGGTTTTCATCATACTTTGACGTGACAGGGAGAATATGGCAGGCTGTACAAAGTTTCAAACTTGAAAACTTCAAAATCCTTTGCTAAAAATTGTATTTATGAATGTTTTACTTTGATTGGAAATAAACGTTTAATGAACATTTCTGCCTGCAGGCAAAAGTTGCAAATATATATATAGAATTATTGTTTTTTCTTCTTGTGTTCTTTTGATAAAAATTTCTTTTCTTTAGAAGTAATTAAAGGTTTATTTAAGCAAATGTATACATTTTCGCTAAAAAAATATAACTTAATCAACGACATGTCAGAATGCATTTAAGAATAATTATAAAACGTTGAAACGACAAATTGATCTCTTTTTGACGGAAAATGTTTCTTAAGTACATTCAGTCAAATTAAATGTCCCGCTTGTCAGATATTATTAAGAAATAAATAAATACACACAAGAAGTCATATTATACAAAACCACGTGACAAACTGATCTGCAAGTACGATAGCGGAAATAAATTCCGGTGTGCTGAGTTCAAACAGTGTATAACACCTCCTATTGCAAAAACGAATTACTGATCCAACAACAGCTGTATCCATAATGTTGTGTTTGTCTAGATGGGAATAATGATGGAATAATGGTCCTCTGGGAACAATGGTCCTCTGGGAACAATGGTCCTCTGGGATTATTTTTGTTACAATTTCTATGCACAGACAAGAAATGTCTTTCAGCGTATATGTCCAGCAGTTTACTTGAGGGTCGTTCATATAAAGAAGATACAGTTATGGCATTATAAAAAGGCGCAGATGTTTAGTTATTTGTGTGAGACAGCGAATTTCGGTTGTAGAACTTTATCATCCAGATTACGGCAGTGTGATCGAGTTTCGGACAACCAAATGGAGAAATATTGCCCAAGTCATCTCTTGCATACGAAGTATGGCGTTAAATCTGTTTTTGAGAAACCATGGAGACAGGTACAGAACTCGTATGAAGCTGAGTATTTATAGTTTACGAAGATAGACTGATTTAATGTTTAACGCTGTAAACACAGCGAATGTTCTTTATGGCACATTACAGCAATATAAATAATGTGATTGGAACAAGTTCTAGATGTTGAATGTATGTTTGGAAGAATAGCACTCTAGGACACACGGTACTCATTATATGTAACCAGTCTAGAAATGGGTGAAGATTAACTTGAGCATATATGGGGTTTAAATGACCAGGACTGGTTAATAAAAAAGTTATGTTTATAGGAAATATAATCTTGTCCTAGTTGTAAGTGAACAAAAAGTAGAGACATTGCATAATTGATGGCTATAAGTCCTTTAACAGTCTTAGTTTAGAACACTCATAACTAACATTAGACCCTGGCTCTTTGTTGCGGAATTGAAAGCAAAGGTTTCAAAGACGTGCAGGTCCAGAAAATGCGCGGCTCATATCCTTTTCTCTACAGAGAAGATGACATCCAGGTTTTATCTATGCTAATAAATATTGTTTTGATAATCAGAACAAAATTTTAGGTTATTGTATTTTTAATATCTGGTGTTTACATAGGTTTACTATAGGAACTGAATTGGTACCGTAAGTCCTCTGTCATGTCAGAAATTGCTCATAATATTTAGGCCCCTTAGCGCATTTACAATAGTTCCAAAAGTGTTTTGGGACAAAGAGTGAGGTTCATTTTATAAAAGCGTATGTTTTAATAACGATATACCGACAAGAGCAAAAAAGA
Source organism: Unio delphinus (assembly GCA_029339505.1). Lineage (NCBI taxonomy): Eukaryota > Metazoa > Mollusca > Bivalvia > Unionida > Unionidae > Unio > Unio delphinus. Next base: position 10,713,987 of record JAQISU010000099.1, read on the forward strand.
CTTATTGAATTGTGTATCCATGGTCTAGATCATCAGGTGATTATAGTGACAAATTTATAGAAATGATATAAAATAAAAATATTGCATTTTATTTAGGTTATTTTGAACATTTCGAAACTGATCTTGTTCTATTGCTGGAAAAATTAAGTTTTGCAATAAATAATCTAAATATAAAGAGAATCTGTAACTTCAAGAATTGACTGATTAATACAGCTACAAGACAGAACAGAAAAAACCCATCCTATTATCCATACCAGTAAAACAATAAATTGATGGGTTTAAAAATGTGTGGTTTGTTGCAATGCTGTTGTGTCTTGTTAAGTTGTTATATCTTCCAACCAATACATATTGGTTATAGCTTAATTATGAGTTAATGATATTGTTTTCTGGATTGTAACATTAAGCCTGGTATACGCTTTAATGTTCTTCAAATATTGTTTAACTCGTACGTAATTGTGTACACCGAGAGTGTCTTTAATTTTCAATGATGAATTCTCTTACAACATCCGAGATTCTCAAAAGATTGAAATCCTGGTGGAAGAATACGTTTGATATTTAACAGCTTCAAATATTTGCTACCTTGCTGTTGAAAGCACTTGATTTGAAAATAGAAGATCTCTAATGAAAAAATATTTAAATAATAAACCCTGTGTTAAATACCACAGATCCGATAAACAATTGTTTTATCGCCATTTTTGACTAAAACATTTCCTAAAATCACATAAAGTGTAAGAACAACTCTACGTCATGTGTTATGGACTACAACTAGATTTATTACCTACATGTGTTATGGACTAAAACTAGATTTATTACCTACATGTGTTATGGACTAAAACTAGATTTATTACCTACAAGTGCAACAACGGTATCTTTGATAGAACAGGAATGAAACTAAATGGCCCGATAATACAATGTTGAACATGTACATCTGCTGTTACAAGAGAAAGAAATAAACTTTTCATACATATGCCTAATGAGGTAGAAAAAAACCCGTAAGTATCTATATTAATAATAGCAATATTGATCCATTACCAATATTGATCCATTAGTAATATTAATCCATTACCAATATTGATCCATTAGTAATATTAATCCATTAGCAATATTGTTTCAATAGCAGTAGTGATCCAATAGCAGTATTGATCCATTAGCAATATTAATCCGTTATCAATATTAATATTTAGCAATATTGTTCCAATATCAGTATTGATCCATTAGCAATATTGAGCCATTAACAATATTAATCCGTTAGCAATAATGATCCATCAACAATATTGATCCACTAACACTATGAATCCATTAGCAATATTATTCCAATAGCTGTATTAATCCATTCACAATATTAATTCGTTAGCAATATTGATACATTATCAATATAAATTCATTAGCAATGTCACGATGTGTGAGAAAATTTGTTAACCATTCCTGCTAGTGTTTATATCGTTATTCTGGGAGAATTCGTCATTCAAGGTACGTTGGTATTATGCTGATGAAATTTTGTGATGTGTGTTAATTCTCCTGTGTTCCAACAATGAGGAACCATTGTACGTCCCTTCTAATCCACTGGAAGCTTTCCAGGTGGGAACGGACAGCACCCGAAGATTAGAGAAGAGAAGTGGAGAGCACGTAGCGATAATTGTGCGGGAAAGGTGGGGCATAAAACGGAAGCGAGATTACCGGAAGTACCGACAAGGAGAGCCGGGAAACGGAAAGTAAGGTACTGGAAGTATCGCAAGAAATGCAAGGAGGAAGTTACAGCTAATTACAGCTAGTTACATAGAAGGAAAACGGAAAGAAAGTCCTCTCACCTTTAATTGTCCAATAATTGTAGAATACCTTGATATAGTTCATCAAATTATTATACCTTTCTTCTTCCTATTTTATATTTTATAGCCTAGACCGTTGACTTTGCTGACTGGAGGCTTGGAACTATTAAAGCTTTTAATTGTCCGTCCTTATAATTCCGTAGGGGGAACGTGACAAGCTATATTTAATCCATTAGCAATATTAATCCATAATCAATATTAATCCGTTATCAATATTAAACCATTAGCAATATTAATCCGTTAGCAACATTAATCTGTTAGCAATAAGCGATATTAATCCATTAGCAATATTAATTAATTAGCAATATTGGTCTGTTAGAAATATTAATCCATTTGCAATATTAATATGTTATCAATATTAATCCGTTAGCAATATTAATCTGTTAACAATATTAATCCATTAACATTACTTATCCGTTAGCAATTTTAATAAATTATCAATAATAATTCATTAACAATATTAATCCATTAGTGAAATTAATCAATTAGCAATATTAATCTATTAGCAATATTAATCCGTTAGCAATATTAATCCATTAACAATATTAATCCATTATCATTACTAATATGTTAGCAATATTAATCCATTAGCAATATGAACATTTAAGGCTATAAAGCCTATATTGTAGAACTATGTGTATCTTGCAAGAAATGCTCATGTTCATGCTCACATTTGTGTTTTAAATTATTGATCACCAATGTGATCTTTGACCTCAAATTATATTGATCAGAAGTGGAGGCAACTATATATCGATCCTTTTAATATGAAAAGCTAAACTCTTAAGGTATCGTATAAGTTTGTCCTAAGATTGTTCGCCCTGTCAGAAATCGACCATTGATATTTATAATATGGTGTCTACGCTAAATAATTAAGTGACGAATTCATAGCAAGTGATATCACGAACAATTTCAGCCCTTGACAAGCTAATTATATTTTTAAAAAAAATTACATTTATCAATTCCATATTGAAACTTTGAAGAAAAAAAAACCCACCATAAACTGACACTTTGTAATTCCAAGCAAATAACAATGAAATTAATCAGCCACTTTAAAAATAAATAGTAACTCGTTCCAATAGTTCTATTTTCTACGTTTGAAGGATATAACTCGTTCCAATCGCTGGTGATGGTACAACTTTGAATCAGTAACTATAAAGGGTCCACACAAGACAGTACCCACACAGGTACGGAATAACTCACCTAGGGAAGAATACGTGCCCACACTAGACTTTCTAGTGTTCATAAGTAAATAATGCGTGTCCACATGGGACTGAACAAGATCACGAAAGAAACAATGCACATCAGCAAAGGACTGAAATATGAGCCACACAAAAATGGATCTGTGTTACATAAGACTATCACAGTTGCCCACACATGACTCACACACACACACACACACACACACACACACACACACACACACACAGAGTAAACCATAAGAACATGCATTCCTCAGAAAGATAAACTCTTCCATGAAAGCTTAGAAAGTGAAGGTTATAAAAATTAGGAATTTTATCCGTGAACTGTGTCTGTCAGTATGATGAAATTGGCAGTGTGTCTGTCGTTATGATGAAACTGACAGTGTGTCTGTCGTTATGATGAAACTGACAGTGTGTCTGTCAGTATAATGAAACTAGTAGTTTGTTTGTCCGATTGATGACATTGTTGTATTTAAAACACTGTCGAATGTATATTTTTGGCATATATATCTTCTTCAAACTCTGTACGCTTGCACTGGTAAGTTTATTGTATCCTTGTACAAATAACATCACACATGAAGTAAAAACATTAATATTTTAAAAGTTTCTTTCCACAAAAAATTAAATTGCTCGAAATAAATATTTTGTCAAAGTGTCAGACAAAAATTCTAGCTTTTACTTTCTAAAGACCGCCCTGGGTGACCGAGTGGTCTAAGGTGTTCACCTTTACAGTCCACTGACATCTCACCTCTGCTCGAGTTTCTGGCTCAGCCAATGTGGGTATATGAGAAAGATCGCAAGTAGCTTCCCTTGGGTAGTTGGTTCTTTCCAGAATTCTTCCGGGTTCTTCCTCCACCAGATATACTGGCCGCCATTTATAGCCTTGCATGTGCTGAAATATCGAGCTAAAAAACAGAAAGAAGAAAAAGAACTTCCTAGAGAATAATTAAATAAATAATTAATACCATGTATGACATTTTTGTCACATCAAAGTTAATTAATTTCAAAAAGTAAACTTGCTTTGGCGGCTTTGTCGTATTTTAAAATAAAATGATATATTAAGCAAGCAACACTCATAGATACGTATATTCACAATTTACACGAATGTCCATTTCGTATTCAGACGAAACTGTTTGGGCTTGACAACAGCAACAAGAAGCAGCTTTCATAAGCCATATTTAAGCTCAACAATTTATCAACATGATATCTCACTGCAAGCATTCATCATCTGCATATCTGGCGGTTTATAAATATTCTTCCTGTAGAAGTTAATGCCACATATGCATGAGTCAAACCTATACAGTCCATATCACGTAAAACGCCGTAATTCATCAAAATGGTGAACCGGTCGTTACTATTACAAAGAACTATTTGCAACGATGTTTGATATGAAACATCAACATGAAATAGACGCACCTACTGAACACACTGTTCGGTTTGTCTTGTCATGTCTTTGACTCAACATGAAATAGACACATCCATTGAACACACTATTTGGTTTGTCTTGTCATGTCTTTGACTCAACATGAAATAGACACATCCATTGAACACACTATTTGGTTTGTCTTGTCATGTCTTTGACTCAACATGAAATAGACACATCCATTGAACACGCTGTTCGGTTTGTCTTGTCATGTCTTTGACTCAACATGAAATAGACGCACCTACTGAACACACTATTCGGTTTGTCTTGTCATGTCTTTGATTTAACATGAAATGGACATATCTACTGAACACACTATTCGGTTTGTCTTGACATGTCTTGACTTTGACAAATTCTCTGTTAGTTCCGTTAACAACTTTCACAATCCCTGTTTGGTGCAACGGACATCTTTTTCTTTTCATAAGAAAATATCAACATATTATATGAGTGATACTATATGATAAAATTCATTCGCTGTTGAAAACAGAGTCTGGGATTTCTTAGCTCTGAATTGACAAAGGAACTGGCAGTTTGTTTTAAAATACTAGTTAAAGAGAAGAATTCTAGATCAAAATCAATTGTGATACTTCAAGACAACGCTGTTTATTAAGTAAGATTCCATGAAACCAAAGCAAACACTTACGTCAGAGTGTGTTTCCTGAGTTCTGTATCGATACTTTAAATGAGGCGCGATGTCAAAAGGAAGTCAAAAATACTTTATTGAAAACAATTAAGGTTATAATTTCACATGCGTCCCTCTGCTAAAATTGTCATTAATTACAAACATAACATTTTGCTTTCTAAATGAATTGCACAATAAACAACCCCTCTACCACCGCTACTTCCCTGTTTGCAACGAGCACATTTATTTTCAGGGGAAAACTCAGCAATTAGAATCGACGTTATTGGCATGATCTTTGAATACATGAGCCAAACAAAGGGAATTATACCCCATAATACTATTTTCATGACAGAAGCACCTTGCAAGTTCGGGTTGGCATGGGTTTCTATATTTTAAGCAAACAAATTGATGATGACAATCTCTTATACTCCTTGGAATGACGTTCGGTCACCCGTAAAGTCTTGCATTTTTTCACTTTTTTTTAAACTTCATAACAACACAATCCAAGTTTGCTTTTTTGACTCGTTGTTTAATTGTCATATGAGCATCATGAATTTGCATAATAAATGGTCATCTGTTCTCGATGTAGAATGTTTGACTATTCTAAAATCTTTTGTTTCCATTCTTATGACAAAATCGTTTGAAGACATGATACTATTGTTTATGCAATATACATGCTGGAAGAAGAGTCACTTATTTTGTAATCAATCATGCATCCTTGCAAGATCATCACCCACACACCCCTCCGGAGACGTGCGATTTATTGCTGGCGTAGCCCATATATTAATTTTAATTGATACGTGTCGCGCCGACCACGACAAGATCCGCTTGGTGATATGACCATTCTAAAATCTTTCATTTCCATTCATATGGTAAAATCGTTTGAAGACATGATACTAGTGTTTAGACAATGTACTTGCTGGAAAAAGAGTCACTTTTTTGTAATCAATCATTTCCGCTGAAAGAGGAACCCCCTCCCATCCGCAGGCAAGCGATTTATTGATAGAGAAACCCATATGTCAGTTTTAATTGGTACGTGTCACGCCGACTACTACAATATTCGCTCAATGATTTGTTGTTCTTTTAAAATTCAATATGTTATACCATTATTGGTAATTCGTATTGCTTGCTAAGGTGTCTGATGTTAAAATTTAAACAGTGTAGACACTGACGTGCACCTGTAGATTTTTCTAAAATAATTTGACCTATATATTGGTATCCATGTTAAGTTCAGTATATCTTTATTCACAACAAGTATCTATTCTGTTCTCGAAAGCTGATATCATTCAACATATCTATGAAAATTATTTAAAATTCTGTAAATAAGAGATAAACTACCTTTAAAACATTTTACCATGGAAAGTATTGATTATGTTCTTAGTAACATCCAAAAACAACTTACAGGGAATCAAAGCGTTCTATATAATTCGACGTGGTTACTAAGTTATAGTATGTAAATTAGAAAATCTAAATTTAGAACTTGTAAGTAACATTCTGATGGACATATGAATATGTGATACCACTTCTTTTAACATATTTTGAAAATGTGGTGTCGTTTGAAAGCTGATTTATATTTCTTTCATACAGGAGGACGGTAAATCGAAATTGTCTTAATTAAAACTGATGTCAATTGCAATAAACGAGCTTGGTTTACTTCAGTATCTAGTTTGATAGGATTGTGGCCCTGCTTCCGTGTGACAATTGATGAAGGTCATTTGAAGGCACTTGTCGAATTCATGATTGACACCATACAATCTGATTGACATCAAAAGCAGGATATAGTGTCCCCTTATCCGATCTACAAAGACAAGTATATGCCAAAGTAAAACAGTGATTGTTTAGAGTTTACCAGAAAAGCTCCTTCATTTTCTATGCAACTCATTACTGCTAACGCTCTGTCAGATGTAGATTAATGCTCATTGACATCTGTAACAGAATTGTTACCGAGAGGAGGGTGGATTAAATGAACAATACAAACACAATTTGTGAAAGAAAATATAAATTTATGTAATAAATTATAAATGAAAAAAAAATGCAGATGTAACAACACAATAATTCATGCACTCAACCCACAATTAAACTCACAACCATTCACAATACATGAACAAATTAAATAACAATACAAAAGGAATCACAAATGTAAAGAGATCTCTTGGATTATACACAGATCCAAGAATCCTTTACGAAAGTTAAATAAATGCAAGTATGATTCACGAATAAAATAAACACAAACGACAAACTATCTATCGCACGATGGATTGCGATAACTAGCACGATCATATACTTGTATTCAATCAAGTTGCTAGCTTTTATTGATATCTATGTGATCACTTGAAATATTATTGCGATCTGACATAAGCATGCAAATACAACAATGTATTAAATTATATCACAATTTCAATACACCTATGTGTCTCCCCTGTATAACCGCACGATTCAGCAACAGTTGAATCGTCTCCCAGTTTCCCCGAGAACCGAGGGTTGACCAATACTATTATCGGACGTTTCCCTACACGGATCCACCACAGTTATACGTTCAGACAGCATACAACATCTACCAGAACCAACGGTTCCTCACTCCCCTAGATGTCGACCCGGACGTTTTACAACTCTAAGACAGCTCCGACACTCGGACTTCTAGCTTTCCGGATATTTACACGTTACACAGATATTGACGAACAGACAGTTCGACACACAGACAGATACTTCAATTCCGTTTGCACAAATTAACGGCACAAGCACATTCAGATATTTATACAGAGATGTTCCAGAACAAACAATAGATGTCCCACAACAAATCAAACGATATCAAAGACGTTTATCAAAAGATGGTATCAGATGTGTTTAACAGCTACGGTATCAACGATGTTATTAGCAGCTACGGTATCAACGATGTTATTAGCAGCTACGGTATCAACGATGTTATTAGCAGCTACGGTACCAGAAACAATGTAACAACTATGTTAGCAGCTACGGTATCAGAGACGGTATCAACGATGTTATTAGATGCGCTATCAGTGATGAACTTCTACGGTATCAACGACGGAATCAGCTGGAATCAGACTGAATCAACGACGGAATCAACGACGGAATCAGACTGAATCAACGACGGAATCAGCCCTTTGGCTGGAGATTTGCAAGACGAGGTTATCTATCCTTCGATTAGATATTTTGGTTCCCGTAAAAAAATTATGATAAATAGTTCGCCTTATATACTCTCAATAGGTGAACATAAATCACATCGAGCTTGCCGTACACCACGTAAAACGAGTATTTCGGATTTCATGTAAATTACAAATTGGCACATGCAAATCGTTACACGCCACTTAATCACCCCAGGTAATGCGTGTACGACGAAATCAAGAAAATGGTGAGTTTCGTTTGCAATTCAAGAATAGAAATCAGTTCAATTTTCGCCTAATTCTGTGACAATACCTCCCCCCTAAGAATAAAAATGTACACATTTTTAAAACTAACACAGAATAGAAGAAAAATAACTACTGATGATATCTTACAACATTTACACTGGTTATACTACAAACTGGATTTTATTACTGGGCAAATTCATACAAATTTCCCATCATGCCCTACTCAAGTAGTCTGCGCCTATATTTTCAACTCCCCTTATTGACATTGTCGCTCTGTCTCTTGATATATAACTTGAGCATGTTTGCATGGAATGTCTTTACATTACCGTCCATGTCAATTTTATAGTCCATGTCACCTTTTACTTCTTTAACTTCATATGGACCTTTCCACTGGACTAATAACTTATTCGAACTAGTTGGAAGAAGCAATAGCACCTGATCTCCTACAAGAAATTTCCTATTACGCGCTCTGCGGTTGTAATACTTGGCATATCTGCGCCCCGATTTAATCAATTCGTCACGTGCCATCTGGCATGTACTCTCAAGTTTGTGTCTTAGATCTAACACGTACTGGTAAGTCGTTTTTATTTCCTCGTTCGCGACATCACCAGTCCATAGTTCGCGTAGTATCCGCATCGGGCCTCGAACTGTTCTACCATACAACAGTTCAAAGGGTGAGAACCCTAAACTTTCCTGCGGTACTTCACGGTACGCGAACAGAACAGCGTTTAAATAACGGTCCCAGTCTTGCGGACGTTCCGCGCACATCTTTCGCAGCATGCTTTTCAGGGTACCATTAAACTTCTCTACCAGTCCATTGCACATCGGATGGTATGGGGTAGTGTTTAGCTGTTTGATGGATAACAGCCTACTTATTTCACCCATGAGGTCAGAGGTGAATTGGGCACCACAATCAGTGAGGATTTCCTCTGGCACCCCTACCCTACTGAAGATATCAACTAATGCTTCAGCTACCCTTTCCGTTTCAATAGTTGGTAACGCTACGGCTTCGGGGTATCTGGTTGCGTAATCAACCAGAGTAAGTATGTACCGATTCTTTCTTTCGGTAACCGGGTGTATTGGTCCTACAATATCTACTGCCACTCTTTTAAACGGTGTATCTATTAATGGCATTTGTCCTAAGGGCACCCTTGTGACCCTTCCCTTACAAACGGTTTTCTGACATACGTCGCACGACCTACAGAACCGTGTGACATCGCCATTAACACCTGGCCAGTAGAATTCAGCGACTACCCTGCTAGTGGTCTTAGCCTTACCTAGGTGTCCTGCCATGCTTGACTCATGCGCCACCCTAAGTACTTGAGATCTATATCTCTGGGGTACGACCACTTGCCAATACTTCTTACCCTCCCGAGCGCTAAACTCCCTATGAATTAATCCGTTCTTGCGTACGAATCTAGAGCTACCCCCACGCTTGCAATGTTTAATCGCGCCGGACGTGATTTTCTCAACAATTGTTCTGATGGATTCATCACGATCTTGCTCTTGTTTGAAATCATCACGGGAAATTCCTGAGATCGATTCAGGGACTATTAATTTATGAAACGCGGATTTCTCTCGCCGTGTTTGCGCTCGCGTTTCGACTGCCTGGGCCAAAGGTATTTTAAAATCGGCCATGGTTGGAAGACGGGAACCTTCAACATTACCGATCGTCAGATCGTAAATAGGATTGTCCATACAAAGGGCATCAACAGTTCCCGTTAAGAAAGGTGTTTTTACTGTGATCCTTGCTACGGGAATGCGACCCATCGTCTGATCAAGTAACATACATGGGGATTCCCACCCGAGCATTTGGTTATCCTGCACGAGACTACGTTTGATCACTACGCCCGTACAACCAGTGTCACGCAATACCACGACTTCTCGACCATTGACAAATCCTCTCGCGGTTGGTACGCGCGCTTCAGGAAATATACACGTGCCAAGTGAATGAATACAAGGTTCTACATGTACGTTGTTATCGTATATACCTTTACTTTGTATAGCCACTGCTACCTTATGTATAAGTGCCTTTCTTTTAGGACAGTCTTTTTGAACATGACCCAATGCATTACACAAGAAACACCGCACACGCTGAAAAACTGGATTCCCAACTGACCTTTTTACCTCAGCTGATTTTACAGGCTCCCTAGGCATAGGTCTTACAGACTGGTTTCCAGACTTAAAATCTTTTAAAACCACGTTCTGGGTTCCCCCATGAGCTTCGGCAAATAAATCGGCTTGCTTAGCCATATCTTTTACGTTTGTGAAGACTTTCTCCTTCAGAAATTGATCTAATTCTCGCCCAACTGTATTAAATAATTGATCTCTGAGCAAGAAATCAGTCAACCCTTCAAACGTTTTCACCGCTTTGCCGCATTCAATCCACCGCTCAAAATAGTTCGCAATTCTGACGGTGAACTGACCAAAGGTTTCTCCCTTATCGGGCTTGCTATACCTGAACTTTTTTCGAAAACCTTGTTCAGTGAGCTCGTACCTTTTGAGAAGTGCTTCCTTTAGGACGTCGTACTTAAACACATCGTCCCTAGGAAGTCGCGAGTATACATCCAGTGCTTTACCTTTTAATAAAGCACTCAGATGCAGCGCCCAGTCATTTTGACTCCACTTCTGGTTTTCGGCATATCGCTCAAACCGATGAAGATAACTATCTATGTTATCTTTTTCATCGTCAAAGGGAGGTAATTTGGGGCCCCTTAATTTGCTAAAGGCAGAATCGTGTTCTCTTCCAGATGTCGCTAATTCTACCTTACGCTCATGATCCCGTTGTTTTGCTTTTTCATCTAACTCTATTCGCTTTTGCTCCGCTTCCATTTCCCATCCTATCCTATCCTTTTCGGCCTGCTTCTCTAATTCTATCTTGTCCTTTTCGGCCTGCTTCTCTAATTCTATCTTTTCCCTTTGGGCCTGCTTTTCTAATTCTATCTTTTCCTTCTCAATTGCCCATTTCCTATCATCGGATTCCCTTTCTAATTCCCTTTTTCTTTCATCGGATTCCCTTTCTAATTCCCTTGACCTTACCCTTTCTTCCCTTTCCCGGGCTTGTTCTTCTTGAATAAATTTCCTTAAGCTTTCACCTTCATATCCAAATTCTTTGCCTAAGGCAACCAAGTCCTTAAGGGATGACATGACAATGACAATTGTAATATGAATATAGATATATAACCAAACCAATACTTTAAACACGTTTATACTGGACACACGGACCTAGGTAAACTAAACAAAAATAAACTCCAACTAGAGTATTATCTTAACAGAAGGTCACGCTCAAATATAAACATTAAATGTATACCTTCACAAAAATGATTGACAGTTCACTTAATCCAACGATCCCACTTCTGACACCATTGTAACAGAATTGTTACCGAGAGGAGGGTGGATTAAATGAACAATACAAACACAATTTGTGAAAGAAAATATAAATTTATGTAATAAATTATAAATGAAAAAAAAATGCAGATGTAACAACACAATAATTCATGCACTCAACCCACAATTAAACTCACAACCATTCACAATACATGAACAAATTAAATAACAATACAAAAGGAATCACAAATGTAAAGAGATCTCTTGGATTATACACAGATCCAAGAATCCTTTACGAAAGTTAAATAAATGCAAGTATTATTCACGAATAAAATAAACACAAACGACAAACTATCTATCGCACGATGGATTGCGATAACTAGCACGATCATATACTTGTATTCAATCAAGTTGCTAGCTTTTATTGATATCTATGTGATCACTTGAAATATTATTGCGATCTGACATAAGCATGCAAATACAACAATGTATTAAATTATATCACAATTTCAATACACCTATGTGTCTCCCCTGTATAACCGCACGATTCAGCAACAGTTGAATCGTCTCCCAGTTTCCCCGAGAACCGAGGGTTGACCAATACTATTATCGGACGTTTCCCTACACGGATCCACCACAGTTATACGTTCAGACAGCATACAACATCTACCAGAACCAACGGTTCCTCACTCCCCTAGATGTCGACCCGGACGTTTTACAACTCTAAGACAGCTCCGACACTCGGACTTCTAGCTTTCCGGATATTTACACGTTACACAGATATTGACGAACAGACAGTTCGACACACAGACAGATACTTCAATTCCGTTTGCACAAATTAACGGCACAAGCACATTCAGATATTTATACAGAGATGTTCCAGAACAAACAATAGATGTCCCACAACAAATCAAACGATATCAAAGACGTTTATCAAAAGATGGTATCAGATGTGTTTAACAGCTACGGTATCAACGATGTTATTAGCAGCTACGGTATCAACGATGTTATTAGCAGCTACGGTATCAACGATGTTATTAGCAGCTACGGTACCAGAAACAATGTAACAACTATGTTAGCAGCTACGGTATCAGAGACGGTATCAACGATGTTATTAGATGCGCTATCAGTGATGAACTTCTACGGTATCAACGACGGAATCAGCTGGAATCAGACTGAATCAACGACGGAATCAACGACGGAATCAGACTGAATCAACGACGGAATCAGCCCTTTGGCTGGAGATTTGCAAGACGAGGTTATCTATCCTTCGATTAGATATTTTGGTTCCCGTAAAAAAATTATGATAAATAGTTCGCCTTATATACTCTCAATAGGTGAACATAAATCACATCGAGCTTGCCGTACACCACGTAAAACGAGTATTTCGGATTTCATGTAAATTACAAATTGGCACATGCAAATCGTTACACGCCACTTAATCACCCCAGGTAATGCGTGTACGACGAAATCAAGAAAATGGTGAGTTTCGTTTGCAATTCAAGAATAGAAATCAGTTCAATTTTCGCCTAATTCTGTGACAATACCTCCCCCCTAAGAATAAAAATGTACACATTTTTAAAACTAACACAGAATAGAAGAAAAATAACTACTGATGATATCTTACAACATTTACACTGGTTATACTACAAACTGGATTTTATTACTGGGCAAATTCATACAAATTTCCCATCATGCCCTACTCAAGTAGTCTGCGCCTATATTTTCAACTCCCCTTATTGACATTGTCGCTCTGTCTCTTGATATATAACTTGAGCATGTTTGCATGGAATGTCTTTACATTACCGTCCATGTCAATTTTATAGTCCATGTCACCTTTTACTTCTTTAACTTCATATGGACCTTTCCACTGGACTAATAACTTATTCGAACTAGTTGGAAGAAGCAATAGCACCTGATCTCCTACAAGAAATTTCCTATTACGCGCTCTGCGGTTGTAATACTTGGCATATCTGCGCCCCGATTTAATCAATTCGTCACGTGCCATCTGGCATGTACTCTCAAGTTTGTGTCTTAGATCTAACACGTACTGGTAAGTCGTTTTTATTTCCTCGTTCGCGACATCACCAGTCCATAGTTCGCGTAGTATCCGCATCGGGCCTCGAACTGTTCTACCATACAACAGTTCAAAGGGTGAGAACCCTAAACTTTCCTGCGGTACTTCACGGTACGCGAACAGAACAGCGTTTAAATAACGGTCCCAGTCTTGCGGACGTTCCGCGCACATCTTTCGCAGCATGCTTTTCAGGGTACCATTAAACTTCTCTACCAGTCCATTGCACATCGGATGGTATGGGGTAGTGTTTAGCTGTTTGATGGATAACAGCCTACTTATTTCACCCATGAGGTCAGAGGTGAATTGGGCACCACAATCAGTGAGGATTTCCTCTGGCACCCCTACCCTACTGAAGATATCAACTAATGCTTCAGCTACCCTTTCCGTTTCAATAGTTGGTAACGCTACGGCTTCGGGGTATCTGGTTGCGTAATCAACCAGAGTAAGTATGTACCGATTCTTTCTTTCGGTAACCGGGTGTATTGGTCCTACAATATCTACTGCCACTCTTTTAAACGGTGTATCTATTAATGGCATTTGTCCTAAGGGCACCCTTGTGACCCTTCCCTTACAAACGGTTTTCTGACATACGTCGCACGACCTACAGAACCGTGTGACATCGCCATTAACACCTGGCCAGTAGAATTCAGCGACTACCCTGCTAGTGGTCTTAGCCTTACCTAGGTGTCCTGCCATGCTTGACTCATGCGCCACCCTAAGTACTTGAGATCTATATCTCTGGGGTACGACCACTTGCCAATACTTCTTACCCTCCCGAGCGCTAAACTCCCTATGAATTAATCCGTTCTTGCGTACGAATCTAGAGCTACCCCCACGCTTGCAATGTTTAATCGCGCCGGACGTGATTTTCTCAACAATTGTTCTGATGGATTCATCACGATCTTGCTCTTGTTTGAAATCATCACGGGAAATTCCTGAGATCGATTCAGGGACTATTAATTTATGAAACGCGGATTTCTCTCGCCGTGTTTGCGCTCGCGTTTCGACTGCCTGGGCCAAAGGTATTTTAAAATCGGCCATGGTTGGAAGACGGGAACCTTCAACATTACCGATCGTCAGATCGTAAATAGGATTGTCCATACAAAGGGCATCAACAGTTCCCGTTAAGAAAGGTGTTTTTACTGTGATCCTTGCTACGGGAATGCGACCCATCGTCTGATCAAGTAACATACATGGGGATTCCCACCCGAGCATTTGGTTATCCTGCACGAGACTACGTTTGATCACTACGCCCGTACAACCAGTGTCACGCAATACCACGACTTCTCGACCATTGACAAATCCTCTCGCGGTTGGTACGCGCGCTTCAGGAAATATACACGTGCCAAGTGAATGAATACAAGGTTCTACATGTACGTTGTTATCGGATATACCTTTACTTTGTATAGCCACTGCTACCTTATGTATAAGTGCCTTTCTTTTAGGACAGTCTTTTTGAACATGACCCAATGCATTACACAAGAAACACCGCACACGCTGAAAAACTGGATTCCCAACTGACCTTTTTACCTCAGCTGATTTTACAGGCTCCCTAGGCATAGGTCTTACAGACTGGTTTCCAGACTTAAAATCTTTTAAAACCACGTTCTGGGTTCCCCCATGAGCTTCGGCAAATAAATCGGCTTGCTTAGCCATATCTTTTACGTTTGTGAAGACTTTCTCCTTCAGAAATTGATCTAATTCTCGCCCAACTGTATTAAATAATTGATCTCTGAGCAAGAAATCAGTCAACCCTTCAAACGTTTTCACCGCTTTGCCGCATTCAATCCACCGCTCAAAATAGTTCGCAATTCTGACGGTGAACTGACCAAAGGTTTCTCCCTTATCGGGCTTGCTATACCTGAACTTTTTTCGAAAACCTTGTTCAGTGAGCTCGTACCTTTTGAGAAGTGCTTCCTTTAGGACGTCGTACTTAAACACATCGTCCCTAGGAAGTCGCGAGTATACATCCAGTGCTTTACCTTTTAATAAAGCACTCAGATGCAGCGCCCAGTCATTTTGACTCCACTTCTGGTTTTCGGCATATCGCTCAAACCGATGAAGATAACTATCTATGTTATCTTTTTCATCGTCAAAGGGAGGTAATTTGGGGCCCCTTAATTTGCTAAAGGCAGAATCGTGTTCTCTTCCAGATGTCGCTAATTCTACCTTACGCTCATGATCCCGTTGTTTTGCTTTTTCATCTAACTCTATTCGCTTTTGCTCCGCTTCCATTTCCCATCCTATCCTATCCTTTTCGGCCTGCTTCTCTAATTCTATCTTGTCCTTTTCGGCCTGCTTCTCTAATTCTATCTTTTCCCTTTGGGCCTGCTTTTCTAATTCTATCTTTTCCTTCTCAATTGCCCATTTCCTATCATCGGATTCCCTTTCTAATTCCCTTTTTCTTTCATCGGATTCCCTTTCTAATTCCCTTGACCTTACCCTTTCTTCCCTTTCCCGGGCTTGTTCTTCTTGAATAAATTTCCTTAAGCTTTCACCTTCATATCCAAATTCTTTGCCTAAGGCAACCAAGTCCTTAAGGGATGACATGACAATGATAATTGTAATATGAATATAGATATATAACCAAACCAATACTTTAAACACGTTTATACTGGACACACGGACCTAGGTAAACTAAACAAAAATAAACTCCAACTAGAGTATTATCTTAACAGAAGGTCACGCTCAAATATAAACATTAAATGTATACCTTCACAAAAATGATTGACAGTTCACTTAATCCAACGATCCCACTTCTGACACCATTGTAACAGAATTGTTACCGAGAGGAGGGTGGATTAAATGAACAATACAAACACAATTTGTGAAAGAAAATATAAATTTATGTAATAAATTATAAATGAAAAAAAAAATGCAGATGTAACAACACAATAATTCATGCACTCAACCCACAATTAAACTCACAACCATTCACAATACATGAACAAATTAAATAACAATACAAAAGGAATCACAAATGTAAAGAGATCTCTTGGATTATACACAGATCCAAGAATCCTTTACGAAAGTTAAATAAATGCAAGTATGATTCACGAATAAAATAAACACAAACGACAAACTATCTATCGCACGATGGATTGCGATAACTAGCACGATCATATACTTGTATTCAATCAAGTTGCTAGCTTTTATTGATATCTATGTGATCACTTGAAATATTATTGCGATCTGACATAAGCATGCAAATACAACAATGTATTAAATTATATCACAATTTCAATACACCTATGTGTCTCCCCTGTATAACCGCACGATTCAGCAACAGTTGAATCGTCTCCCAGTTTCCCCGAGAACCGAGGGTTGACCAATACTATTATCGGACGTTTCCCTACACGGATCCACCACAGTTATACGTTCAGACAGCATACAACATCTACCAGAACCAACGGTTCCTCACTCCCCTAGATGTCGACCCGGACGTTTTACAACTCTAAGACAGCTCCGACACTCGGACTTCTAGCTTTCCGGATATTTACACGTTACACAGATATTGACGAACAGACAGTTCGACACACAGACAGATACTTCAATTCCGTTTGCACAAATTAACGGCACAAGCACATTCAGATATTTATACAGAGATGTTCCAGAACAAACAATAGATGTCCCACAACAAATCAAACGATATCAAAGACGTTTATCAAAAGATGGTATCAGATGTGTTTAACAGCTACGGTATCAACGATGTTATTAGCAGCTACGGTATCAACGATGTTATTAGCAGCTACGGTATCAACGATGTTATTAGCAGCTACGGTACCAGAAACAATGTAACAACTATGTTAGCAGCTACGGTATCAGAGACGGTATCAACGATGTTATTAGATGCGCTATCAGTGATGAACTTCTACGGTATCAACGACGGAATCAGCTGGAATCAGACTGAATCAACGACGGAATCAACGACGGAATCAGACTGAATCAACGACGGAATCAGCCCTTTGGCTGGAGATTTGCAAGACGAGGTTATCTATCCTTCGATTAGATATTTTGGTTCCCGTAAAAAAATTATGATAAATAGTTCGCCTTATATACTCTCAATAGGTGAACATAAATCACATCGAGCTTGCCGTACACCACGTAAAACGAGTATTTCGGATTTCATGTAAATTACAAATTGGCACATGCAAATCGTTACACGCCACTTAATCACCCCAGGTAATGCGTGTACGACGAAATCAAGAAAATGGTGAGTTTCGTTTGCAATTCAAGAATAGAAATCAGTTCAATTTTCGCCTAATTCTGTGACAACATCTTGCCGTTCTTTATTCCGATTTGGAGAGCAACGTCTCATATGACGAGAGAGGAAAATATACACGATTCTACCTCAATGTCTTAAGTACGTTAAATATTCGTGTTTATAACCTTACCAATCATGTTCCTTTTCGATTTCCATTTATCTTTGAAGCTGGTTTCTACAGTACCTATCACATCACAGCAGACTTGATGAACGTCAAAGACAATAGTAGGAAGAGATCAATCAAATATTGATTAATGATTAGATAAACGGAGTTAACCGTCCAGAAGGAAATTAGAATTGTTTCTGTTTTAAATCAAGAACATTAATTAGTGATATTTTAGGAGTCAATCTATTAAGCTGGTGTCTCGCGTCAGCGAGCTTTTGTTTTATACCAAAATACAAATGTATTGAAGAAAAAACACGGCGATGGGAACATTTCATTGATCTTGCTGATAAACTAAACAAATCTCGTCCCTCTATCCATCTGTATTTCTTTCATATATCCACCTGTCATTTGCTTTGTTCGGGTTGTTGATGGCAGTAAACTGTGACAAATAAATTAACGCATACGGACGATATTTGAAACAAGTGTGACTTTAAATATCGATAACATTAATGATACACAAAATGTGAATGTTGTGATATATTTTTTGAACTATAGTAAACAGTATGTATGAGAAATTGTTGAACTTTCAAATTTTTGCGTGGATGGGCATTGGCCAGAAAGTAACCATGTTGTGTAAGATGAGCTTCGTTTATATATCTATCTAAACTGAAATGCTAACTATTTTATACCAATTTATATAAATAGAGTCGCGAATAAAGTTATCATTGTTAAACACTGCATGCCTTCAAAACGAAATAATTTTTTTTAATATTGAATACACTGACTTTGACAGAATTAAATAACAAATCTTTGTAAATAGTTTCTGAAAACTCTTTTATTCATTGTCAAAATTGTTGCATGCACGTTAGGTCCAGATATATTTTGTCGCCCGCGTTCTGTACGCATCGTGTGTGACTTAAATGTCACAATTATGAAACTTTTCGCTAATTTGCCATAAAGTTCATACATGCAGATACTAACTACGTTGACCAATCAATATCTGGCCAATGGGGGTCGTACAGTCGCTTACAATTTACATATATGTGTGATCTGACGTCACTATAAGATATCGCAAACTAAAACTAATCAAATCTCGCAAAGAACAAGGATCAACAGAAACCAACACGATTTAAAACTCTAAAAGAAACACACTCTCTGAAGTATATTGTCATCTCAGAGCTTGGAATTGAGGGGGTGGGCACTTAACTGATTTATCTGCACGTTGTATTTGATATAGCGTATTAAAAACTATATACATTTTTACATTTTATATATTTTGTTAGGAGAATAAGTTTATATTTATTTGGAAAAAAATATTTCCCCCAGTTTTGACCAAACAGATAATTCAAAGTGCTATGCGGATGACGTGAAACATGCCGATGACACGACGCTAGTAGTATTTTATATGATTGATACGTTAATGTAATTAAGCTGGGGTGGGGTGGGTGTTTGTGTACATTTTGTGGGTAATTAAAGATATCATATAACGGATAATCTAATTAAGGACTTAAGTTTTAATACGCTATATCAAACACAACGTGCAGATAAATCAATTAAGTGATATAATCGCAATTCTTTCAATATTCTCGTGCTAAATCATCTAAAATGATAATAGCTAAGTTTATGTAAAAATGTTTTAGTCTTACAGGGGAGGTCGCGGGTTCAAACCCCAACCGAGGCATACCAAACACCTATACAAATGATATTTGCAGCTACCTCGCTATGCAAACAGCATTAAGAGGCGAGTATTTGGACAAGTCCGCCTGGTGTCCGAATAATGTGACTGGGCGGGACACGATGCTAACTAAATGTATGCGGCCATATGCCCCAGGGCTATCATCACTATAAACTACCACATTGCAGACTTCGTAGCGATATGACTGAGAAATCTTTGTCTCTCTCCCTGTCTATCGTCTGTCTGTCTGTCTCTCCCCGTCTGCTGTCTGTCTCTCTCCTCGTCTGTCTGTCTCTCTCATCGTCTGTCTGTCTCTGTCTGTCTGTCTGTCTGTCTGTCTGTCTGTCTGTCTGTCTGTCTCTCTCTCTCTCTCTCTCTCTCTCTCTCTCTCTCTCTCTCTCTCTCTCTCTCTCTCTCTCTCTCTCTCTCTCTCTCTCTCTCTCTCTCTGTGAATGTGTCCCATTGTCATGGTACGTGTTATTTTTGCTGTAAACCCTTATGCATGCGTCAGGTATTGTTTCGTATACGAGAGAGGCGCAATGTCATGATATGTCTATGATTTGTTCTGTAGGTGATTGTCACTCTCGAGGGATGGATTTAATGTTCCGTAGCGTGTTATTGGAGTTGATATTCCACATAATTTGCCAGATATATAGGCAAATTATGCTTCTGTATGAATTAGGATATTTACATATTCTCAAATATAACATCGTTCAGAGGTTTTCAGTGTGAAAATTCCGTAAAAATGATAAGATTTGTCTTTTAGAGAGTTTAATGTAGTTTAGTAACTTAAGTAACATCAGCAGTAAAACTGATCTTTATCCGGTAACCAGCTCGAAATAGTTTTGTGGAGTGCCAGAACGGTAACTGCAGCATCGACTCTATCTTTCAAATTGTCAGATAAAGAGGAACGTATGACCGCTATAATATACACTGAGTTCTTAATTTTTTAGGTTATAAAAATGGATTATTAGGAACGTTTTTAATTGTAAAATACAAAATATTCGTTTTTAATTGTAAAATATAAAATATTCGTTTTTAATTGTAAAATATAAAATATTCGTTTTTAATTGTAAAATACAAAATATTCGTTTTTAATTGTAAAATATAAAATATTCGTTTTTAATTGTAAAATATAAAATATTCGTTTTTAATTGTAAAATACAAAATATTCGCTTTGAATCGTAAAATATAAAATATTCCTTTTGCAGGTATTAAAAGTAAGGTGATAATTTGGGACAAGACAACCAACTTTTGCTATGATAAGAGCGAATTATATTGCCCAGTGGTGAGTTTAAATTTCGTTTCCAGTCGTACTATATTGTCTAAAGACGTCGCCATATGCAATAGTAATTGCGTTGGATAATAGTTTGGAATTATACGCAAGAAGAATTTCGAGATAAGGCGATGATACACTGGTTCAACATACACAATTTTCGATGTGATGCTGCTACACAAAGTCTATGTCCATGACTGGGTATAAGATGAAGTGTATACGGTTAAAATTCGCGAGGTCATAAATTACTCACTAATTTAGACCTAACGAAAGTACTGTAAGATCTTTCAGTATACACTCCAACCCCACCCCCTTCCCGGATTCCTACTATGAGCAATAAATCCAGGGTATGTACGTCAAAGAAAAGTTAGTTTAGAGTTTAAAAAAAGTTTCAAAGATTGGTCTACTGAACAAGATAATTGTCAATATATGATGCTGTCATTACTAGTTGTTTATTTGTTGTTGTTGTTGTTGGTGGTGGTGGTGGTGGTGGTGGTGGTGTGTGTGTGTGTGTGTGTGTGTGTGTGTGTGTGTGTGTGTGTGTGTGTGTGTGTGTGTTAAGATTGGTAGAAGTACATAAAACACTTTCAGATTGAGAAAATTTAAACCGAATTTCTTCTGACCCTTTCTCAACCTTGCTTGAGGATTTCTGTAGTTGACGTTCAGTAGTATGCATACAGCTGACGTTCAGTATCATGAATGAAGTCGAAGTCAGCAATATGCAAACAGCTGACGTTCAGTGATATGCATAGAGTTGACGTTCATCAGTAGGCATATAATTGACGTTCAGTAGTATGCATACAGCTGATGTTCAGTATCATGAATGAAGTCGACATCAGTAATATGCATACAGCTGACGTTCAGTTGAAGGCACAGAGTTGACGTCCTCCAATATACATATAATTGACGATCAGTAATATGCATACAGCTGACGTTCAATATCATAAATGAAGTCGACTTCAGTAATATGCATACAGCTGACGTTCAGTGGTAGGAATATAATTTACGTTCACCAGTATAAATGACGTTCAGTAGTATGCATCATGGAGACGGTCAATATTATTCATACAGTTGACGAGTAGTATGCAGATAGTTGAAGTTCAATAGTTATTGATTACATCATATAAGTTTTTTTTCTTCTGAATAATACAACACGAATTTTTGGAGACTATTACAGCATTAAGCGTGTGAAAAGGTGCAAGATTACATTAACATGGAAGGTCTTACTTCTTGGATGATTCTATCTTTCAGATAATACAATCTGAATTACAACATCTGTCCTATGACGCATGATAAGTTTCACACAGCATGATTAAAAATCTTATCTTCGACTTTCTTAATTACTGACAAAGCAGAATGGTGGAATGATTGATTTTTAATTTCCCTCAGAGAGTTTTATCTTGTCTGAAGTGTATTATTTACACTTTTCCATTGATCAATCTAGAGTCTTGACGGCCAGGAGGTAAAAAAGAAATCCGTGCAAACCGATAAATTTGATTGCAGAATAACACCTAGATTAGCATTAGGTTCTGACGGATACAAAAATACTTCAAAAATTAACCAAGACTATTCGATGAATACCAATACAAACCCTTAAAAAAATAACCAAGACTATTCAATGAAGACCAATACAAACCCTTCCACATTTAACCAAGAATATGCGATGAAGAACATTACAAACCCTTCAATAATTAACCAAGACTATTCGATGCAGACCAAATAATTTTTAGCTGAAGAAATATAAAAAGTAAAGTTTGAAAACTCTGATTCAAAAGTGCAATTTCATTATGAGAAATTAGAGCCAGTTTAATTTTTTTTCATCAGGAACAAAAAATGCTGACTTCACAATATTCTTAAGGCTATAGAATTGTGACAGTAGAAGATTAAGAAACAAAAGAAAAAAAAATTGGATCTGGACTTTAATTTATTTATGATGACAGCAACGTGTGTTCTGATTTTATATTTTTAAATCATCGAATTAATTTGAAAATTGATAACTTCATACCATGATTATTAATGGAACTCACTATTAAAACTCACTAAGTCAAGAACAGTTGTATTAACGATAGATTAAAACATACCCATTAATTAATTGATCAATTAATCATTGGAAGAATTGATCGCTGTATAACTGATTTAGATAGGGGACCCGAGTGGCCGAGTGGTCTAGAGCAGTCTCCGTTACAAATCACTGCCATCTCACCTCTGTCTGCGTGGGTTCGAGTCTCGGATTCAGCTAATGTGGGTATGTGAGAAAGCTTGCCGGTAGATTCTCGTGGGTCGGTGGTTCTTTCTGGGGTTTAACGGGTTCTTACTCTAACGTTAATACTAGCCGCCATGTATAGCCTATCTTGTACTGAAAAATGGCGTTAAACCCTACAACAACAACAACAACAACAACAACATCTGATACAGATATGACTGATGTTGACAAAGCTTTTAATGAACTATTCAGATTTACTGAGTCATACTACATGAGACAATGTGCAGTTTATATAATAACTGAATATATTCAGTTCACGATGTACACGAGGGAAGATAATAACAATGCGAAAAGAAATGTATTCACTATTGTAAAGGTGTAAATGTAAAGAACATTAAAAAAACTTTCCAACACAACCAAGATAGTGATTTAAAAAATGAATTATTTTACTAGATACCAAGAATGCATGAAATCAGGAAATAATAATCAAATAAACACATGCACTAAAATCAATCCATTCAAACAGCTAATTGTCTAGTAATTCATTCGAACAAAATAACAAATTCTAAAACATTGTGGTTTCCGTTTAAGTTGAATCCGTCTTCAAGACTTATATACATTAGATTAAAATTTTAAATAATGTTAAAGCCTAAGTTGAAACCTACTGTCAAACATTTCAATAATATCATCCATGACACAATGAAAATTTTTTAAAAAAAACTTAGAATTGTAATTAATTAAAAAAAGGAACAACAGTATAAATATTCTAAGTTTGGTTCATTTGACCGTAACATAAGATCATAATCTACACCTCAACATGTAGATCTCTGTGTAATGTTCCACCATGCAACTAAATATAAACTTTTACATTTTTTAAATTTATATTTAGTTTAGGATTTTTAAAAACCAGATAAATTCGATTTATTGGTAAAAGTATGACAAATAGTAAAGTATTCTTAAAGATTTGATTTACCAAGCAGACAGATAACAGAACCAATTCCAACGATTCTGTCTCTGTTGGATACGCTATGATCAAGATACAGATGGTGAAATCTTGACATGCATTACATCGCCGATTGTGGCTTTTGGAAATTTAAATAAGAGGTAAATGTATATTTTTAAAGTTTTACTATGCTGGTGAATTGACCGAGATGCTAGTTTGTAACATTTAAGTGAATGTCTTTTTGTAATGACACGATTCTGCTTGTGTTGATGAGGGAAATTTAGGAACCACTTCACTCTATTAAGAAAATTACAATTTGTTGCCTTTGCTCGAGAACTGATCTAACAGTCGTTGAACTATGTTTCTCTTCCCCATTAAATACTTTCAAGCTTTAAATCCCCCAAGGATTCCCGTCTAGAATAAGATTGGTCAAAAACCATTCCGACAGCACGCTCTGTTCTACTGACAAGAAAAAGAAATTAAAATCGACAGAACACGACCACCGATGTACCGAGGAGAATTGCATTAACTTCCTAATTTACCCTTGGAAAGGAAAAAACGTGTCAGACTCATTTAATGGCGCACGCTCTCTGTCAACAACAGAAAGGCGCATGGAAGAATTCTATCAGTTTAAACTGGCAATATCATTGGATCTACTTTAGGATACAATATATCGCAAAATTCCAGCTATTTTTCGAATTCGCTTTGAGAATAAGGTCATACTGTTGATCTTGTCCAGTTAACATTCTCATTGGCATCAAGTTGGTTAGGCATTGATGGGTCATAACATTTTCGGTTGCATCAATTTGGTTAGGCATTCTTTATTTCTCGACTCAAAAAGGATAAAGTGACCAATTACTATTTCGCAATTAATAAATGTAACAAGTAATCTGAACCCATTCATAAGACATTGATAGATAGTGGCGTCTGGTCAGACATTAGAAAAAGTTCGTAGAAAGTCGTAAAAAGGGTTCCAAGAAATTTGGAGGCAAATAGGGAATAATTGAAGCAGTCGATGAAGCGATATGTTTTATTTACACACATAAATTCTCAGAGATTTCCTGCTCAAAATGTTTTGATTTTTTGATCAATTATCTGGTATGTTCATGTTCAGAATCCGCTTAGACTAATTTCAATTAGCGAAAGAAGCATATTATGTGGTTGTTACAGAAAGTATGTGCACATAGACTCTAAGTTCCTCTTATTCATGTATATTTGTCTCAACTCTGCGATTTTATATTAGGGCATCTCTTTAAACTGATTTAGGAAGTTTTGACTAAATTTACCGAGCTGTAGGTTTAATCCAAGTAATCACTACATACCTTTGTCTATAAAAGCAGGATTATAATAAGTACTATCTCTCCTCATTTCTAATTTACTTTTCTGATCATTACGATATACTGAGTATCGACGAAACATATTTTATTTGTGGAAAAGTTTTCATTACTTCTTTCTGAAGTGTCAGTGTTTAGCTGAGTTACTTTGGTGCTATGAATAAATAACATTTTGTTATGTAAATTGACTTTCTGGATCATATTGTAGAAACCATAAAATACTGTTCTTTTAAATTCTGTATGTTGGAGCCACAACGTGTTCTGTTTCTTATTTTTCATTCATTGTATAGCCTTCATATCGATATTGTTTGCCTTTTCATTCGTAATTACCTGTTCAGTCCAATTACTCTCAATAGACTCAATCCAATTAGTTTCAATGTACTCAGGCAAACATATATGCACATGTTATCTAAATATTATTATCATCGGCGGCAAAAGTTATAAAAGGCAATGGTGAGGGTGGAATCCTTTACAAGCATTCTCCCGAATTGTTGAACAACAACTTCGTTGCATCTCCTTTGACACATACTACCGTCACATGGGAAGAGAGTTTGGATATACAAATATGTAACGTTGGCTAAGGTTTAAAGGTATTGGAGTCAAGGTAAAGATAATGTGTGTCAGGTTCAGATACTACGTCTTGAGGATTGTTTTTTTTTTATTTTGGTTGTTTGATAGAATACCGAGGTGTTCATTTTTCGCTATTTAAAAAACTCCACCAATTTATTAACCTATGAATGAAAAAATATTAAGACTTCTGACTAGGGACCGAACTAAATATTCGTATTGGATCTTGAACGCTTGTGAAAAACTGTTCAATTTGGGTTCCTTAGGTTTCGTGAGTTTAATATCAGGACGGGTTGGAGAATAATGACTCGAACGCATGCATTATCTTATTGATTATAAAAAGGGAGTAGTCGATTCAAATTCTATGATTGCAATATTTAAAGAATCTAGTTGTATTTTTTATCCTTCCTTGCTATTTTATTCATTCATTTCTTTAAAGGTCTTCATACCTGCATGATAAGTATCACTCATATCCGATATATGCATTAAATAATTACCAATAATTATCGTACATACGACTCAAGACATAAGCCACAACCGTTTCTTGTTCTAAATTCACTCTGACTAGCTACAGGTAGAAAAGCTACGGCCCCTAGCTAATGGAGAACAGCTATATGCACAACAGCTACGGTGACTGGCCACAGGAATAATAGCTAGTGACTAATTACAGAGAACATAGATACAGAGACAGGGATAACAGCTAGTGACTAATTACAGAGAACATAGATACAGCCACAGGGATAATAGCTAGTGACTAATTACAGAGAACCTAGATACAGCCACAGGGATAATAGCTAGTGACTAATTACAGAGAACATATATACAGCCACAGGGATAATAGCTAGTGACTAATTACAGAGAACCTAGATACAGCCACAGGATAATAGCTAGTGACTAATTACAGAGAACATAGATACAGAGACAGGGATAATAGCTAGTGACTAATTACAGAGAACAAAGATACAGCCACAGGGACAATAGCTAGTGACTAATTACAGAGAACATAGATACAGCCACAAGGATAATAGCTAGTGACTAATTACAGAGAACATATATACAGCCACAGGGATAATAGCTAGTGACTAATTACAGAGAACGTAGATACAGCCACAGGATAATAGCTAGTGACTAATTACAGAGAACATAGATACAGCCACAGGGATAATAGCTAGTGACTAATTACAGAGAACCTAAATACAGCCACAGGGATAATAGCTAGTGACTAATTACAGAGAACCTAGATACAGCCACAGGGATAATAGCTAGTGACTAATTACAGAGAACATAGATACAGCCACAGGGATAATAGCTAGTGACTAATTACAGAGAACATATATACAGCCACAGGGATAATAGCTAGTGACTAATTACAGAGAACCTAGATACAGCCACAGGGATAATAGCTAGTGACTAATTACAGAGAACATAGATACAGCCACAGGGATAATAGCTAGTGACTAATTAGAGAGAACATAGATACAGCCACAGGGATAATAGCTAGTGACTAATTACAGAGACCCTAGATACAGCCACAGGGATAATAGCTAGTGACTAATTACAGAGAACCTAGATACAGCCAAAGGGATAATAGCTAGTGACTAATTACAGAGAACCTAGATACAGCCACAGGATAATAGCTAGTGACTAATTACAGAGAACATAGATACAGCCAAAGGGATAATAGCTAGTGACTAATTACAGAGAACCTAGATACAGCCACAGGGATAATAGCTAGTGACTAATTACAGAAAACATAGATACAGCCACAGGGATAATAGCTAGTGACTAATTACAGAGAACATAGATACAGTGATTAGCTACAGGTACATACGATACGATATGTTTAAAAATAGACAAGCACCTCACATCGAATTCAGAACCAAATTTATATTATATTTTTATCATCAGCTTCAACAAATGGGTTTAGTGAGCGTTTCGCCATCTTCTGGAAACTTTATACTTTGCTGGCCAAACTGAGCGTGCAGTCTTCGTTATCTCGCAGAGACTTTCCAATGTCATTCTCTGAAAGTTTTGAGATTTTATCCCTGTTCATTCCATGTTTTACCTTCTTGTAAACTGCATGCATCGAAAAAAAAAACATTATATCTTCTCCATCCTAAATATTTTGAGTAAAAGGATGACTGTAAAATTTCAAAGAGAGCTTCAAACTTAAGTACTTTAAAGAGGGATTCACTCTGTGTAACCTATACCGTTTTAACATTTATTACCCATTAAGAAACTCCTATTTTTCCTATTGATCTTACCAGAGTATAGGGATCTGCATCGCTATCTAGCTAAACAAGCTGGAAAAAGGTTCACAATAAAATGGTTTCATTTGATATATATATATATATATATATATATATATATATATATATATATATATATATATATATATATATATATATATATATATATATATATATATATATATATATATATATATATGTCCAATTAAGTTCAAATCCCAGCGAAGTATCCAAGATGGAAGACGATGTCACGTGATTAAGTCAGTTCTTGGTAATAAAATTCTATGAGCACAATTCTTTTCCAGATAAATAACAAAATAAATTCTCTTGATCCAAACGAATTGAAATAATTTCCAAAACAAGGTAATTTAAAATAACTCGAAACGACACAACTTAATATTCTAACAGCCCAAGTTCTACTAAATAGTTCGCTCCAAAACATAATTTATATACCTGTTTTTACGTAAACAAGGAAGAGGTCACGTGATCTTCTAGAAGCTTTTAGAACAAATTTACGTTCAAAAAATCACGTACACACCGTATGACCCAACTAAAAATAGAAATATGTTTATAACAAAGCTCCATAATGTCATTGGAATCAACCAATCATTTTAAAAGCTTGTTTACATCTCTGAAGCCAGGTCAGAAATGAGGTCAACACCTGGAATTTATTTGTAAAGTACAAGTCATCCCACTTTTTAAACAAAATATCTCCCAATGAATGAATTTTAAACTTAAAATGTCAAATTTGAATCTGACAAACAAACAAAAATAAAAATAAATGACTTAAATCAAATATACGTAACACAAGCCATTCGCCCATTTAAGAAACTTTGATGTAGTGAAGTTGAAAAAAAGCTCCTCACAATATGTTATTCATGGGATTTTATGTGTATCGGTAGTTGAAAGACAAAATATCGCATTTTGCCAAAGTGGTACTATATCAAATATCTGTCATTTTTGCTGGAAACATTTTTTTTCGGTTTCTTTTTATCGGATAAAGTAATAAGTGAGTGATCTTCTAAAGCCACATATCTGACATAGTCTCTTTTAGGATATGTCTTGGAAGTGGTTATTATTTCCAAACCAGCAATCAAATATAATCAGAATCATTCAAACTGGCTGTGCGCGGAACTTAGCGAGGTTTGTCTGTGTCCTTGTGTTGTACAGTAATTTGGAATTTTGACATTTTGGCTATCAGGGAATTTATTCCAAATAGTATTCGTGGCAAACAAAGCAATATATCCATGTACTGGCGGCAACAAGAGAAAAACAACATCCGTTTGTTACTACCATTGGCCATTTTCAGTGTCAAAAGGCCATATAAAAAAAACTATGCAAAAGCTAATTCTGTTTTTTTCTTCTTCTGTTGATGTAAAGATTTCTCCAGTTCTTCTTTCTATCTCTGTTTAAAATCCTCGACGTGTGGTAAAGATAGAGAAGGTGGCGAAGGTACTGGTAAAGGAACAAATTCCTTCTTTCTGGGGGCACCAGACAGACCTAATACAAATATAAAAATGTTTTTATGTGTATGTTTGTTCCCCTCGATATGTAGTTATATGTTTATTGTTATATCCATTGGGATTATAACGTTTTTGAAAGGGGTATTTTTCTCTTTTCCTAGTGTTGCTACAGAGAGGTTTTCGAGGTGGGAGTTATCTACCCTCCTTCGGATCAACTTTCTTATTAATTGTTGTTTGACCATGGCTAGTGGTCTCAGATATCTTGTGTTTGCTATTTGTGTTAATGTTATTTGTGTGTGTGCTATATATGCGTATATACAGTTTTCTTGTTAGGATAGCCTTTTCGTTCAAATGTGACCAGTTGTCCCGTTTCGTGATTTCTACCTCGAAGTGGGTCATCACATTTTCTATTATAGAGCAGTACATACGTTTATTTTATTAATTTTTAATTTTGGTAGAGTGAGGTGTTTTATTTAACTTTATTTATTTTCTGTGTCTCACTTTACTTTCTATATATTTTTCCCATATAGTCCGCCTGCGTTTAGTCGGGGTCTGTACCTTTTTATTTGATTGTACTTCTCCCGACTCAAGTTGGGTCTTCTCTAATTATTTATTTTATTTATCTATTAAGAAATTTCCAAATTTGTTTTTAATTTTACCCACTGAGTTCCCTGTACATTTTGAGAGCTATACAGGGGAAGGATTTGTGGATATTAGGTATCCAAAGTATTTCATCCTACATCAACATATTTAATGTATAACTGGACCTTTGTGGAAGAAACTTTAAAATCTTTTAACTTTGGTTATTCCGTTTTTAAGTGGTTTAAACTGTTTCGTAACAACTCTAAACGTTGTGTTATAAATAATATGCATAATTCTTCATTTTTTAGACTAGAAAGAGGATGTCGTCAAGGAGATCCCTTTGCACCTTATTTGTTTATCACTGGGGATGAGATTTTAGTTATAATTTTAAAGCAAAATGCAGATATACGAGGATCGATCTTTGACGGCACTGAATATAAATTGGGTCAGTATGCCGATGACGTTTTTATTCTTCTTGATGGATCTCAACTTTCTCTCAAAACAACTATGAATATCTTGCAGAGTTTTTCTTTATTATGGACTTAAATGTAACATAACAAAAACAAAAGCTAATTGGATTGGAAACATGAAATTCTCCAATGAAAGAATATGTCCCGAAATGGGCTTAATTTCGTCCTGTTCTAACTTTACACTCCTTGGTATAGAAGTTTCTCCAGATTTACAACAAATGGTGGAAATTAATTATATGAAGAAACTAACAAAGGCTAAATGAACACTGGCAAGCTGGAGTCAAAAACATATGTCATTGGTTGGTAAGGTAATTGTTGTAAAAACTCTTGTTCTGCCCATGTTCATACATCTTTTTTCAGCAATTCCAAATCCATCAGCAAAAGTTGAAGCAGAACTAAATCACACATTATTTAAATTTGTATGGGGTGGAAAAGTAGAGAGAATTAAACGCGATATACTAGTATCCCCAGAAAACGAGGGAGGACTAAATATGATACACATATTTTCATTCATTAGATATATTAAGATAAGATGGGTAAAACGATTGCTGGAAAAGGAATATGGAGCGTGGCAGAACTTAGTCAATTCAACTGTACTCAGAAAAAAAAGGATATTTGGAATTTAGGGAGAAGGAAATTAGAAGAACTAAGTAAGCTCATTAAAAACAGTTTTTTGGAGAGATGCGATTTTGGCAGTATCCAATTGGAAAGAGGAACCGCAAGGTCCAAACGAGTATCTATCCATGAATATTTTTTAATTTTGTCCCCACTAAATTGTTCCATCAATACAAATCATGGAGAGAAGCTGGTTTTGAAATTCTGAAAGATCTAATAGATGATAAAGGTAATTTAATACCTTTTGAAATAATAAAAAAACTAAAAACTAGAAGTGATGATTTCTTAAAATACTTCTCCTTAATATCCAAAATTCCAAAAGCATGGAAAGATGCCATAAAAAACATTTTGTACAAAATAATTTTGAGAAGCAGGAGGATAAAATAATGAACTTACAAAAACAAAATTCACTCAAGTTTGTTTACAAAGATCTTTAAAAAAAATTAAAAGGCAACACACAGCTAACCAGGAAACTTGGATGCAAGTATTTAATAAAAATATAAGTAGTGAGAAGTGGTCTCAGATATATATCCGAGCAAAATCCTGTACTAAGGATACCTAATTGATCTCTTTTAGCTTTAAATTAATCCATAGAATACTAGCTACTAATGATTTTCTGAAAAGAATTAACATATTAGAAGACAACAAATGTACTTTCTGTAAGAGTGAAAAATGAAAGCATTGAGTATCTCTTCTGTGACTGCAATATTACTTTACAGTTTTGGTACCGTTTTATTGAACTTTTTGCACCTTTTTGCCCAAATATTGCACATTTGTCCAAAAATGAAACATTTTTAGGAAGTGAACAACTAGACTGTTATGAAATTTCTTGCTTATTTTGGCAAAGTATTATATTTATACTTGCAGATTCAATATAAAAATCCTTCTATTTATGATTTTAAGCAAATAGTTGCAATGCAGAAGAAAATTGAAAAAATACACTGCTAAAGTAAATAAAAAATAGGACCAGTTTCTTCCAAAGTGTATCTCAATAATGAATATGTAATATGTATCTGATTTTATGCTAAACAGGAACAAATACTCTAATATCACAATGTCACCTAGATCGTGTGCCAAATGCATGTGTGTATGTGTGTGAGTGTTTTTCTTTTCTGTAGATTATATTTATTATCCCTAGATTATCAAAAATGTTAGATTGTAAGGTGACCTTTGGATGGCTCCCCAACCCAGTGGTCAACCTATTACGGGGATAATAAATATAAAAAAATATTTACATTTATTCATTATATCCTTAATGGAATGTTTTTCCAAACTCTTTCATGGGTCTGCTCACTCCGCGTAGCGCCATGTAATATAGCCCCATGACGTCCTTGTACTTGGCTATTATCGGAACAAATTCTTGCGGAGAAGAGAGAAAATCCACTAAATCCCAAATAAAATCGGTCTCTTCTGGAAGTAAAAGTGTGTTGACTTTAGTATCCACTGCTCTATCATTGCTAATATATCCACCCCAATTCGTTGTCTTCTTAGTTTCCGTCATGTTTGGAAACTGTCGCATCAATTCACAGCGCACAGACGCTAGCGCAGCTATGTAGAGAATTTGACGTCACAGACAAGTCTCTTCGGACTGGAATACAGACACCGCACTGTGACTGAATTTTGTAAGGCGTGTTTGGATTGGTGAAAGAACTCAGTCCGTTTCGATCGGCTCTTCCACTATAAATAACCGCAGTACACTGCATTCTTTCACCTGATCTCGTCACAAGATGTAAACAAACGTAACATCTACAAACCTCGTTTTGTCAATGCACTTCCATCCGGACTATCCCATGTATGTCAGATCATCATGGACAATCACTCGAATGACTGATAAGGCTCTTTGGAAAAGAAGGATCTATGTGGAGAGGCAAGGCTGTTTTGAAGAGAGTCCTTATCTACGGACCAGACGTAAGACAGTTTTAGGAAGAGAAGAAGATCAGTGAGATGACCTCTGTGTTAACGTAATAATGTAAACATGAAACTCAACGGCCCTTTTCAGGGCCACTCATAGGTCTCGAAATTATTTGTTTTCTTTGCCTCAACCCACAAACTAATGTGAAATGTGTGCCCCTGTTTTTTAATGTATGTTGTATGTGTTTTATCACTCTATAAATATTGTGAGTATATCTCTAGTCCCCAATGAGGTTAACCTGGTGCACACCTGTTCCTACCAGTGTTGCAACACAAATCTTCAGTACCGTGACGTCACCTCACCTCTTTCATTCCTATTGTCCTTATAAAACCACTCCACTTGCCCTTGTCGCTATACAGCTACAATAGTCCTCTTGTCGCTAGAGTTGCCAAGGGTGATTTTTAAAACCTTGTTGCTAGAGTTGCCCGGGGGCGGGGGGCTCTGTAATGTATTTTTCCAACTATACTACTCATCTGTACTTATATCTCCAATTATCTTTGCACTTGGCACAGTATCTATCTATATTCATTGTATTCCTAATCTTGTTGGAGACATACTTTCACATATATTTATTACATTACATTCCCAAAACAAATACAGTATTGTTTTCGGAAAATGTGTAAAAAGGATACATTTATCGGTATCAAACAATTTTTTTTTTTATTCCAAAATGAATTCATTGTTAAACTTCGTGTGAGTAAGGTGAAATTGAAACCATTGCAATTTTGAGTTTCTTGTATACAAAAATCCAGTAACATACATGTTAGGCCACACTTCCATGTTCAAATCGAAAATGTAATTCCATTTCTTTTCACTGGTTGGTGTAATATTCATTTTTTCCAAGGTGGTTTGTGAAAGGTCTTTATTCATATGAAAACAATTTTCAAATGGAAATGGATAAATGGTTTGACGGGTGTTGTTACATCTAACATCAGGACTTGAAAAAATCAATCATACCTTGAAAATTAAGGAAATTTGTATCGAAACGTGATTCTAATTTTATGAATTGCTTCCATGGTATTTTGCATTCTTTGCTTTGTAAATAACAGGGATGAGAATCGTTACAAATAATATTTGTCAAAAAAAACAAAATCCATCAATGGAGCGATATAGTTTTGAATGACACATTTTAGTTTTCAAAGTAGATATCTCTTGAAAAATAAAAAGAATCTAGGACCCGAAAATATATTTCCAAGGATTCCAAAGTAATGTTAGAAGCCATATTGGATTATCGCAGGTCATTTGTTTTCTTTATGTTGATTTTCTCTGCAATAAAAGCCATGTAAAGATTATGAAAAGTGCTTGAAACCCACCCCACCAAATATAAAACATGCATGTATCGGAAACATTTACTTTTTTCTTGTCCACATTTCTTGCCACCGTGCGAATACCGCTACCGTAGTGTTAATCGTTTCTCTCTTGTGTAGATTGAAAATTCCCCTAGTGCATACTAAATCAATAAGAAACGGTTTTATATTGATCCCTTACAAGAGTGAGCGAGACATCTTGCCGATTAAGTCTTAATTACATTGTTAGCTCAGGTCCCAGTGGTATACACTATATCGTTGAGAAGGCTCTTTCATCAAGTTATCTTTCGCCTCTGAAGTCACCGTTGCAATTGCGATGGTTTAAGTTGGGACAATCAAATAAACCTCTCGTTTTTCTAACACCTTTGTCCAAACAATTTCTGAGATGCAGCTCCATAAATATGCCTAGAGGTTTGCCCAAAAATAGAGAGCTAGCTAGCTAAAAAGAAAGGTATAGAGGCAAACAGACATGTTAACTAGTTTCCTATAATTTTCATTAGTAATGAGTTGATTATTTTAAAATCTTACAAATATAAATCGCAGTCTGCATTCTTATTATAGATATTACTGTATGACAGGCATTTTATAAAAGAATATTTTTTATTAAAAAATCCAACACCTAAAGAAAACCTTCAAAACAAACACCCCCAACCCACTCCCCAAACGTATCCTGGGGCAATTACATTTGTCTGCGACATACCGTATGTATTCGCTTATAAGACGAGCCCAGCTGCAAATTGCACAGACCCAGATCTGGCGTCGTATAATGACGCAAATAGGCATTTTATTCAAGCTGATGCTCAGACTGTCGCGAGTGTTCTAACTAATGAAAAAAAAAAAAACACTGCACCTTACATGTTGGAACAGAACTGTTATCAAATTTCCCAATGCCTATGGTGATATGCATATCTAATTCGTTAAATGTTTTAATCCCAGCTGTTTTGAGACAATCATATTTGCCGCACTATGCATTTGTCTAGAGTTTATCTGCTATTAAATTTTTTTTGGGAGGGTGCTATGTCTCTCTCGGTTGATCTATACAGACCATTGGGTAGGCCCTCCTGTACTAATAGTATGTGCTTGCTATATAGTTATATTTATTATTATTATTTATTAGTTGTTCATTAATTTTATTAATTATTTACTTTTGTAAATTTTATTTATACTTTTTATTCTAAAATCTGCTATTTAAGATGCTCTCATGAAACTATTTTCAGTTGAATAGGTCAGTACAAATCTGAGTAGACCCGGGGTTTGGTTACAAAATGACTGAGGATCAATTTTGTCATGAGGATATCGTTAGGAGTCTTTAAACGTAATGAATACTTGGCATAAACTCAAAATGGAGCCATCTTTGGAAGTCAGGAAATTAGTGTTGGAGAACATCAATAGGCATCAAATTGCATGAGACAGAGAATTGACACTAATGAGCCTCATGAAAAACTCCAAAATCTGTGCCAACAAACGCAACCTAAATAGTATAATTAAACTAGGGTGTGTGCTTATTTACGCATCCGTTTATAGCTTTTTTAGAATTTAGTGAGTGTTTGTTGGTTGTGCGAAGTTAGTTTTGGAAAGATATTTCTCAAATTGAGCAGCCAACATCCAGTAGCAGACGTTAAAACATACAGTATTCATGAACATTAATAAGTTCCGTAAAAATGACTCTCATAAATTAATTAACAAAGGGATTTTATAATGTATAAGTGTTTTTATTAATTTGAGATAGGAATTTGTCCATGTATTAGATGTTTGTGTCGTGTTTGTGGTACATGGCATAAAGTACAAATCTTCAGCTGCGAAAGAGTTACTAATGAGTCATAAAAATAAAGCAGGAAAATAAATAAAAAACAAATTTAGAGCTTCGTAATGTGGGATCATTAGGTGATTATTTATTTTTTGTAGTATTTCCATGTTTAAGAACTCATCATTTGACAACAACTTTGCCTTGATGCCTTTGGAAAAAGGAAAACAAGTAAATAATGCAAGTGTTGTTGGATTCTCTTGTGTCCAAATTCATTGTTGTTTGCTCCATCGTTTGATTAGTAGCTTTTCCAGTGGTCATGATATTATAAGTTTTCTATCTTCAAGCCCAGTGGTCATGATATTATAAGTTTTCTATCTTCAAGCCCAGTGGTCATGATATTATAAGTTTTCTATCTTCAAGCCCAGTGGTCATGATATTATAAGTTTTCTATCTTCAAGCCCAGTGGTCATGATATTATAAGTTTTCTATCTTCAAGCCCAGTGGTCATGATATTATAAGTTTTCTATCTTCAAGCCCAGTGGTCACACTTTTGCAGTTCTTTATATTATTACAGCTAGATGGAAACATCACATATAATTGTGGCACAAGATGCTATTCGAAAACATTAAAACGAAGTCACACGTTCTTCTAAAATAGTCAGATATAGCGTGGTTTTTAAGGGGTTTGAGCAATCGAGGAAATCAAAGGAGTATCATCCAGTCTGTGTCGCTGTGCTAGTTTGATTACTGTTTCTAAACGTCCTTGAGTAAATAAATAAATAATAAATACAAAATACGCTGCTTGTTAAGACTCTATTAGCACATCGGAACCTCTGAAGCTAACCTGTTGAAATCTAAGCATTTTGAGGTAAAAAGGAGAAGCGTTAGAAAATGTTGAAAGAAACAAGTCAGAAAATACTTTTTGGGGGCAACAGTTTGGAAGGTGGAATGCTCTAAGTCAGACGTTTGGGTCGAAATTCCACGTGAAGGACGAAATATTGTGAGGGCCTTTTAATGTGTATATTTATTTTGCATTATGTTTTATAGGGATCATATACGGTTTTCTCTTCTTTCTGGTGTCAAAAGTTTGCCGAAACAAAAGGGGTCGTGAGTTAAAGCTTGAATGTAAAGTGCGAGAGCTTTAACACGAACAAGGGATTTGGCGGACGTTGATACCAGGACCCCCTCCCCTCCAACATGCAAAGAAACAAGCAACAACTTAACGCTATATATGTTCTATATTCATAAGTGAAAAAAAGCCCTATGTTTTAAGTGCTGTAAGGAAGAAATAATAAGTACAAATATACACAAGGTCATCATCGGTGCGATAATTCCTGAGTTGACATATGGATACAACCTCACTGATATACGTCCTCCAACACTGCGTCCCAAGAATATTTAAAGAAGAATGCATAGTTTAAATCAGGAGTCCCTAACTCAAACCATCATGAGGGCCGCATTAGGGCATTTTCGATGGCCCAAGGACCGCACCATGTTTGTTATCTCTCATGACACCTTGTAACGCCAATCCTTTTGCGGGTCAGAGGATATTGCTAGGCAGGCAGCATGTTTGAGACCCCTGGTTTCAACTACATTATATCACATTGGCGAGGAATGACTTTGTGTACAGAAACGGACTTGTGTTACCATCTTTTGCAAACACTGTAGACATAATGCACAATATTCTTGCTTTCATATCTTCGAACCAAACAAGTACAATTATACTTGTCTAACAACTTCCAATACGGCATTAATAAAAAGAGCGATTTATATATTGCTAAAAATCCAGGTAGAATAATACAGCAATTATATTAAACATTATATCGTCATCATCATCATCATCATCGTCGCCGTTGTCGTCTATACTGATCCTGACCCTAATCATCATGATCGTGATCATCGTCATAAAGTCATGAATCTAACGTAGGTTTTATAGTGGGGCTATATACGGACAATGGGAAAATACATTACAGACCCATTTGGCTTTGTATACGAACAATGGAAATTGAACATAGGTAATATAGAGACGAGAACAGCGGGTAGCGCGTGGCGGGTAAGCTCAGCAAGTTCATAAACTATACCAATAAAACAAAGCTTGGCGTGGGCGGGTTATATCTAACACATACATACTTGGAAAAACACCCTGGTAATGTATAGGGAATCTAACATGAGTGAGACTCTAGCGGGACAAGGGAAAGTTTAACATAGGTAGATACTGTATAGGGAGAATGGGGAATTGTAATAGGGCCTGTCTTGGGACAAGGATAATAGGGGGCCAAATACAACAGAGACATATACAGACATACTAATACAAGCTCGAGATTTTATAGAATGCATTACCTAGATCTGAAATTATGTTGGTGGTGTTCAGACATTTGCATACTTGTAATGATGCCACACATAGCTAAATTTAAAAACGACCAACGCTACAATGGATGTAACAAAAAGTAACGCTATAATGACGAAATTCGCCCATAATTGAAAGAAGGACAAACATATCCCGGAACATAAGATTACATTGGTTTAGATTTGAAAAAAAAATATATAAAGCATGTAACTATTTATAACCTTAACTTGTGTGACTTATCGTGGATGAACACCCATATATATATATATATATATATATATATATATATATATATATATATATATATATATATATATATATATATATATATATATATATATATATATATATATATATATATATATATATATATATATATATATATATATATGTATTAATAGCAATAAAATGTTTTGAAATACCACTGACCAAAAACGAAGACAACATCGAAAGCATTCTCCAAAGAAGAACCCGTAAAGTGGGAACACGCCGTGTCAAAGAAGTCAAAGTACGTTAGAAAATATCCCCCAAATTTAGATTCTTGGATCGACGATTCGCACGTCATCGACTATAAAAGAAGTCACCATCATATCATTCAACACAGGCTCAACTTCCTTGTGGGTGTGGTGTAGAGACCGTGTGCCTAAAACGCAAATCGTCTTTCTCTGCCACAACTTTGTGGTGTTTTGTGTCATCAGTGTTACCATTGCCATTCCGAGTTTGCAACAATGAGACATACATATGTGGACCATTGTAATGAGCAGTTTTATCAGTTAACTTTTTCCCAATCCTTCTTGGAAATACGTCTTAAAGGAGAACAACGTGAGGCTTGTGTCCAACGTTAATCACCGCTCCAACAACAACCACAACATCAATCCTCTTTTAGACACTCCCCTGATTTCGATTGACCCCTCGGACAGCAGCAGAATTCTGAAATTATGAACAACAGTAACCAATTTTCTTTAACGTTACCATGTGACAGTTCCATGGAGGTGTTTCCCAACAATACTTTGTGTTGTTAGATGGCCAAATGATTCGGGAGTGGCTTTGGTGGAAATAATTCAACCTACACAAATCAAGAATATCACGGAAACTGAAAACACTTTCCAGGTCGAAATCCTGAACGTCCAATTGCAAGAAGAAATAAATACAATTGGGCTTTCAAGTCAGAAAGCAGTTCTACATTCAGCATCTACACGTTGCAATTGTCATCAGGCTATTATTTTAGTGGTGAACATTTGGTGCACACAGTTGCAGACAGGTTAGAGGCAGCGTTGGGCAAAGCACTGAGCATAGTCAAGAAGTGTTAAGACTGAGTACCATACAGTAGTACGATGCTTACTCATTAAATTACAGGATACCGAAACGTAGTCCTTTCTGTTGTTGACGTTTCTGTAGCGTCGTTCTTTTTACGGGGTGGGGGTGCTAAGCAAGAGCCGCCTTCATCCAGCTCAAGAATATCTGGACCTCCAAAGAGCTGTCCTTGACCACCAAGATCCGACTGTTCAACTCCAACGTGAAGTCAGTCTTACTGTATGGAGCAGAGACCTGGAGGACGACCAAGACCACCATCAGGAAAGTCCAGACCTTCATCAACAGCTGCCTCCGAAGGATATTCCGGATCCGCTGGCCTGACACCATCAGCAATGCCAATCTTTGGGAAAGGACCTCCCAACTTCCTGCTGAAGTAGAAATCAGGAAGAAGAGATGGGGCTGGATAGGGCACACCCTACGAAAACCGCCAACCAGTATCACCAGGCAGGCGCTGAGGTGGAACCCACAAGGCAAGCGGAAGAGAGGCCGTCCAAGAAACACCTGGCGACGCAACCTCCAGGCTGACATCACCAAGATGGGCTACACCTGGAACCAGCTAGAAAAAATGGCCCAGGACAGAGGACTCTGGAGATCTGTAGTTGGCGACCCATACCCTGATAGGAGTGACGGGCAGTGAATGAATGAATGAATGAAACGTAGTCCATCAGGTTTAATAGTAGCTTGTTTT
This sequence comes from Unio delphinus, assembly GCA_029339505.1. Lineage (NCBI taxonomy): Eukaryota > Metazoa > Mollusca > Bivalvia > Unionida > Unionidae > Unio > Unio delphinus. Next base: position 10,754,890 of record JAQISU010000099.1, read on the forward strand.
AAATTTTGGGTGGACATCCACAGATGATAGCACAGAATCGGAACGCGAAATCACATCAATATTAATATGTAGAACTGAAACAAGGCCTCAATTTGATCTTTGTTTATTATGATCTGCACAACGTCGTGGGAATACGTCCGTATCGTTACTATTTGTGATTCCTTTCAAAGTGGATCCTACCACGACCAATGACTAGAAAGGTGGAAACACCTATCACATTCATCGCGAATTTGTACATTATGTTATTTGTCCATCAGTAAGTCGTATTTCAACATTGTCAACATTGCTATAGATTAAGATTTGGGACAAAATATTTCATTCCCCAAAGAGAAAGGCACTTGAAACTCAATTATGGAAAACAATTCTCTATGTATCATGAGACCGAGGTGTCACTAGACAGGAATGACATGATTGAAGAGATATGCCGAAATCGGTATTATATTCGGTGGCGCCGGTTTTAAAACCGATGCTGCCACGAGGATTACACTCTTGGAAAGATGCCGCAATGACGTATAGCAAAGAATGTCTCAAACAGATCATCATCTACTATCAAAACCCCCAAAAAGTTTTCTTGTGAGCAGGCAAAAATGTTTTGCTTCAAACTCGCAAAGACATTTTGGGCATACGAGAAATCTATATACATGCCCTGGACGCTCTGTATAGTCAGGCATTCCCTGACACCACAGCAAAGACAAGGCAAAGAAACGACAAAGACACCCTTCCAGAGGACTTCCCATTCCAAGGGCTAGAACGACTAAGAAAAGGAGAACAGTCTGAGACTTAGACGGTTCTGATTATTAAAAACAAACACAGAAAGAAAAAAGAAAGAAGTTAAATGATGCACAGAGAGTCTTGTGCCTGTTCCATGTCGGAACTGGATTTGTTTGCCATGCCACCCACCATGATGCCGATGCAATAATTCCAATAAGTCGAATTTCATCCCGTTTCCTCTGCCAAGGACCCTTGATCAGCTCCCATCGAGCTAGAAGACTGCATCGATCTGAGTAGCAGATACTTGTACTTGAAAGTTAAAGTGATCGCACATCGACAGACCACCACGATATAAAGAACGATGATAATGTATCTCCCGTTAACAATTTCATGCATTCTTTGTTCAGCAGAGTTGATTTGTCTTTGAAAAACAAACTGGTCATCAGCAGCATAGACACTTACCCTTATCGAGCTTACCCGGAAAATCTCTTGACGTTTGTGGAAAAGAAGCCAAGAACACTCATCTGAATGCTTGTGTGGTATGGAAACCTGACACAGCCGGATATTCAATGATACCGATTTCAGAGTAAGACCCAAACCACAGTAAGAGAGTCAACTGTCAATGAACAAAATCAAAGGACCGAACACATTTAGAACTGATAGAACGTTTGCATTTAGACATATGGCTGAAAAGAAGTATTTGCGGATCGGAATGGAGGTATATATATATATATATATATATATATATATATATATATATATATATATATATATATATATATATATATATATATATATATATATATATACCTCCAGCGAGCCACTTTCTTTCTTACGTAGTTGTTTTTCACGGTCAGAATAACTCTGTAAGCATGCTCGTATATGATTCAAGAATGGTTTTCAGCTATGACATGAGCGATTTACGACTTGACTTTACCGTTATTATTAAGATAACGACACTATATCAGGCGGACTGAACGGTCGTTGTTATGTTATTCACATATACGTGGAAAAATCGTTGTTTGTTATTGTTAAAGTATGGATCTAAACAATGATCGTCTTTTCTCTGATTACCCCACTCTCTAGCACGTAAGATTATGTAGAATTCGCTTTTCATGAATGTATCAGTCGTCTCCAAAAGAGAGAAGCTAATTACTATAAAAGAATGAACAAGTTAATATTTATATTTATAGATTCGATTTAGAAACATAAATACATGTAGAAATTTAAGTTTTTAAATATGGCAAAAATGTCTAAATATTTGTGTAAAATTTTGTGACAGCTATATCTGTTAAAATAAATTTCGTATGAATTGTCTCATGATCTGTCATGTTTATATACTTCAACACAGACAACTCGAGACTGGCGATGAAACAACGTAAAAGATTCGTTGGATAGGGAAGCTAAATATTTTCATCAGGACATTTGGTATGTGCTTGATCATGAAACTTAAGCATACAAAATATTAACCAGCACTTAGTAAAATATTGATTTAACTACTATCTACAATCAATAAAAAGTGATATTGTAGTTTTTACACAGGAAGGTATAATAAACTACATCAAAAGCAAATCCCTTTTTTCTGCCGACGAATATCCGGTAACACTTTGATAAAATGGTTTGCACTGGCAAGTAAAATGGGATTGTTTGTCAGCAACTAGATCAGATTCCTTTAATGTAGTGATTTGTAAATTAATTTGTGTTTGGCTCGTCATCTGTTATTTAAACAATCCGCTCGTACGAATACAGCCTCATCATGTAGGATATTTAGTTGAAGGTTCGAGGAAAGCAATCTCATTTACTATGAAATTTTATCCTTCAATTAAGTATAATCACATATGCTTTTAAACCGGTATTTATGTTACTGTGAATCCTTTGAATTGAATCATACTTGTATTTTTATGCTTTTCAAAATATAGTGACAAATATGTTAAATATATTATTTTTACTCCCGGAAACAACCCCTGAAAATAAATTATTATTATGTTACTATGAGACGTTTTATAACCTGGAAGTCAGTGAGCAGACTTGGAATTCTTATAACTTTGGGAGCAAAACAATGCAACTTCTAAGTCCTGAAAATTTTATAGTCGATAACGTTAGTTAGAATAAAGATGGAATTAATGATACAAAAATTAAGATTAAAAAGATCTGGAAATATTAGGTGAAGACGACACATTTAATGTCAATTTTCCAAATTCATAAATTCAAAATAAGATCTTTATGATGTTAGAGTTGAAATAGATCTATGTAATAGTTATGATTTATACTAAATGACATATCTGACCTGTAGTCATCCACAACCCTATACATTACATCGTATATTTCAGGCCAGGAAAGGATCTTTTACGACTTTGAAGGGAAAGCTATTTCATTAACTGGACTCACAATATACACTTCATGAACCCACACAAATTAGATGAAATTATTTTAATCGAGTAGCGTCATGTGACAGGACCGCACCGGTGGCCTAGTCGTTAGAGCGTCGGCCTCGGATGCGGGAGGTCATGGGTTCAATCTCCGGCGTGTCACACCAAAGAGTTACAAAATGGAACTACTAGCTGCCTCGCTTGGCACTCAGCATTAAGAGGTTAGTGTTTGGACTGGTCGGCTTGTTATCAGGATAATGTGACCGGGTGGGACATCATACGTCATGTCCGCGACATGATGCCTCAGTGCTAGACATCACTATAAACTGCCACACTGCTGACAACGTAGCGATACTACTGAAAAAATTGTGAAAACTACGTTATAAATCCAAAATCCAAATTCAAATCCAAATCACACACACACACACACACACACACACACACACACACACACACACACGCACGCACGCACACACACACACACACACACACACAAACACACACACACACACACACACACACAGAGTCATGTGACATATTTTTTCTGATTAGATTAAAATTGCAAAGTATGCAATTTGTTCACATTGCGATCAGCTGGCATGTATGAAAAAAAGTAGAACAATGGATTGGAACTGGTAGTGTTGCAAAGGAATTTCTTGACTTAACAACATGTGTAAAAAAAATGGAAGGTCAAAGACTTTCTTAAAATACAATGAATAGAGTATTTCTTCCAATAGTTCGTATTATCAGCTATGAAACTTTTTGAGTACATGTTTGCAACAGGGTGAGCATGTGTATGTCTGTGTCAGGGTTAGTATGTGTATGTCTGTGTAAGGGTCAGTATGTGTATGTCTGTGTCAGGGTCAGTATGTGTATGTTTGCATTAGGGTTAGTATGTATATTTCTGCATCAAGGTTAGTATGTGTGTTTGCAACAGGGTTAGTATGTGTATGCTAGCATCAGGGTTAGTATGTGTATGTTTGCATCAGTGTTAGTATGTGTGTGTTTGCATCAGGGTTAGTATGTGTATGTTTGTGTCAGGGTTAGTATGTGTATGTTTGTGTCAGGGTTAGTATGTGTATGTTTGCATCAGGGTTAGTATGTGCATGCTTGCATCAAAGTTTGTATGTGTATGTCCGTGTCAGGGTTTGTATGTGTATGTCTGTGTCAGGGTCAGTATGTGTATGCTTGCATCAGGGTCAGTATTTGTATTTTTGTATTAGGGTTAGTATGTGTATGTCTGTGTCAGGGTTAGTATGTGTATGTCTGTGTCAGGGTTAGTATGTGTATATTTGCATCAAGGTCAGTATGCCTATATCTGTGGCAGGGTTAGTATGTGTACGTTTGCATCAGTGTCAGTATTGGTATGTATGTTTCAGGGGTAGTATGTGTATGTCTGTGTCAGGGTTAGTATGTGTACGTCTGTGTCAGGTTTAGTATGTGTATGTCTGTGTTAGGGTTAGTATGTGTATGTCTGTGCTAGGGTTAGTATGTGTATGTCTGCATCACGGTTAGTATGTGTACGTCTGTGTCAGGTTTAGTATGTGTATGTCTGTATTAGGGTTAGTATGTGTACGTCTGTGTCAGGTTATATATATTTGCATCAGGGTCAGTATGGGTATGTTTGCATCAGGGTTAGTATGTGTATGTCTGCATCACGGTTAGTATGTGTATGTCGGTGTCAGGGTTAGTATGTGTATGTCTGTGTCAGGGTTAGTATGTGTATGTTTGCATCAGGGTCAGTATGGGTATGTTTGCATCAGGGTTAGTACGTGTATGTCGGTGTCAGGATTAGTATGTGTATGTGTGTGTCAGGATCAGTATGTGTATGTTTGCATCACAGTTGGTATGTGCATATTTGCATCAGGGTTAGTATGTGTATGTTTGCATCAGGGTTAGTATGTGTATGTTTGATTCAGGGTCAGTATGTGTATGTGTCTGTCAGGGTCAGTATGTGTATGTTTGCATCGGGATTAGTATGTGTTTGTTTGCATCTGGGTTAGTATGTGTCTGTTCGCATCACGGTTAGTATGTGTATGTCTGTGTCAAGTTTAGTATGTGTATATTAGCATCAGGGTTAGTATGGATATGTTTGCATCAGGGTCAGTATGTGTATGTCTGTATCAAGGTTAGTACGTGTATGTTTGCATCAGGGTTAGTATGTGTATGCTTGATTCAGGGTTAGTATGTCTATGTTTGCAACATGGTTAGTATTTGTATATTTGGATCAGGGTTAGTATGTGTATGCTTGATTCAGGGTTAGTATGTCTATGTTTGAATCAGGGTTAGTATGTGTATGTCTGTATCAGGGTTAGTGTTTATGCTTGATTCAGGGTTAGTATGTCTATGTTTGCATCAGGGTTAGTATGTGTATGTTTGATTCAGGGTCAGTATGTGTATGTGTGTGTGTCAGGGTTAGTATTTGTATGTTTGCATTACGGTTAGTATGTGTATGTTTGCATCACGGTTAGTATGTGTATGTTAGCATCAAGGTTAGTATGGGTTTTGTTAGGTGCTTAGGCTCGAATAAGCAGGAATATAGAAAGAATTGAAAATAACAAGTTTGTAAATTTAACAAACAATTTATTAAGTACAAATATTTTCATAAAAGAAAATAAATAAACTTACGGTTTTTGAGAATCAAGTCAAAAAATTAATCCAAAAGGAATATTCACAATATAATCCACTAGTGGATTTGCATGAGTCCTGATAAATAAATGTCCTAATAGTTCCTGGTTCGAATCTTGACGATGTAATCCAATATGGACGACGATGTCATTTGAGTTAGTCAGTTTTTGTTAATGAAAATCTTTGAGCACATATTCTTATCCAGATAAATAATAAAATAATTCCTCTTGCTCCAACCGAATTGAGACAATTTCCAGTACACGGTAATTAAAAAATAACTCAAAAATAAGACACAACTTAATATTATAAAAGCCCAACTTCTGCTGAATAGCTCTCTCCTAAAACATGGTTTATATCTCTGTTTTCTACGTAAACAAGGGGTCACGTGATATTCTAGAAATTATCAGAACAAACCTACGTTCAAGAAATCTTGTTTACACTCTGAAGCATGGTCAGAAAATGAGGTTAACACCTGGTGTTTACTTGTAAAGATTTTTAGGTCATCCATTTCTAGACAATCTCTCCCAAGTAACGAATTTAAAACCCAAAATGTCAAATTTGAATCTGACAAACAAAATTAAATGATTTAAATCAAATATACGTAACACCTCCCCCCATAAAACAAAAAAAGGTTTATATGATAAAACTTTCTTTTTATCACAAACCAATTTACATCTGAGGTTAAAAAAACAAACTCGTAGGAGTAAAAGTGACCTCATCAGTGTATATGATATAATATATTTATACACGGGAAAGAGCGTCTGCAATTAAATTATCTTTTCCCTTGATGTGCCGGATGTCAAGATTATAATCATGCAATAACAAACTCCACCTTAGTAACCTTTGATTTTTGTTTTTCATCTTGCCGATGAAAGTAAGGGGGTTGTGGTCATTAAAAACTATAATCGAAGAAGGAGCTGAATTTAGATAAACTTCAAAATGTTGCAAAGCCAAAATCAATGCTAAACATTCCTTCTCGATAGTTGAATAATGTCTCTGGTGCTTGTTTAATTTTTTTGAAAAATAGCACACTGGATGTTCAATATCAATTTTGTCGACATATAATTTGAAAGGTTGACCAAAATTTGGAGCTGCAAGAACTGGTGCTGTTTCAAGTACGGCTTTCAACTTATCAAAAGCCTCTTGAAATTTTTCAGTCCAAACGAACTTGCTCTTCTTTTTCAATAAATTTGACAGGGGTTCTGCAATTATGTAAAAATTTGAACAAAATTTACGATAGTATCCAGCCATACCTAAAAACCGCATCAGTTGCTTTCTATTTTCAGCCACAGGGAATTTAGAAATAGCCTCAACCTTAGCATCTATTGGTTTAACTTGTCCATGTCCCACAATATGTCCTAAGAAAGTCACACAAGCACGGTAGAACTAATTTTTAGATAAATTAATTGTCAAACATGCATCAGTGAGTCTTTCAAAGAATTTTCGAATTGTTGCCTGATGTTACATCCAGGAGTTGTTGTAGATGATGACGTCATCTATATAGGCATCACAATTTTCTAGACCAGAGGTGATCATATTCATCAGACGTTGAAATGTACTTGGTGTCCCTTTCATCCCGAAAGGCATCACTTTATATTGGTAGAGTCCATCTGGAGTCACAAATTGCGACATTTCCTTTGCTCTTTCCGTTAGTGGAATCTGCCAAAATCCTTTCAGAAGGTCAAATTTGGTGACCTACTTGGCACTCCCAATTTATAAAATACAATCGTAAATTCTTGGTAATGGGAATGAATCTGTTTTTGTCACACTGTTCACCTTCCTATAATCAGTGCACATACGGAAAGTTTTATCTGGTTTTGGAACAAGTATGCATGGTGAACTCCAATCACTTTTTCTGGGCTCGATAAAATCATTCTCCAGCAAATATTAAATTTCCTTTTTTAAGTATTCCTGTTTGAGTGGATTCATCCTATATGGATGTTGTTTAACAGGTTTGGAATTTTCAATTTCAACGTCATGAAAAATTTTGTTTGTCCTTGTTGGAATATCTGGAAATAAGTAAGTGTTCATATTCAAATAATAATTGTTTCAGTTCATTTCTTTCTTGCACTTGTAAATGTAAAAGTTTCTGGTCTAATTTTTCATAATTTCTGAATTACAAAGATTCGTCATTTCAATATCAGTCATGATTTCAATATCAGTAGAATCTGATGATATTCCTTCACTGAGTGGGACAGGTACAACTAAATTAATTACATGTTTAACATGGTTATCTCTTTCAATATACTCTTAGCATGTTTATATGACAGATTTGCTTTTGTTTACTACTCCCAGGAGTATTTATGATATTATTTAAGTCATTAATGTTCCTGTCAACTGTGTAGGGACCATAATATTTGGCCTGAAGAGGATTTTGTGGCATTGGTAAGAGAACCAGGACTCTATCACCAGGCTGAAAACTCCTTTCCTTCGACCTTTTATCATATCTTGATTTCATTTTAGATTGAGCAGAGTGAAGATTTGCTCTTGCAACCTCACAAACCTTTTCCAACTTATATCTAAAATCAGAAACATGATCAAGAAGACTGATCTCATTATCTTCATTAGAACGAAGTTTCTCTTTCAGTAACTTCAATGGTCCACGCACAGTGTGTCCAAAAACCAGTTCAAAGGGACTGAAGCCTAAAGTGTCTTGAACTGATTCTCTAACAGCAAACAATAGTAAATGAATGCCTTCATCCCAATCTTTATTCGTATCAAAACAGTATGATCGAATCATATTTTTCAAAGTCTGATGGAATCTTTCTAATGACCCTTGACTCTTAGGATGATAGGCAGAAGATTTGAATTGCTGAATGCTAATTCATACATAACTTGCTGGAAACTTCCAAACATGAAGTTTGAACCATGATCAGACTGAATTGATTTGGGAAGGACATACTGAGCAAAAAAACTTTATCAAAGCTTTTACTATTGTTTTAGATTTTATATTCCTTAACGGAATTGCTTCTAGAAACCTTGTTGACGCACACATAATGGTCAACATGCATTAGTTACCTGACTTGGTCTTGGGTAAGGGACCTACACAATCTACCATAATTCTACTAAATGGTTCGTCAAAGGCAGGAATAGGTTGTAGATGAGCCTTAGGTATCTTCTGATTGGGTTTACCTACCATTTGACAAGTATGACAAGATCTACAATATTTGGTAATATCACTTTTGATTTTTGGCCAATAGAAGTGAGTCAAGATCTTGTGATAGGTTTAATTAATCCCTAAATCACCAGCCAAAGGAGTTTCATGGGCCAGATTAAGTATTTCCTGTCTGTAAAGTTTTGGAACTACTATTTGACAGTTCACCGACCACTCATCACCAGCAGGTACCTCGGGAGGTCTCCATTTTCTCATAAGAATTCCATTTTTAATCAAATAACAGACAGGAACTTCAGTGGCTTCAGTCTCGCGTATGGCCATTTGAAACAAACAGGATATCTCAGGATCTTTTTCCTGTTCGACGACAAGTGACTGTCGTTTATCACCCTGATTAGAATAAAGAGAATGAGTTGTTAAAAGAGGATCACTGTGATCAATACCTTCTGACTGATCCAAACAAGGAGTAAAAGTGACCTCATCAAAAGCCTGACCTATACACGTGTCAGCTAAAGGAATGCTGGCTTCATCAACATCATTCTCAAGAGCTTTCATTACCATAGCTCTGGTAACTACACAAGCTTGAAATATATCAGGAAATTCTTTTTCAATTTGATCAACTTTCTGATCCAAATTAGGCTTGTCAGTTGTATTTGGATTAACCACAACATTGTCTCCAGCTAAGTCGTTGCCTAGCAATAAATGAATGCCGTCTACGGGTAAAACCGAGACCGTTCCGATTGTCACAGGTCCTGACACTAAGTCTGATGACAAATTTACACAATGGAGACGAACATTAACAAAGCCACACTCTACTCCCTGAATAAGAAAACTTTCATTAGAAGAAGACTTCTCAGAAAAAGGCAATGTACCTGATAATAAAAGACTCGCAGAAGCTCCAGTGTCCCTTAAAATTTTAATAGGGGTGGGATTGGCTGAATCACCCAAGAGTGATATAGAACCCTTCGATATGAATGGTTCATAATTCTCCATAATAAAACCAGACTGGGATTTATTAGACCCAACAAATGAATTGCTTTCAATAAATGACCGTGACCTTGACCTTTTAGAAATAAGAGCATTTGGAACAGGTCTGTCTTGATTCTGATGCCCATTTTTCAATTTGTAGCAATCAGAAATAACGTGTCCTTTTTTTTTTTGCAATAGGTACACGTCGGAAGAGACAAGGATCTAGAATCAAGCTTCTCTGAAGTTTGATTTTTGAAAGTTGTGCTAGTTTGAGTTTTAAAAGGGCTGGTATTGTGTGTATGTTTAGTATGGGTATGTTTGCATTAGGGTTAGTATGTGTATGCTTGATTCAGGGTTAGTATGTGTATGCTTGATTCAGGGTTATTATGTGTATGTTTGCATCATGGTTATTATGTGTATGTTTACATCAGGGTCAGTATATGTTTGTATCAGAGTCACTTTATGCTTTGATCAGGGTTAGTATGGGTATGCGTGCATGAGTGTCATTATGAGTATGCGTGCATCAGGGTCAGTATATATTTGCCTCAGGTCAGTATTAGTATGTTTGTATAATGTGGTGGTGAGGTTACAGACCTGGGTAGATTTAGTGAGAGAGTGAGTGAAAATTACGGTCAGCACAATTAGAATCGATGTATGCCATCAGAGACAATGAGTACGAGAATAGCGCTTTGGTTAAATACGTGTGCGGCAATGACCACCACCATCAAACCCAATTAGAGACCCGGTGTACATGATTTACCATCAGTATCCTTCGTCCCATGATAAACAAACACATGCAGATGGATCCCTTTGTGACAGACAGCTCCGTGTGGACGAAAATGACTCTGCACCTATTGCGGGGGGAAATTCCGAACGATATAGACATTATAAGTCTATCTTATATGCTGGAAATGTGAGACAGACACCATCGCCACATAGGAAATCGATTAACAAAAAACGTAATATAAAATTTTCATGAGTACAAAATAATGTCATTAACTTAAAATAGTTTTGTTTATTTATATAAGAAATATGACTGTAAATAATGTATCATTGAAAAAACTTAAGTAAGAATGAAATTCTTTAAATCACAGAGATTACATTGTTCACACTGAATACGTTATAGTTCAGGCTCCCAAAATACGATGACAGTCAATAACTATATATGACAGACGGTACGCCTTTACAAATATATTATTTATAAATGCATGCAAACGGTGATCACAAAATATGGCAAATTTCAACTATGCTCAATTTTGTATTATCAGATATGTATTTACCTCTTGCAATTACATCTTGATAAAAGAACACTCCAGCTAAGCTCACGGTTATCGATTATTACTCGAGGTAAGCTCACGGTTATCGATCGATCGATCGATCAAGAGAGAGAGAGAGCTTGAAGAGCAACCCATGCTTATAAACGTAAAAGAACCAGCAGTCCCAATTGATAGATCAGAACCAAGACTGTTGGGAGTGAAGAACCTTATAAAACAACGCAAGGGTTGCAAGAATAACAGGTACGTCGATATAAAGCTGTCTGCCTGTAGAGGGATGCTTTATTCCTTAAAAAGAAAATTCGTTAGGAAGGAAATAATTTAGGACAATATCTCTTCTAAATTTAGGTAGGGAAATTATGTTTTGCATGTCTAACCGTTGCCTTATGAATTACATGCTTGAGAACAAGTACGTCGATATTTAGTTCCGAAAGGTGGACTTCCAGGAGTTTCTGGTTGCTTTGGGCACTCATGTATCCATGGATGCCAAGGAAGACAAAGGCGATCTGACAGTGTTGTGATTAGACCTCGTCAATGCATATGGTAGCATTCAAGACTCTAGAGAAATATCATGTACGAGAGATATTTATAAATATCTATAACAATATCTCGATAACTTCAAAATGCGCTTTACTGTGGCGGACTACACAACGGCATGGCTTATATTAGAAATTGGCATCATAAAATGATATAGCGTTTACGTGGTAATATTTTCAGCTTCAATAAATCTGCTTATGAGGTCAGCATAGAAGATGAGCCGAGGACGAATTAAGTCATATGGATTTTAGCAGCCTCCTACAAGGACCTTCATGATTACTAATGACAATAACATTCATGTCATTATGAGAAGGATGGATGTTAGAAGATCTCGGAGAACTAATTGTCTGGGTCATGGTGATATTCATTTAAGTCAAGATGTTTGATCATGCAGAAAGGGAGGGTGCAAGATCGATCCAGATTTAGAATAGGAGAGGAAGTGATAAGCAACATTGAGTGAGAAAATAATTAAGAGCATCTGCAGCTTGTTTAAGGCCTAGATGAATGACAGGGATAATGAACTGGAAATTATCTAGAGACTGGATGGAAGTCATCGGTAAGAGTGGGCTAACTGAGATGTACATGGCCCGGTGTTACCAGCATGGTATTCTACCAAGAGTAATTCTACTATCTCAAATCCCATTGACGAATGCAGAGGCAGTGGAGATAATTTAACACAATCCTGCGACAATTGATGAGGTTTACCAAAGATCTTCGACATTATCGGCATGTACAGTACCAGCAGCAATCTTCAGCTACCGGTATCAACCGTGACAGGAGTTCAAAGTAACGTTGAAAAACACTGCATGTGAGAAGATGAGAGAATCACAAGTGATGTTACGGATTAAAGTGGATGGCAGCAAAGGCAGTTTGAAGAGTGGCCGAGTGATCTAAAGCGCTCTCCGTTACTAATCACTGCTATTTTACCAGTGTCTGAGTGGGTTCGAGTCTCAGATTCGGCCAATATGGGTATGTGAGAATGCTTGCCAGTAGCTTCTCGTGGGTCGGTGGTTCTTTCCATTTTTGTTTCTCCAGGTTCTTCCTCCACCATTAATACTGACCGCCATATATAGCCTATCGTGTGCTGGGAAATAGCGTTAAACACTAGAACAACAACAAACGTCTGTAATTATGACATGTTATTGATTAATATTATTATATTATTATTACTGTCATGAATTATTTTTGTTATTACTACTATTAGTATTATTGTTAATTTTATTATAATACATGTTATTGTTGTTGTTTTCATTGTTGTTGGTATGATGTAGACAACCTCAATAAATAAAATATTACGCCAAGTTGCATGCCCATCAATGTATATTCAATGACATTGCTTTACGTTTTTAATTCTCACCGTCATTAGAATTAGAAAACCAGACTAGTTGATCTTCAAATTAATGTTCTTTGCCATATGAATCATTTAGAACCATTATCATTTATTTTTCTGCACATCGTATTTGGGGTTTTCTTTCTCTGCTTGCCATATTTGATTAAATTGTACAAACATATTTGTATGTATTGAGAACTTGTAGCCGATTCTTTTTACATAATTGAGAAAGCACACTGCTTAAACATTTAAAAAAACAAAACAAATAACGTTTATTATTGAAATTTTTTTATGAAATGGCTGCTCGATTCAGCCAACTAAAATGCCGTTCTTATGAGTGGTTCTTTATCATGAAATTTAACCAATAACCCTTGATATCGAAGCTCTTTCGTCAAAGATGCGATGTACTGGAAGCTAAATCTTTATGGATTTTTGCATTTCTTACTAAATGGAAACATGTAATATTCGTTACGGTTTTGCTTTTGGAAGTGTTCAGCGGTCACAATCGATGAAGCTATTGTTACTGCACGCGTCTAGCTTATCATATTTATCGACCTAATGACTTTAGCTTGTTTAAATACGTGAATCCATTCAATGTTTAGTAACTTTTTGTGTTTGCAAAAATGAATCGGATGTTGAGCTAGCAAAGGGTGGCCTATTTAAAGTTAATCCCAATTTGTGAAGTACAAACAATTTATGAGCCATAACAACATCCCTGTCTTTTATGTAACCTATCAAATCACTCAACTTGAACAATCCACTCTCTTTGCAGAAAGACTATATATGTATATATATATATATATATATATATATATATATATATATATATATATATATATATATATATATATATATATATATATATATATATCTGCCTCGAATGCGGAAGGTTTTGGGTTCGATCCCCGTCCGAGTCCTACCAAGACTTCCAAAAATAGTACTAGAAGCTGCCTCGCTTGTCCTTCAGCATTAAGGTGTTAGTGTTAGGACTAGTAGGCCTAATGTCAGTATAATGTGACTGGGTGGGTCATCATCGTACATGTCTGCGGCATGATGCCTCACTGCTGGGCATCACTATAAACTTCCACACTACAGACATCGTAGCGATATGACTGAAAAATTGTTTAAAAATCCAAATCTCTCTCTCTCTCTCTCTCTCTCTCTCTCTCTCTCTCTCTCTCTCTCTCTCTCTCTCTCTCTCAGACACACACACACAGACACACACACACAGACACACACACACATACACACACACACCTACTTGGTCTGCTGAATGATCACTCAAGTGCAATTCTTGTTCGCTATAGACCCTTTTGGTACCGACACTTTGTCCCTAAACAAAGGAGACAGCCGCCACATTATCCCTAGCCTACGTCATCACCAACAAAAGTTAACTGGTTATTCATAAACCTTTAATGTCCTTCGGTCAAAATCATACCGCCAAATCCTTACATTCAAACTGTCAAGTATTAAAACATTCAAAATAAGACACATGGTTACATCTCCCCAAAAAACCCAAACAGTTTTACAGCCAAACAGCTGAAAATATAATGACTAAGTGTGCTATGCATTTAGTACGTACGCAAAAATCTGGCAAAGCATAACCCCTTCCCTTCCCTTTACACATGCGTATTTTTAACTTCCACACCCTCGTACGTTTGCTTGACGCCCCCTACCCCCGTTCTTCAGAACTGCGTTTATTTAATCCACGCAGAACCAATCAAAGGTTAATAATATTAACGTGTTTAATAAAATAGATAGTCCACCGACGTTGAATGTCTGGCTGCATGAAATAAATAAGCTGCATAATTTTAAAACGTTTGTCTAGTGTCCGCAAAATTTCAAACGTTGACTGAGTCCAGTCGAACAGGTTACATATTAGACAAATTAGTATCAAAGATTTACTCCACCGCCCACCCTCACCCTCGTTTCTTATGCGTACGTGCAGTATCAGTAGACCACCCATCCATAAGCATACCTATGCATTTGGGTTAATACCAATGCCCCCTCCATGGGTAAGTAGTAAATGGACGGTCCGTAAGTCATGTAGTACATGCGACACATCATCATCATCATCATCATCATCATCATCATCATCATCATCATCATCAGTCTCTTGACCTAGTGTGGTCGTTGAGGCACTGTGCTGCTGAACATCTGACCAATTCCCTCCACTTGTCTCGATCATGTGCCAATGCCCGTGTCTCCGCAAAACTTTTCCTGGTCCATTATGTGATGTTGTCACTCCACTTTTATCTCTGTCTACCTCTCCTTCTACCACCTTGGGCACTACCCTGCAGTACTGTTGTGGATAGACTGTTGGCTCATGCGACACGGTCATATACAAATGCCACACTGCAGACATCGTAGCGATATGACTAAAGTCGGTAAAGGTATGTATTAAAAAAATCAAACAAACAAACAAATATCAACATTCTACAGCATTGAAGTAATGCCGGACGTAAATTAGGGCAATGCTTTATGCGGAAATGAAACTCGAGCACACTTTAGCAACATCGTAGCAAATTACACTATCCACTTCGATTTTATCCTAACAACATGCATACATTATTCTTGAACATTACTAATTTGCTATACATGACATTACGACATGCAACACCGTAGCACATTACACCATCCACTGCGATTTTATAATAACAACATACATACATTATACTTGAACATTACTAATTTGCTATACATTACATTACAACATGTTGACAATTTAGCTATACATGGAAGATAAAAGTTCTACTAAATTAAATCCACATAATTAGGTATAAATCTTACAACACTTAGGAACGTGAGACAGATTCGGACGAAGATATTTCATCTTGGAAGCTTTTGTTCCAAATCTTGTCCGAAGTTCCTAGAATTCATTTTCCGCTCTTTTACGAGTGCCTAGTTTGCTCTCGGGTTGCACTATAGTGTCTCTCAACTTCTCTATGACCCACTTTCTCTACGCCCGTACGTGCACTGATTCTTTCATATGGATGGTACCATAATAATGTCTGGCTGTGTAAGAAACCCGCCCCCAAAACTGTTCTTAGTTCTGATTAGTGGTCTCTTTGAAAACTGTCCTAGGTAGTAGCACTGATACGTTATAATATCGGGTTTCCGGTCTCTAAACCTAAGCTTACGTATTGCATTATTCAACGCTCAGTCAGTAGGATTACCGGAAAAGCGCACAGAAATTGTTAATTTTATCAACGACCAGAATATTTACGTCTTCTTCCTGACAGAAACTTGGTTACATTCCGCAGGTGATGAATCTAAGTGTGCGGATTTAACACCCAGCGATTACTCCATCAAGTCATTCCCCCTGCAACTCTCGAGGAGGTGGAATTGCTGTAATTACAAAGAAATCCATGATCAAATGCCTTAAGTACAACACAACCTTCAATTTCTGCCACATATCCTTTGAACTATTCCAAACAACGCTCACACTGGAACAAAGGTCAGTCCATTTTTTCTGTCTCTACCGTCCTCCTCCTAGTAGAAAATAACAAGCTGACTGAATCTCTCTTTTTGGAGCAGTTTCCAAATCTTCTAGAGTATGGAAATTCGATAGGTGGCAACCTAATTATTCTTGGAGATTTCAACTTTCACTTTGACTGTCCTGGTCAACCATACATGTCAAAACTCCTAGATTCCATTCATGTTTTCAATCTTAAACAGTCAGTTAACCATCCTGCCCATAAACCTGGTCACATTTTAGACTGGTTTCTTTATAGACTTGATGATAATATTCTGCAATCCACCCTTGTATCCCACGAACTTGCATCGGATCACCTCTGCATTGAATTCCATCTCGACGTATCAGTCCCTAACCCTCCAACTCTATTTGCTACTAAGAGAAACCTCCGTATGATAAATAGAACCAAATTCATGCATGACATCCAAGAAAACCTAACAACTTTCTTACATCCAACAGCGGAACAACTTGATAACCGTCTGCGTTCATTGCTTGAAAAACATGCCCCAGCCACCAAATGCAGAGTATCAATAAAAAAAAAGTGTTCTCCATGGTATAGCAGTGTTAGGGACCAGCTTCGCACTGCTAAAATACATCGCCGAAAAGCAGAGAGGCTTTGGCTTTCCACCAGACTCACTATTCATAAACAAATCTACGAAGCCGCTAAGAAGAACGTTACAAACATAGTCCATTTAGCCAAATCATCCCACTACAGTACTAAGATCACAGAGATTTGCAGCTGCAAAGAGCTCTTCGAGATAATTAACAAACTAATGTCAAGGAATAAATATACATCACTTTCAACAACCTTCTCTCCACTAGACCTACCAGATCAATTTGCAAATGTCTTCGATGACAAAGTACAAACCATTAGAGATTCGCTTGACAGCACAATTTCAACTGATTCGTCACCATACAGTTACAGTTATGATGCAGAATTTCAATGACAACCGTTAGGAGCATTTGAACCTGTTTCTATTGATTTAGTACGGATAATCGTGATGAAAAGTGCACCAAAGTCTTGTGAACTTGATCCAATTCCGATATCACTGTTGCTTGATTGCTTAGAACCAATATTACTTCACTAACTGATGTTATTAATATCTCTCTCTCATCAGGGGAATTCCCATCATTTTTCAAAACTGCCATCGTAAAGCCACTGCTGAAGAAACCAACACTGAGCCATAACGATTTAAAGAGCTATCGCCCAGTTTCTAATCTCCCATTTATATACAAAATCTGAGAAAAGGTTGTTCGAACTCCACTTGTATCTCATTTGAATTCAAACAGTCTTTTTAGCAATGTACAGTCTGCATATCGCCCTTGCCACAGTACGGAAACTACTCTTCTGAAAGTGTTTAGTGACATTATCTTTGCCTTGGATAGTGGAAAGATTACAGTCCTCACTCTGCATCATTTGACACAATAGACCATGATATATTGCTTCACCGTCTCCAGCATGTATTTGTCATTCAGAATATAGCCTTACAGTGGTTCAAGTCCTACTTAGTCAACAAGGCAACAAATTATATCTGCAAATGGAATACACTCCAGCCCAATTGACGTATGTTGTGGTGTTCCACAGGGATCTATTCTTGGAACTGTTCTCTTCATTCTGTACACTTAGCCGCTCTCAAGTGTCGTAGATCATCACCCAGTGTCGCACCAATTGTACGCTGATGACACCAAAACATACAAATCTAGCCACCCAACTGAAGTTGGTGCTACCATCCATGGAGTAGAGAAATGCATTTCGGATGTGAAATCATGGATGACATGTAACAAGCTGCAGATGAATGATGATAAAACTGAGGCTATTCTGATCACAACACAAAGACCTTCTCATTCACATCCTTTACCTCAGACAATAAATATCAGCAATACCAACATTAAATTCTCACAGTCAGTACGGAATCTAGGCGTTACTCCAGACAGTACTCCCACATTGCACCAACATGTCATGAACATCTGCAGAGCTGTATATCTTGAATTGAGACGCATCAGTACCATTCAATAATATCTTTTAGTTGATGCCACAAAAACACTTGTGTGTTCATTAGTACTTTCAAGACTGGACTATTGTAACTCAATTCTGTCTGGTTCATCACAATATTTACTCCAGAAACTTCAAAATGTTCAAGCCACAGCTGCACGGATCATCTTTAGAGTACCTCGATTAGAGCACACCTCACCACTGCTCTGTACCCGACACTGGCTATCAGTTCGATACAGAATCAAACACAAAATTTGTTCTCTGTGCTATATTTCAATGACAGACTCCAGTCCATCATACCTATCCAGCCTCACCCATGTGTATACACGAGCTAGATCCTTACGCTCTTCTTCTGATAATCGTATACTCATTGTTCCCAAGGTGAAAACAAAGTCATATGGACAACGTTCGTTGCACACCAGGGCCCGGCGACGTGGAACGAATTGCCCATTGAAATTAGACATAAAGACACAGTGGTCCCTTTTAAGAGTGCTCTTAAGACTCACCTGTTTCGACTGCAGGGACAAACTTAGCGACCTAATCGTGTTTTGTATCTTATATGTTTTCAGCATGCTTTTATGTTTTCCAATTTCATTGTTTTTGTCATTTGTTGTTATGTAGTGTATTCATATCGTTACTGATGGTGTAAAGCGCTTAGAGCTTCGAAAGATTAGGCGCTATACAAACTCCTCCTCATTATTATTATTATTATTATTATTATTATTATTATTATTATTATTATTATTATTATTATTATTAAGCTGACCAGTGCATCAATGAATGATGGCAAAAAAAAGTTTCTCATCCCGCGTCAAGGTTCTCTTTGAAGTAAGCGCGAATTTGACTGTAGCGCATGTGCTAAGGTACGGACGGGTAGTTTCTTTGTTTCAGAATCGGTCTAAAGTCATAATATTATATCGATGCACATTGAATTACGAATTCTAACAGAATACATTTGTATAATTGAGGCAGGTATTGTCAACAAATTGTCTCACACAACGTGACATTAGGTATTTTGTTATTTAGAATTTTGTGTTTTTCTTTTATGTAAATACTGTGTGAAATAACTGCATTACATTAAAAGCTGAACATGTTCTCAATAGTTGTTTTTTGCTGCAACCACTTCTACGTCTTCCAGTACTACTGCTACTTTCGTTGATATTTGCGTTTCTTGTCGCTCCTACTATCAACACTTCAAGTGCCACTATTACAAGTAATGCTGCTTGTATTACTGTTAATTTGTTTAATAAACAATTTAATGATAAACGTAGTATAAAATCTGCTGCATTCAATCAGAACTAGGTGGTTGATTTTATTCGTCTTATAAGTGTGTACGAAGGGTGGTTGAGAACTTGCAGTTAGGATGGAACGGGTGAGCCCTCTCGCCATAAGAACGGAAGGTCTAATCATTACACTACACTTCGTATCTGGATTGACCTAATTGTGCCTATGAATGGTATTCAAACTTGAAAAACACGAGTAACAGCCTAATCTTATATATCCGTTATAAAGCAAAGAACTAAACGGGTTTTCGATATCATTTGAAAGGGTTGTCAGTTGGGGAAATTATATTAATATTTTTGTTGCTGTAGCATCGGCAATCTACGTCTAATTAAGAAACCCAACCAAACGAGGACCTCAAAAATGAAATAGCTTTGAATAATTCACAGCTATTTGTTATCTCTCGCAAGCAATCAACTGGGTATGACAGGAGCACAATGAACAACCATCTATTAAGCAGCAAATAGTTTCAGCTGATACTGTTTACAATATATTTAACAGTACGTGAGTAATGGGTATTCCGACATATTACCATAAACGTACTAGCTTTAATTTATAGAGGAAATGTGTGAGTGTGTGATTTGGATTTTTAACGTCGTTTAAAAAGACAGTCAGTCATATCGCTATGCAGTGTGGCAGTTTATAGTAATGTCTCGCACTGGGGCATCATGCCGCAGACATGTAGCACGATGTCCCACCCAGTCACATTATCCTGACTACAGCCCGACCAGTCCTAACACTAACATCGCTATGCCGAGTGCCAAGCGATGCAGCTGCTAGTGGTATGACTCGGCTATGGTTTGTACCCGCGACCTCCCGTCTTATTAGCGTGTATATACAGTAGTTGTATTCTATAAGACATAAATAAAATTTCAAGAGAATTTTAAAACGGCGAGCTATTATTGTTTTAGACTAAGTTATAAATTATGTGGACGCGTTTGTCATGATTTTAACCATCTGTATTAATACTGACAAGTTGAATCAGCAATAATTTAATCTGTAAAGTTTCTCAAAACGTGAGAGTTGATGGTTTATATTTCATTTTGATGCCTCGTACCAACAGTCATTTTGAAATTATTAGTTAAATATCAACATATTCACGAATATATTGTGTAGAATATTGAGTGTCGACATGCTTTTGTGTGTATGTGTGTGAGAGAAAAGGAGTGCTTACAAGAAAAGGTCAGCTGGTCAAACATGGAAAAAGTTCATCAGAGTTACTTATCATTATTCACAATTGTCTTTAAAACCGATTTCTCCGTCTGAATTTGAAATGTTAGAATGTGACAAATTATGTTTTTGATTTTCCTCAACTTGATAGGCTGAGATACCACGACTCAACTTGACAAGCTGAGATACCACGACTAATATATATATATATATATATATATATATATATATATATATATATATATATATATATATATATATATATATATATATATATATATATATATATATATATATATATATATATATATATATCGCACAAGGGTTACATTGAATTAAATGTAACACTAATTATGCACAACTATTTCGAGCTGTTTTATTGTCACTGAGTTTAGTTCATATTTTTGTGTAAGGTTTGATTCTATTGTTAAAAATTGCTGATTTAGCTGATCCAATCAGAACAGAAGGAATTATGAGATTAATAATAAAGTATTTTTGGTACTAGCTCATAGAAACTTTACATGGTGTGCCATTACATGATGCCATTACATGATGTCTTTACACGATGTATTTACATGACGTCTTTACATGATGCCATTACATGATATCTTTAAATGCCCTTAAATACCATTACATAACGTCTTTACATGATTCCATTTTATGACATCTTTACATGATGTCTTCACTTGACGTCTTTTCATGATGCCATTTCATGACATCTTTACATGATGTCTTTACATGATGCCATTACATGATGACTTTACATAATGTTCGAATCGAAACTTTGTTTTACAGAACACTTCCTCTACTGAAGAAAATTGATGCATGTCATCCACCTTTACATAAATGTTACAACTTGAAAACATTTAACAGTATTTTTGGGGAGTATTTTTCCACTAAGCGCTGTTTAAAGCCAGATTAAAGTGTGACATATTAAGATGGAAATTATAATACTTAGAAATGTAATAGTTTGCATACTTTGTAATACTTTACATACTTTGTATATTTTTCAATACCTTGCATGTAATAACCACCTGAGATGCGGGAGGTCGTGGGTTCAATCCCCCGGCAGAGTCATACCAAAGACATAAAACTGGTACTAACAACTACCTCATTAGGTGTTCAGCATGAAGATGTCAGTGTTAGGATTGGTCTGCCTGGTATCAGGATAATGTGACTGGGTGGACATCCTGATACGTGTCTGTAGCATGATACCATAATGCTAGACATCACCATAAACTGCACACTACAGATATCGTAGCGATATGACTGAACAAATGTTAAAGCTTCGTTAAAAATCTAAATTACACACACATACACACATATAATTTGAAATACTTTAATATTTCTTAATACTTTACATGCTTTGTAATACTTTACATGCTTTGTAATACTTGACATACTTTGTAATACTTTACATGCTTTGTAATACTTGACATACTTTGTAACACTTAAATATTTCATAATTCTTTACATGATATGCAATAATTTACATGCTTTGTAATAATTTACATTCTTTGTAATACTTTACATGCTTTGTAATACTTTACATGCTTTGTAATACTTTACATACTTTGTAATACTTTACATGCTTTGTAATACTTTACATGCTTTGTAATAATTTCATTTTACATAATACTTTACATGCTTTGTAATACTTTACATGCTTTGTAATACTTTACATGCTTTGTAATAATTTCATTTTACATAATACTTTACATGCTTTGTAATACTTTACATACTTTGTAATACTTAAATATTTCATAATTCTTTACATGATATGCAATAATTTACATGCTTTGTAATAATTTACATGCTTTGTAATACTTTACATGCTTTGTAATACTTTACATACTTTATAATACTTTAACATTTCAAAATACTTAACATGCTTTGTAATACTTTAAATGATTTGCAAAACTTGACATATTTTGTAATACTTGACATACTTTGTAATACTTGTGTACTTCAAAATACGTTGCATGCTTTGTTATACTTTGCATGCATTGAATACATTATATACCTCTTGACTACTGTATTATCCAAACAACATCTTTAATAAGATCAATTACAATTTTGTAAACGAGTATATTTGTTATTAATTAGTGATACAAAGTCATGAATTGAATTGAATTAAGTGCTCCGTCCCTAGGGCTCTTAGCACTGTTTTATCTCCTAAAAGGAGTTATTTAATTATCCTGAGGGTGGGAATGGTGCCGCGCACCCTGCAGGCGTTTATGGGTTCACAGAACCCTAATTAATTGGGCCGTCACACCTGGTCAATAATTGTACTGACGCGGTGTGATTGGAAGGCCTAGGGTGGGTAGGAATAGAACCTACACACACCCACCCAATCAGTATTCTATAGGTGCCTAACCAATCTGCAATAGCAGTGAAGCAAAGCGAGAGTAAAATAGCTTAACTCATATCGCCTGTGTCTGCATAGTATGGTCGTGCAAGCACGAGATATTACTGCAGCAGGTAGCAGTTGTGCGAAGAGCCAAGCACGCTCTTTTTATCAAATTCAGTCCAGTTTTACTAATGGACAGCCTAACAACCAATGATGTGTAAGCCACCTATGCAATTAACCAAATATCTGAGTTATATAATATTAATTATCATCCTATGAAAATAGGAACTAGTACGAAAGTGTACATATGTAAGTCCCTATTGTATTTAAATTAAAGTGTCTTAGCGACACATAAAAGTGTAGTCAATGGTAGGGGATTTTGGTCATAAATTTGTTGAAGGCGGTGCCAAAAGGGTCAAATTAGTCTTTTCAGGGCCGAATAGTTGTTCAAAGAGGGGTACTCTAAGCCAAATGAGTCCCCTATTTTCATTCAGGCAAATGAAATATCTAGCTAATTTAGTTCTGTCATCTTTCTCCGGGACGTCTGTTCTCGATGCAGTAGGTTGGCTAAGGCAGATTTTCTCATGTCCCAGCCAGTTTTCCTTTTAGTCCCCCATGAAGCAAAATTTCTGTATGGCGTTTCGAAATTTTTCCAGGTGACTGTATATGCCCTCGTTTCATTCTTCGTTGGTTCCCTGTAACACCTCGTGCTTCCGAAAGATGGCATATATATTAAGAAAACCGCACACAGAAAATCACACACACACACACACACACACACACATATATATATATATATATATATATATATATATATATATATATATATATATATATATATATATATATATATATATATATATATATATATATATATATATATATACATAATTACATAGATACATATATATATAAATGTTTATATAAAAGCACATATCACTGTTTAATATACCGATTTTATATAAAAATGTTGTTGTTGTTGTTGAAGGGTTTAACGCCATTTCTCAGCACACGATAAGGACTATACATGGCGGCCAGTATTAATGGTGAAAGACAAATTCAGCAAAACACCAGAAAGAACCAACGACCCCACGAAAATCTACTGGCAAGCTTTCTCACATACAAACTTAGACCAATTCGGGCCACCCAGCCACTTGGGGCCTCTGATCTAGAAATGTATGTGTAGCAATAATTTTGTGCAGACTCTGTATGTTTTTTTTGGTGCTAATTTGAATGTAAGATATAAGCTTTGTTTTGTGACAGTTCTCATCTTCTTGTAAATACTGATCATGTCAGCTACAAAGTAAAGTAGTTTAGAAATGATACACGGATCGGGGAGTGTTTCTTTTGTTTTGATACCAACGTTTTTCTTGATTTTAAATTATTGCTCTTAACATGCTAACAGGTAAGTGATGAAATCCTGTGTTCGGGAACATAACGTGGGGATAAAATAATCCACATGTGACAGACTGCCATTAAGGGGGCAGTGTCTTCTAATGTTATAAATCAACATACACTCGGAGTTGAGCAAGGCGTGGCCACCATTAGAATCGCATGCCTAAATATTTTATCTTGAGAACTGAACATCAGTAGTCGTTAAACCATACTGCGTTAATTATAAGGGAAAATAAGCTACACCGAGGTTATCTGAAATTGGCGCTAAACTTGTTATTCTGGGAATTACAAGGAACTTCAGAACATGTCAGTATCTATTTGCTCGATTGTTGTAATCTATTATGGCAGAGCAATTGTACTTTAATTATTGCAGTATGTATCCTTCCGTTCGTAGAATTATCATTTATAGGGTTTGATTCATTTGTAGTGTTTGATCTACATGCATACTTTGATATATGAGCAAAGTTTTTGTAAATAATTAATATTGTAATTCGCTATTTGTTTAATTTGTAGTACCCTCGTGTACTTATTCATTTGATATTCTTGATGTGCAAATATTTAACTAAATTATAACTTTGCATAATGGTTGCAGTGTGCAACATTATTTAATAGGGATTTGACTATTTGTGTATACGTTGTAGGAGTATAATGTGTAAGGATGTATGAGCGCATGGATATATGGATATCTGTGTACACTTTGTAGACGTGTAATGTACAGACATGCCTCTGATTATGTGATATTGTTCATTATAATAAGATTGAGCAATATATATATATATATATATATATATATATATATATATATATATATATATATATATATATATATATATATATATATATATATATATATATATATATATATATATATATATATATCGTTTACACCATATCAGAGAGAATGAGTATTTTGATGTGCACGACTGCTTGAGCAAAGAAGGTAATGGCTTATCTGATGATATTGTTGTTTAGTGTGAGTTTAGATAGATAGGGGAATATGCTAGGCTAGTGTCCTTGTGTATTCATACAGGAAGCGTTTAGGGACCAGAGGAACTATAGGAAACAGGGGGAATACCCTAGTGCAGTTGGTCCCGAGGCATAGGCTTGACGGACTGGAAGGAACTGGAGTACCAGTCCAGAGAAGAATTATACAGATGAGCAGGAACACAGGACAGTAGGAAAATCTATCACACTAAGTCAGATGATGAAATAAGCCGTCACTTGGTCGAGTGAAAGTCGAAAAATAGGGTTTTACATTTTTATTTTATTTCATTATCTGTTATGAATGATATGAAATTGTTTTTTTTTATTTGAATTTCACATCTTTTGTATTAATTAATTTAACTGTTGGTATCATTGACTGGGGGCTCTGGGGCACCTCTATAACACTACTTGAATTTCTAACATGAACGAGCCAGGGTGGGTGTCAGGTTACTCGCGGGTTATGAGCGTTATTGGTATAATATTGTATAAACCCCACTTGTCAAAGGGTAAGTACTTGTCAAGATATAATAATAACTATAACCCACTCCCTTTTGATACTCGTTATCTAAGAGATTACCGCCCTCGATATAATTGCCCGGTTCGAGTATGAGAATAGATATAGTAAACTGAGCAGATATATTGAACAAACAACTACGATCCCCCGTAAAGATAAATAAACAATTTAATCGAAAACATACACAATTATGAAACTTCCTTTCATCAGAAATACACACTGTCAGAAATGCAACTTTCACCGAATTACAATAAGATTTGAAATAGATTTAAACAAATTAGCCGTTACATTACTTATAGTTTTAAATCATCATATGATCGAGTGTTATAATCGAAGTCAACGCTTTTTTCGATTTTCATAACCCGTTATCTCTTGGTCCTCGTTCACTGTTCAATTCAATGTTGTTCTATAAGTCCTTTTCTCGTCCAATCTCTAGAAACTTTGCAGTCGTGGATGTTTCTGCTTGATTCCGGACTTGTCCACTGTATCATACGTACACTGCGATTTCCCTTTCTCAATTCTTTTCCCAACGTGTACGTCGTTATTTCCGTACTTCACGAACTTCCCAACAAAAGCTAATTTCTTCCTTTCAAAAGAAAATTAAAACAACCTAAGTCTCTCGTTACAATGGTCACTGTTGAGACTTTCCATTAATCCTGGTTCGAAAAATTAGATATTTCTATCAGTGATAACTTTACGGCTAGTAATGAACTACACATGTCCTCAAATGAATGTAGTTTAACACATTGTTAATTCTTTTTGCCTTAACCAATTACATTTACGTGCTACACAGCGAGGCGTTGAATCGTATACACTGTCGCTAAATTATCTATGAAGTCAAAATTCGGGGAATTCACATGTATTCTTGTAACCCCTTACTAACGTAATACATTACATTCTTAGAACACAATCATTATTCAAACAATATGATAAATTCAAAAATAAACGTAACACTCCCTATTCATACTCAGTATAGTGTTTCTCACGACATAGATTAACACTACGTCATTGTTAGCTAAGAATTAAAGTAAGAATTCCAATTCATAATTCAAAATCACATTATAATACAAATGTATCAAATTAAATCAATTATACAAATGTATCAAACGAAATTATGCAGACCTGTAAACTAAGCAAACATCATATAAATTGCATCAACAATATACATGAACTTGTAACAGCACCTTTGTGTTCTTGGTGTGTCACTCATCCGTTGGTTTGGCGGTTTTCGAATACGCTTTCTTGCGAATGTATTTTCCTCAAATAACATCCAGAGTCCTTACTAAATAATTCTACCTCTGGCTCTCTTACAGAGCAATGTCAAGACTAACCTTTAATTTCACTAGGCCGTTATTATATTCAACGAATTTTTGTGGAAAACACCCCCCTTATTTAACCGTGACCAATCAGAATCAAATTTATTTTCTCCCGCTTTCCTCTAAACGCAGCTTACGTCATGGTCAATATGACATCCTTAGTTTGAAGTAATAGAATCTCTGCATTTTCTCAATTCTGACACTTTTCGTGAGAAATGAAACTAAAATGTCGCTATTGGTCAGTTGGCTGCTGAATAAACAACGTTTTATTAGTACAACGGTCACATCCTACTATACAGATCCCTCTTTTGCATAGTGTGTCATCATAAATCTAACTAATGGCTAGCTGGCCACAACTAATGGTTTATTAATAGATCGACTGAAATTTGTCACTCACAGTGGGTCTTCTGTAATAATTTATAATATTGGGAGAACCGCACCCAAACCTAAATAACTGGAAACATTTACACTCTGTTCGCTCCAAATGTCGCCGGTGAAGTCTAATATACATTCAACAAAATCAGCAAGTGTACGAGAGTCCCAATAGAGTTTGTCCTCCTCGAATCTTACTACAACATGGACAGTAAAAAAAACAATAATTTTTTTATTCACTTCTCTTGAATCCTTTGAGCTATGCAAGCAATATTTATGTGATTTTTGTGTACACATTCAAATCAACAAAGATAAAATCCATTTGTTTCTTTTGGTTCTTGTTTCTGGTCTTCTTTTAACCTTTTCTCCAGTTCATTGTAATATTTGTAAACTTAGCACTGATGTTCCAAGTGTACGGCGTACTCACAAAAAGGCATCGTTTCCTTCCTGGACAAAGTGTTCCTTTGATTGTTTCGTTCGAAAAAGATATACACAAGTGGAACGCAATTTTAATAATTACCAAACATGTTCATATTGTTGCTGGTCGTTGAAGATGAGACGAGCAAAGAAGATCATTTAAATTGTTCATTTCCTTCGGTAATTCAAGGCCTGGTAGATAAAAATGCATACAACAGCGTTCTCCACAATGTTTATGTTGATTGTGAGTGGTAAATCCTTTCTCATATTTCGCGCAATAAAAATTGTATCCAAGAAATCCAGTGATCTTAGTAATGTTTTGGGATGTACTGCTATGAAACAGATGAATGTATTATCCATTTGGGAAATCTGGTGCTAGAAAAAAGAGATCTTCTCGATGTTTTTGAGGTGCAATGTCAACGTATACAGAGGAGTTCTGGAGTTAGGATATCTTGAAGTTTCTGCATTCACGATCTCTTTGGAAATTCTTGCTTGTTGCAGTGTTCTATCTCTCTTCGTTCTTTTTATCTGTCCGACTTCATAACGCATTCTCATGATCGCTTCCATAGAACTCTATCATTCTTTCCTGCATTAGTTCTAGCCACTACAATGGCAGGGCTAACCTTATTTGATCTTGGTTGTTGTTAACTGGGATACTTTTTGTTTGGGCACAGCGAATTTCATCAACCAATCAAACGTTATGTCGTCCGTTTCCTCTGGGAGATTGAAACATGTGTCATGGTATAATGACTTTTCCATTAGTTATATCAAAGACGTCATTGCATTGTTGGACATGTGTAATTTTGTCGATACTTTTGAATAGTTTGTTAAACTCGATCCAGACAGGAGGATACAAACCGTCATGATTGATGGAGACTCTCAAACGATCATCATCATTAGTCTGACATTATCATCTCAGTATCTCTAATAATGATATCCATAAATATGTAGTGAAAGCCGCCGCTCTCCTTGATGACACTTGAGACTTGAAATCTTTAAATGTTACCGTGTAAATGAAAGTGGTTGTTCTAAATTTTCGTAAAGTCACTTTTTGCTCCTATTCAATGTGAAAATTATCTTCGGGATCAACTGAACTACTTTTTCTTTTTCGTGGATGTTATCTCTCGTGATCGTTTGGTAGAGGTAGAGAGTGGCATTGTCTCAGGCTGACTCGTGTATTTTTCCGAATCACTAGCATGCACTTGTAATATATTTCACTTTGTGTATTAAGCAACAAGCAACACAACACAACACAACACAACACAACACAACACAACACAACACAACACAACACAACACAACACAACACAACACAACACAACACAACACAACACAGTCCAGTCCAGTCCAGTCCAGTCCAGTCCAATCCAATCCAATCCAATCCAATCCAATCCAATCCAATACAATACAATACAATACAATACAATACAATACAATACAATACAATACAATACAATACAATACAATATAATATAATATAATATAATATAATATAATATAATATAATATAATATAATATAATATAATATAATATAATATAAAATAATATAATAATCGCAAATATCTTTCAGTTCATGCTAATAAAATACTTGTGTGTTCATTAGTACCTTCAAGATTGGACTTTTGTAATTCAGTTCTGTCTCGTTCGTCACAATATCTACTCCAGAAACTTCAAAAGGTTCATAACACAGCTGCTCGGATCATCTTTAGAGTATCTCGATCAGAGCACACCTCACCACTACTCTGTACCCTACACTGGCTACAGAATCAAACACAAAAAGTTTTCTCTGTGCCAGGTTTCACTGACAGATTCCAGTCCAACATACCTATCCGGCCTCACCCATGTGTATACCCCAGCAAGATACTTACGCTCCTCTTCAGACAATCGTATAGTCATTGTTCCCATTATGAAAACGAAGTCATATGGACAACGTTCTTTTGCATACCAGGACCGGCGATGTGGAACGAATTACCCATTGAAATTAGACACAAAGACTCAGTGGTCCTTTTCAAGAGTGCTCTTGAAACTCGCACATTTCGACTGCAGGAACAAACTTAGAGACCTAATAATGTTTTGTATCTTATATGTCTTCAGCATGTTTTTATGTTTTCCAATTTCATATTTTGTGTTACTTGTTTCTCGGTAGTGTAGTCATATCATTACAGATGTTGTAAAGCACTCAGAGCTTCTTAAGATTAGGTGCTATACAAAGTCCTTATTTTTTAAAAATAACATAACATAACATAACATAACATAACATAACATAACATAATAATAATAATAATTCCATCCAAATATACACGTGAGTATCCATATTTACTTCCCATAAGCGTACATGTGAGTATCCATATTTAATTCCCTCCAAGTCTGCATGTGAGTATCCATATATAAATCCCTCCACGTGTGCATGTGAGTATCCATATTTAATTCCCTCCAAGTGTACGTGTGAGTATCCATATTTAGTTCTCTCCAAGTGTGCATGTGAATATCCATATTTAATTTCCTTCAAGTGTACATGTGAGTATCCATATTTAATTCCATCCAAATGTACATTTGAGTATCCATATTTAACTCCTCTAAGTGTGCATGTGAGTATCCATATTTAATTTCCTTCAAGTGTGCATGTGAGTATCCATATATAAATCCCTCCACGTGTGCATGTGAGTATCCATATTTACTTCCCTCCAAGTGTGCCTGTGAGTATCCATATTTAATTCCCTCTAAGTGTACATTTGAGTATCCATATTTAACTCCTCCAAGTGTACATGTGAATATCCATATTTAATTTCCTTCAAGTGTACATGTGAGTATCCATATTTAATTATATCCAAGTGTACATTTGAGTATCCATATTTAACTCCTCTAAGTGTGCATGTGAGTATCCATATTTAATTTCCTTCAAGTGTGCATGTGAGTATCCATATATAAATCCCTCCACGTGTGCATGTGAGTATCCATATTTACTTCCCTCCAAGTGTGCCTGTGAGTATCCATATTTAATTCCCTCTAAGTGTACATTTGAGTATCCATATTTAACTCCTCCAAGTGTACATGTGAATATCCATATTTTATTTCCTTCAAGTGTACATGTGAGTATCCATATTTAATTATATCCAAGTGTGTATGTGAGTATCCATATTTAATTCTATCCAAGTGTGCATGTGAGTATCCATAGTTAATTCCCTCCTAGCGTACAGGCTTGTATCCATATTTAATTCCATCCATGTGTACATGTGAGTATCTATATTTAAATCCATACAAGTGTACAGGCGAGTATCCATATTTAATTCCCTCCAAGTGTTCATGTGAGTATCCATATATAGTTCTCGCCAAGGGTACGTGCGAGTTTCGATATTTCATTCCCTCAATATTTACAGGCAGTATCTATATTTAATTCCCTCCAAGTACACATGCAAATGTTCATATTTTGATTCTTTCCAAGTGTATCGGCTATTACTTATATTTAATTCCCTCGAAGCGTACAAGCTAGTATCCATGTTTAATTCCCTCCTAGTGAACATGCGAGTATCCATATTTAATTCCCTCTATGTGTACAGGGGATTATTCATATTCAATTCCGTCCTATCAGTATCTATATCTAATTTAATCAAAATATCGATCTAATCAAGTTCATGACACAGATCGATGACGTTTCTCTTGCTTTGGGATTTTTAATATTAAAGTAAGTATAAATACAGAAAGTAGGGTTCATGGTTAGCTTAAAGTCATCTGCTCAGATTACATTTTCATACTGTACATGAGCGATATGTCTTAATATATTTTCATAGAGGACTGGTGTACTAGGGACACACACACAGACACGCACACAGACACACACACAGATACACACACAGACACGTACACAGACACACACAAACACACACACAGACACATACATACACACACAGACACGCACACAGACACATACATACACACTATCTCTATAACATTTACTACTTGAAAAACACTACATCTCAAAGAGATGTTACTTTGCAATGCCTCAAATGTTAGTCAAATGACCATTACAGATTAGCATAAAAATGAAACAAGTCTACAAACATCTGAAAACAGTTGCATTATAAGCAAACAAAAATCGCACTGCCATTTCTAGTCTGACTGTTTTAAAGTTAACATCACAATATCATTTTTAAAAATGTTTCAGCACTTAGGAACCTTTATTTTGTTTTTAGCAATACGTTACATATGTCACTGCATATCATTCTTTAGGAAATTAACATATCGACAACTTCTGAATTCAAAACAACCCTCTATGCAGTTACTATGTCTCCTGTTGTAATAACGACTCTCTCTAACGACACGGAATTTGCAGGAATGCATAGCCTTTTCTTGGCTACGTGTGGAAGGAGTGTAAACTGGTGCTGCTGACCTTTCTAACAATTAAAAGAATCATCATCCATCATTAGTTGTTTTTGTTGTAACAAGTCAATCTCAAGTTTTATCTTGTGAAGTCTGGATTGAGTACTAATCATTTAGTATCAATAGGAAGAGGACAGAGTGAAGTTTGGATGTAGTGTTCATTGGCATCCGTTAGTCTTGAGAGAAGATGAAAGTGCGCCCATGAGAGATCTTTCGGTAGGTGGTTGCTCAGCGTCTGCAAGTGGCACTTGCTGGACTTGAAGGTTGAGTCTGGTATGGGTTGGAGATGCTTATTCTTCCAGTGAAATTGCTTGTTATCAGATAACAAGCTTAACTTGTCCTAGCCGGCTTTCAGACCAGTGATCAGAGCGTGTCATCAGCTGGACCTGTCTAGAGCAAGCTCTTCCCAAATGTTGACATCGATGTCAAGAACCCTCATGTCGCGCTTGGACACATCCTTTAAACGGAGATGTGGCCGTCTGATTGATCTTTTGCCTTAGGAAAGTTTCGAATAAAGGTATTTTGGGATCAGTTCGTCATCCATCTGACGTACATGACCCAGCCTTCGGATACGACGTTGGCGGAGGAGTGTGACCGTGCTGAGAATTGTAGCACGTTGAAGCATCTAATTGTTTGTTACTCGATCGATCCAGGTGATCCCGATAATGCGTCATAGGCATCGCATGTGAAGGGCGCTCAGTAGTTTCTCTTGTGAGGCGCATATAGTCCAGGTCGCGCTTGCGTACAGGAGAGTACTTAGTATGAAGACACTATACAGGAAGATCATAGTGTTCAGGTTCAGCATGGTCTTGTTCCACAATCTCTGCGACAATCTATAGAGAGTTGCTGATGCTTTTCAAATCCACTTGTTGAACTTAGTATCAAGCGAGATATTGTTGTTGATGGTAGAGCTGAGGTACGTGAACTGACTACCTCTAGTTCGTAGATGTTGATGATGATGCTTAGGAGGTCCGCGTTCTGAGCTAGCACGTTAGTTTTCCTTCGGCTGAATGGTCAACCCAAACTCATCGCATGCGTTAGCAAAGCGGTCCATCAGACGCTGTAGGTCAGCTTCTGAGTGAGTGGCTAGAGCAGTATCGTATGCAAAGAGCATGTCCCTGATGGCTGCGTCTTGCATTTTGCTCGTTGCCTTCAGTCATGTATGCAGTTAGATCCCTTCTGTGGACGTTCCAAATGTGTGCTTGAGCAGGATAGAGCGTGTGGACAAGCCCTGTTTTACTCCACTGCATATGTCTAAGGGATCAGATGTTGAGCCATCGTACTGCACTGTCTTTAATGTCATCATGAAAGGACAGAATCATGGATCATCTTCGCCAGGATTGTCAAGAGTCCGTCTCTGCTGACCAGATCGAATGTCTTGGTGAGGCCTATAAGGCAATGAAGAGAGATATATGTTGTTCTCTGCATTTCTCTTGCAGTTGCCTGACGGAGAAGATCATGTCTATTGTGGACCTCTCTTCGCGAAACCAAACTGCGACTCTGGATACACTCTGTCAGCAAGCGTCTGCATGGATACCGTCCTTCCCTGGAGATTTACCTAAGGACAGTTTCTCTAAGGCCTTGTTTAGTTCTGCCACAGTAGCTTTATCGTCCAGTCCGGCCATGAGAGGGAGGTTTTCAATGGCGTCGAGGGCATCGTTGGGGACGTGGTTCTTTGTCTCTGATATTTACGATAACCGCTGCTGACTGGATGTTCTGCCATAGCAGTATTCATTGGCGCACTACTGTGGTAACCTCTGAACTTTGCTTCTGATAGAACTGTATGCCTGTTGTTTCCTCTGGCAGAAGCTTCGCTTGTATTCCAGTTGAACACTGTTACGCTCTTCTATGGCGGGCATGAATTTGGGAAGTTAGCTCCAAACATAATAATGGTATTGTGCTTTGCTTTTAAATTCTCTTGCATTCTCATGGTAAGCGTACATCAAGAGGAAAAAGTAAATACGGCTATTGAATTAAGATGGACATATTTGAGGAAAACACAAATTTGTAAGGTGAAAGGAAGACCATATTCAAAAAAGCGATTCAATGTATAGAAAGTCGTATTGCTGTATGTATTGCCAGAGAAGCAAGCTATAAGATACAGATAAATCGCTGTAGCAATAAAAAATATTGTTTGGTCATAAAGTGACACCCCTAACATTTCATTTATTTGAATTTAAAAAACATTCATATCCCCATGTGGACCTAAACAAAATTCCCAAATTCTTAACAATAATAGTAACTTCTACAAAACACGTTACATTTTTGTTTTAAAAAGTTGATAACGTCTCTTTTCTTCTTAAGACTACCTAGTCCTTCACAATTTACTCTATGTATCTAATTTCCTTGAAGTCTGTTATTTCAAGAAAATTATCATTTTCCGGTTGCTGGAAGAGTCCATATCCAGTGAAGGGGTGGATGCATGGCCCGCATCTATATAGAAGGTAAACGCTGTCTTGTCTGCAATATCTGATTTTAATATTTTTACATTAAGCAATTATCCGGACCTTAAGGAACAGTATGGGCCGTTCAGGTGGTCCAGTGGTTAGAGAGTCCGCCTCGGATGCGGGAGTTCGCGGGTTCGAGACATATAAAAAACTTATAAAAATGGTAATAACAGATACTTCTCTTCGCGCTCAGCATTCAAATCTCAGTATTAGGACTTGTTGGCCTGCTGCCAGGATAATATGACTGGGTGGGCTATCATGCTACATGTCTGCTGCATGCTGTCCCAGTGCTAAACTTGACTATAATCTTCCAAACTGCAGACATCGTAGCGATATGGCTGAAGCATAGTTAAAGCTACATTAAAAATCTAAATTCCATAACTTCTGTTATCGTGAGCATCAAACAGTGTTCCATCGGAAGGTGCTATAATCGGCTGAATTTAGTTGAATGGAATGCATAGATCTACAATTGTTATGTCAGGTAATTTATTTGGTAGTGTGAACGTTTCTCCTATATACAACAAAAGTCAAGTACTATTTGTTATCCCTCAATATTGAAACAAAAGTAAAAGAAAACAATTTAAACAAAGCTAATAAAGAATTCTTCATTGGCCTATACGCATTTTATTCTGACCGGTCGTTTGTACTGCCTATTCTTCCCGATTCATGGAATATTTTACTGTATACACTCTAATTACTATTCTCCACTAATCAATTAGGCCTCTTTCGACTCTTTCGACTCTTTCGACTTCCTTATGTGAAAGACAACATATATGCATGCCAATTTTTGTTTTGGAATCAAAGTATTCGCTACTACTGTTACTCATGTTTTTCTATCTGCCAGGTTTCGAGTTTATTTGTGAACATGCTTTGTTACTCATGACAGAACAAAGTTCTAAATCTATTTCCAAGAAATGGAAAGAAACTGAGCTAGATCAAAGGTTTAATTTGGTGGTGGTTAATACAGTCCCAGTTATATTTATATTGAATCTAAAACGGGCGTCTTACATGTGGATATTCAATTGCAAAACACTATTTGTCACTTTTTCAATAATCACATGAAAACATGGACCAAATTATACCGTTGTTCGACAAACATTTCTCTAGTTGGTTCACTCAGTCTTCCAATTAAGAAGATTCCGGTTGTCTGGAGATTCTCTGTTTCATAACTGCTCTTCACTAATAGTAAGATGATAGGCAGATGTCATTTTGATTCCATGTGGTTAGATTGCAGAATCGATATACATGAATTTGTAAAATTTGAGTTGTGGAACAACCTGTCAGCTATCGGACTGAGGCGCGGAAGAAAACAATGTATCTGACGGCAGTTTAAGTTTTACTGTAACATATTTATCGAAATCAATAATGAACTTAATGTACATATCGTCTGCCACTGAAGCAATATCATTTGGAAACTGGTTTCGTAACATGCAAAGTTTATTCTGCCTT
Organism: Unio delphinus; assembly: GCA_029339505.1. Taxonomy (NCBI): domain Eukaryota; kingdom Metazoa; phylum Mollusca; class Bivalvia; order Unionida; family Unionidae; genus Unio; species Unio delphinus. Next base: position 10,791,361 of record JAQISU010000099.1, read on the forward strand.
CTGAGTGTCTCAAATGCATACATGTTATTATAATGTACCTTTCTTGATCCCTAACTTAAAGACCAATTCGTAATGGACCGTAGCAAATGTCTTACATAGATGATGTCCTTTCTGTGATGGCTTAGAATACGACTACATTATCTTGTTCCCGAATACCAAATCTATTCGAGTATAATTCCGGTCCGAATGCAAACAATACACAGCCCGTTATGCCGTTGCATTATGCGCCAGTAGAACAGGTTCTATATTTTAAGCAGTTGGAACGAATTTATTCGTGCTTAAATACAGTAATCTTAATAATCGGATATTGTCGAAAGTAATAACGCAACTGCAATATTTATTGCTCAGAAAATTGTACTCTGTTGTAATATTTTATGTAATATCAGGACTGATCAAGTCTTAAATGTAATAGCAGGATTGAACAAGTCTTAAATGTAATAGCAGGATTGAACATAACGGGATTGAACATGTCTTGAATGTAATCAGTTTTATAATTGCATGAGCAGGACTTTTCAAACTGGCATGGACTCCATTCCTCTAGAATGTTAGCCGTATTTAAAGCAAAAAAAAAACAAACAACAACATATGTGTGCTTCCTATTGCAATTGGTTTAAAATTAGGGAATGTGAATAGTTTAAAAGAAAACAAAACATTATAAATAGTTAATGATAAAAAAATGTACTAAACACCTCAAGTAATAAGCTCAAATAAATGCACAAATCAATTTAAGGATTTTTTTAATTTGTATTCGGTTGGGAAAAGTGTTACGTTTTTGGACCTAACTGGTATGGATGCGCGGTTTGTTCTAGACGTTTGCGTATTGATAGGCACTTGTCGTATTTAATTCATAGACACTTTTCGTATTCTTTTTTAAATTAAATAATTTGTCTTGTTACGTGATATACAGTTAATATACCGGGGCCCCGAGTTACCGAGTGGTCTAAAGCGCTCACCGTTACGGATCACTGCCATCTCACCTCTGTCTGCGTGGGTTCGAGTCTCAGGCTCGGCTAATGTGGGTATGTGAGAAAACTTGCAGGTAGCTTCTCGTGGATCGGTGGTTCTTTCCGCAGTTTTCCTGGGGTCTTCTTCCAACAATAATACTGGCCGCCATGTATTGTGCTGAAAAATGGCGTTGAACCCTACAACAACAACAACAGTTAATATACCAATTAACTGATTTTATATTATTTTTGTACGGTTTACAGTATGTACACGTTTCCCAAAGCACCCTGGGATGAGTTTTAACTCCCTTACTAAACGCTCGTGCTCCTTGGCAAATGCTTAACCACAGTTACCATGTGCGTGTGCTGTTTTGATTATGGGTTATCCCTCTGGTATCCGATGACGGATGAAAGGCAAGCCAGAATTTTTCGCTCAAACGAACTAGTTATTACGTATATGATTTTACATCCGACTTGCTATCTATACATGTATACATGGTAGGACGGAATAATTCGCATTTGAAATCAACTAACATTTTTTAAAAAAAATATGCTGAGTCTTGGAACGAGTCATGTGCTCTACTGTATCTAACATTCATGTCCGATAAATGACAGAGAAAAAGACGAGTCACGTGCTCTACTGTACCGAAAATTCATATCCAATCAATGACAGGGAAAAAGACAAGTCTTGTTTTGTACTATAACTAACATTCATATCCGATAAATGACAGGGAAAAAGACTATTCGAATTTACTGCAGAAGGTGATGGAATAAGTCTTCTTATGAGTTCCATTTCTTATTTAAGTGCTGGTGCCCACATTCAACATTAAGAATACTTTCTTTGTTCCTACAATTAAATTTGTATTATTAAATATATGGACAAAAATAGGATTAATTACGATTTCCCAGAACAAGTACTTGGAATTATTCAATGATCCAACTGAGCCAATATATTTTTGGGAGCACGTTCCATTAAACCAAAACCCATTACGCTGTGACACATAAAATAAAATTGTGTCACCAATTACAGATGCTACGGACATCCGCCGTATGAGTTTCTCACAATTTAACAACCCTTCATTACTCAGGTATGCATTAATACTGTCATTGCTCTGTAGAAATTAAAATGTTTGCTGAGGGTGGGAAGACTGGCTTGCACTTTATTTCAAGCAACTGTCGAAGGTAATATGGAGGATAGACTGAGAACATGAATCCAATCTAAAGGGTTGCCATTAGGTCCAACTGATAGCCAAAAATGCAAGTATACAAAAACACGTGCAATGCATCATATTCGTCCATCCAACATTCCATCCATCCGTCCGTACGTATGTACATCCATCCATCAGTTCGTACGTCCGTCCAAACATACTCACATACACACACACATATGTACATGCATACATAAATAAATACATATTTAACCACACACACACACACACACACACACACACACACACACACACACATACATACATACATACATACATACATACATACATACATACATACATACATACATACATACATACATACATACATACATGCGTACATACATACATACATACATACATACATACATACATACATACATACATACATACATACATACATACATACATACATACATACATACATACATACATACATACATACATACATGCATAGAACACCGTTGATTTTTATGTCAATTAAAAAAGACACAATGACGGAAAATCTATCTTCCAATGGTCATAAGCTAAAAGACAATCGGACAGAAAACTAGTTACATGCTAAATTGTACACAAAATGTTTTGTCATTTTCATTCGCACCACGCGAGATGCCGAAAGAGTTATCTCAGAATCAAGCAACGTGATATACATTTTATTACAAAAACGGGAAGAGAAAATTCCTTTTGTGATATTTTATGTTCATTCGCATTTAAAAATAATAAGGCACACCTTGGCCTTACTTCATATATGTATTTATAAAATAAAAATGCTAGCTCCGCTTGCTCATTTTTACTTCCTGATTGTCAGAAGTACGTTTTGAAAAAGGAGCCGATAACATTTGTGTTTTACATTTTATATATTTAGTAATTAATTCATTGCCCTTTCATAAGGTGGTATTATCTAGTCTGCCAAAATTTGTTTGCCCTATTTTCATAACTGCTATTGACATTGTACTATGAGTTACCTCAGGCTAACCTTTTGCACGCATCGGAATAATCATTTTCTTTAGCTGTGTATTTGATTATGTACGGTTGCCACAAGTACAATATGAAGAGATATTTCAGCCACAATACATGAAAGTAACATAGAGATATGACAATATCCTCTCCATTTTTCGTGTTACAACTGTAAACAATTTCACCTTACACTTATCACTCTCTCAGAAGAGCGCCCCTAAGGAACAGTTTCTTTAATGATAGACCCGTGTACCGATTTTAACAATAATAAGGCACGATCTCGTTCGTGATAGATCCTAGATACCGATATTTGCAATAGTAAGGCACCATCTCTTTTATGATAGGTCCTGGATACCGATTTGATAATAATAAGGCACGATCTCTTTTATGATAGATCCTGGATACCGATTTGATAATAATAAGGCACGATCTCTTTTATGATAGATCCTGGATACCGATATTTGCAATATTAAGGCACCATCTCTTTTATGATAGATCCTGGATACCGATATTTGCAATATTAAGGTACCATCTCTTTTATGATAGATCCTGGATATCGATTTGATAATAATAAGGCACGATCTCTTTTATGATAGATCCTGGATACCGATTTGATAATAATAAGGCACGATCTCTTTTATGATAGATCCTGGATACCGATATTTGCAATATTAAGGCACCATCTCTTTTATGATAGATCCTGGATACCGATTTGATAATAATAAGGCACCATCTCTTTTATGATAGGTCCTGGATACCGATTTGATAATAATAAGGCACGATCTCTTTTATGATAGATCCTGGAGACCGATTTGATAATAATAAGGCACCATCTCTTTTATGATAGGTCCTGGATACCGATTTGATAATAATAAGGCACGATCTCTTTTATGATAGATCCTGGAGACCGATTTGATAATAATAAGGCACGATCTCTTTTATGATAGGTCCTGGATACCGATCTGATAATAATAAGGCACGTTCTCTATTTGTGATAGCTCCTGGATACAGATTTTTAACAATAATAAGACACAGTCTCTGGAGATACATCCCGGATACTAATTTTCGTAGCAATCAACAAATCATATTGTAGGGAGTTAAGGATTTGTAACTGCAATACGACAAAGAATACATCAGCTCTCAATATTGACTGAGCGATGAATGCTCAGAAGTCCTCAGTGCATTATTACCATGGTGAATATTATGTATTATTACATGGTGAATATTATGCATTATTACAATGGTGAATATAATGCATTATTACCATGGTGAATATAATGCATTATTACCATGGTGGATATTATGCATTAATACCATAGTGGATATTATGCATTAATACCATGGCGGATAATGCACATTATTACCATGCTGGATATTATGCATTATTACCATGGTGAAAATGATGCATTATTACCATGGTGAATACAATGCATTAATACCATGGTGAATATTATGCATTATTACCATGGTGAATATAATGCATTATTACCATAGTGAATATAATGCATTATTACCATTTTGGATATTATGCATTATTACCATGGTGGATAATGCACATTATTACCATGGTGGATATTGTGTATTATTACCCTTTTGGATATTGTTTATTATTACCATTTCGGATACATCAGAGAGCCGACAAGCGGGTAACAACCGGAGATATATCCTCGGGGCCCAGTGTCCGGACCATGTAAGGAGGCCCGGAAAAATGCCCGGGCCGAACAATGTTTCATAATTCTATAAAAGGAGAATTTTATTTGAACAAGACCTAGGAGAGGCACTGGTATTTCTTACACTAGGATTTTGAAAGTAGCTTTACCAATCTTTCAGTTATATCGCTACGATGTCTGCAGTGAGGCAGTTTATGGTGATGTCTAGCACTGGGGCATCATGCCGCAGAGAGGTTAGTGCATTAAGAGGTTAGTGTTAGGACTGGTTGGCCTGCTGTCAGGTAATGTGACTGAGTGGGTCATCATGCTACATGTCTGCGGCATGGTGACCCAGTGCTAGACATCACAATAAATCACAATGCAGACATCGTAGCTATATGACTGAAAATTGTTAAAGCTACATTAAAAATCCAAATCACACACACACACACACACACACACACACGTGAAGTGTAATTTTGTTTCCATAAGTAAGCCTTAGGTAGAAAAAGAAAATGAGCATATAATACAGATTACTGCATCTGTATGGGAAAATATGAACTCGTTTGTTTGGATGGATATACTGCACTCCCAAGGTTGAGCAATATTTCCATCTGAAAAAACTAGTTCATATTTTCCCATACAAATGCAATAACCTATAATTATTAACCTGGCGGATATTATTGTCACTGAATTCAATTAATCCCTTTTTTATTAGAAAATGTACTCGGGTTTTGTTTTTTGTGTACAACAATACCTGAGGATGTTTCATGTATAGTGTACAATATTTCGAAACAGTGAGTTCGGTTCATCCTATGCCGCGCGTGCGAAGTGCTTTCGATAGGAAAAAAAGATTTATCTAGCGCACAGCGATGTAGGACTACAATGTTTGTGTATAAATATCTCACCGTAGGTTGTTTTTGCTTTTGTAGGGTTTCATGCCGTTTATCAGCATACGATAGGCTATATACATGGTGGCCAGTATTATTGGTGGTGGAAGAACCCGTGAACCCCACGCAAAGAACCACCGACCCACGAGAAGCTACTGGCAGGCTTTCTCACGTAACCACATTAGCTGAATCTGAGACTCAAGCACACGCAGACAGAGGTGAGATTGCAGTGATCCGTAACGGAGAGCGCCGTAGACCACTCGGCCGTTCGGGGCCTCTCTCACCGTAGGTTAAAATATTTGTAGATTACGGAACGTCTTGTCAGTGGGCAGTCTACGTAAGGACAAGGTCTGAAGAAGATGAACAATGCTGACAAGCTCGATGATATGTATCCGGATATTGTTAATCTACGCTTGAAAGAACTCACTTGAAAATGGTATGCGGATATAATGGATAACTGGAAAATTATATAAAAAAGTGAATAAAACAAATTTCAAAATATTTCAGTAAAACTAAGAAAATACACAAACAATGGGTAAATGATAAATATCGTGAAATAGTGAATAAATCGTCCTTAATAGAACAAGAGGAAACACTTATCAAACAATGGAACTAATTAGATCAAAATCCCAGTCAGGGAATATAAAAGGGCATATAATTTGGGAAAGTTTACAAATAAGGTAGAGGACTTGACAAAAAGGATAAAACTGTTATGACAGAATTTTTAGTAAAATTAATGAGATTGTTATTTTCTTTGAATTGTATTAAAGTAATGTTTTATTCATTGATATTAAAGCAAGTTCTAAAATATATTAAGAGTAATTTCATTTGTTTTTGAAGCACAACTATATATAATAAAAATGGTTGCTGCGCAAGTGGGGAAAAAGGCAATGTATATAACCATACTGCATAACACAAGTAAAAATAACCAAAAGCTTTGCCAATGTACAGTGCTGTGTGGAAGCATATAACTAAAAATATTATAAATGCCATTTTGCCGAGTCAGCTACAACCTCTAGGTTCCATCAGTAAAAATATATTCTGTAACCTAGACATTGGCAAAAGTCCAATTCGGTTAATAAAAGTGGAGCAACTCTTCTCGAAAGATCTTCTAAATAACACAAAATAAAATGGCTTCCAACGACGGATACCCATAGTTGGTGTAACGACGCCAAACAAATATAAATAAACCACAAGACTAAGTCTTATGACGTAAAACAAATTGGTTTCTACCTATTGAAACTGGTTCTTGCTTGGGGGAGAGTCAGCATCTTTTTCTGACTGGTACATGGAGGGTATGACCTTGTCTAACCCTGACACTGGCCGAATGCGTATAAATAAGGTTGCGCATTTGGGTCAGATCAGTTTTTCCATATCAGCAGAAAAAAGATGTTTGACTTCTCATTCTAGGTAAGAATTGTATATGTCGTAATTTCTTTTAGGAATAAGTATTTTTAATGTTTGAGATTTTAATGGTAACATTGTTATGTTAGCAACATTGTTTACTTAATACTTTTATTTATAATATATTGTAATAGAATGTCTTATGTTTTAGAGAATTCATATTTAATTATATTTATGTAATTGTTATGGTAAAAGTTGAATTCGCTACCAACTTCTTGTTTAGATTTAATGTTGAAATAAAGTATTCTTTAAGCAAGGAAGAATAATATCTAGCAATATATTCTAAATCAATATTCTTTTTCAAAATAAGTAAAATGCATTTCTTTAAATTAATTGTTGCATTAATTACAGTTCTTACATTTTATACCTTGGCTATCTTGAAATTGATTGAGAATTAACTATTTGTATAATATTCTAAAATGCAGAAGTTATACGAATAAATGAAGTTGGAAAGCTTAATAAGTAAAATGTAATATGTATTTCATGAATTTTTATTATAAAGGTTTTAGATGTGTTTCTAGAATGTAGTAATATATGTGTGTTGATTATTTAAATAACGTTTTTCCGTATCAGCAGAAAATAGATGTTTGACTTCTCATTCCAGTTCGATTCCGTACCTGAACTTTCCCCAAGGCATTTCTATCACCTGGTGACATCCTTTATCTGGGAACTCATTCCTTTCTTCTTACTATCTTCCTGAGTTTCCAGCATGTGTTTATGAGAACGAACTATAAATCTTTCCAGCAAAACTTCTCATTAAAGAACTTTATAGGTGTATGGCAAAAAATAGTGTATAAAAATAAATAATACAACTTACACAGACAATATAAATATTTTAAAAGACATTAAAGAGCAGTATGCTGACATTTTTAAGACCCAAAATATACATACATAAAATATAAACAATTACATAGAGAAACTAATTACTAAAAAATAATAGAACAAGATAAAGAACACTGTGACAAACTTATTACTGAAAATGAAATTCGTTAAACAATTAACATTTTGGATAAAGGGAAATTCCCAGGGTCAGATGTGAATACATACGTCTTATATATTAAACTTCAAAACTAATTAATTGACGTAATATAATTTATATATAATAATACGCGTTGTAAGGGGGTTGGGGTGCAAAAACATTGAGGGAAGGAATAATTACATTAACATTTAAAGGGAAGGGAAATCGGAACGAAATTAAAAACTGGAGACTGATTACACTACTAAATACTGAATACAAAATACTAAGAAAATTATCATTTAGAATAAAATCCTGCATATTTAATAATTGATATAAACCATAACTGTGGGGGAGGGATATAGCTATTTTAAATAACTCGCTATCGATTGGATCAATACTTGACACTTCAACTGTTAGTGGGGAAAAAGGAATCGTGTTTCTGTTCAATCAAGAGAAAGCTTTTGATCGAATAGAGCATGACTTCATCTTTAAAGCACTGGTATCCTGTGGTTTTGGCATTAATTTCATTAATTGGATAAAAGCCATCTAAAATAACAATAAATGTTGAAGTAACAAAGGTATTTATGATACAGAGATCGGTAAGACAGGGTTGCCCCCTGTCAATGATACTCTATACTATAAAAACATTAATGTTTTCAGAATTAAAATACCTAATTTGAAAGGGGAATTTAAAACTATGATATATGCAGATGACAGCACAAACGTCACCAGAGACGAATTCTCTTTTAAGCATTTACAATATGAATTCACACAATTTGGAAAAGCCTCTGGGCCAGCAATTAATCATGTTTAGACATAAATATAACTGATAGGTAATTGATAGGTAACTGGAGAGGTAATCGCCTTGGTCTCTCTCCTAATTTAATTAAAAACCATGAAAGAGCACTAAGAATAACATATGGCTATTTGTGCCGATTTATCGATTCTATTTTTAAAACAAATATACTTACAAATTTACTGGAATCTCATAGATGTTGTAAATTAATAAGAGATTTAATATATACATACAGAGATAAATAGTGAAAGTTGGATTGGGGATAAAAACCATATATAACATACTAAACGATAAAATATTCAAAGAGAAACAAAATAGAGCTACAGCAACCGAATTTAAACTGGGGGACTATATGGAATAAATTGGTAGATATTGGATTGACCTCCATACAAATTATGATGTTCCTATACCAGCACGATAAATGGACAGGTATTGGATCGACCTCCGTACAAATTGGGATGTTCCTATATCAGCACGGCAAATGGACAGGTATTGGATCGACCTCCATACAAATTAGGATGTTCCTATGCCAACACGACAAATGGTCAGGTATTGGATTGACCTCCATACAAATTAGGATGTTCCTATGCCAACACGACAAATGGACAGGTATTGGATTGACCTCCATACAAATTAGGATGTTCCTATGCCAACACGACAAATGGACAGGTATTGGATTGACCTCCATACAAATTAGGATGTTCCTATGCCAACACGACAAATGGACAGGTATTGGATTGACCTCCATACAAATTAGGATGTTCCTATGCCAACACGACAAATGGACAGGTATTGGATTGACCTCCATACAAATTAGGATGTTCCTATGCCAACACGACAAATGGACAGGTATTGGATTGACCTCCATACAAATTAGGATGTTCCTATGCCAACACGACAAATGGACAGGTATTGGATTGACCTCCATACAAATTAGGATGTTCCTATGCCAACACGACAAATGGACAGGTATTGGATTGACCTCCATACAAATTAGGATGTTCCTATGCCAACACGACAAATGGTCAGGTATTGGATTGACCTCCATACAAATTAGGATGTTCCTATGCCAACACGACAAATGGACAGGTATTGGATTGACCTCCATAAAAATTAGGATGTTCCTATGCCAACACGACAAATGGACAGGTATTGGATTGACCTCCATACAAATTAGGATGTTCCTATGCCAACACGACAAATGGACATATATTGGATTGACCTCCATACAAATTAGGATGTTCCTATGCCAACACGACAAATGGACAGGTATAGGATCGAGCTCCATACCAATTAGGATTTTCCTATACCTGCATGACAAATCGATAAATGGAGAGGTGGCCTTCAACGGGCGCCTAATAAGAACTCTACCACCCTGCAGACTGTGTAACAAACATACAGAGGTTTTAAAAAATCTTATTATTTTAAGATGTATCCAAACTTCTTCAGACATGTATAGAATCACGAATAGGATTAGAGTTGAGAGTGGCACTTAAATAATTACTATATACAAATGACATCATATATAAGAAAATATACTATGAACTAACACACTTTATTAACGCATTTATGATAACCTTTAGAAATGATACGTAGACCATAACATTAATTTTTTTAATATATATATATATATATATATATATATATATATATATATATATATATATATATATATATATATATATATATATATATATGTATATATATATGTATGTATATATATGTATGTATATATATATATATATATATATATATATATATATATATATATATATATATATATATATATATATATATATATATATATATATATATATATATATACAAAATGATACAGACACGATGCGATTAGTATAAACTACCCTCTAGAATTTATCATAAAGGAGCTTCTCTATATAGTTTTGTAACTGTAATTTTGGAACTATATTCTTATATCCACAGATTATATAAAACAACTATAACTATTCATATACTTTTAAAACATATTCCGAATAAGGAACACAATACATTCATTGTAAATGATATACAAACAGAAACAGACACGACGCGAGAGGTTTTAGGATTGTAAAGATATTTTGTATGATATATGCCCATTTGTTTTCGTGATTTTGTTATTTGAGTAAAATACCAAATTTGTATTTATCTGAGTGAATTTATTTTTACTATTTGAGTAAATTGTTATTTTCGTCGTGTGAAATTACTTTAATCATTCACCTTTGTCCTTGTACTTTATAAGGCAATTTATTTGTATTTTCATTTGTTGCATTATTAGGTTCATCCGGATTATGTTAATCTGTCCAATATTTGGATCTTATACACTTATCAATCATAATTCTTTTCTCAATTAAGTCATTCATCATTAAACATTATATGTGTATCACCTTCAAAAGTGTTCTTTAAAAATCCGAAACCACCCCGATTATCTTGTCACAATTATGCATTATTATCATGTTGAATATTGTGTGTTATGATTGTGGATATTGTACATTATTATCATTTGAATATTGTGTGTTATAATTGTGGATATTGTACATTATTATCATGTTGAATATTGTGTGTTATGATTGTGGATATTGTACATTATTATCATGTTGAATATTGTGTGTTATGATTGTGGATATTGTACATTATTATCATGTTGAATATTGTGTGTTATGATTGTGGATATTGTACATTATTACCCTTTTAAATACGATACATTATTACCCTACTGGATTTTGTACATTATTATCCTGGTGGATATTGTGCATTATTACCCTATTGTATTTTGTATATTATTATCCTGGTGGATATTGTGTATTATTACCCTATTGTATTTTGTATATTATTATCCTGGTGAATATTGTGCATTATTATCTCGGTTCAAATTATGTATTATTACCTTGTTGTATATTGTGAATTATTAAATACTGTTCTGTATTATGCAATTTTACCCTGTTGGATATTGTGTATTATTAACATGGCGGATATTTGTGTATTATTACCGTATTGGATATTGTGTATTTTTAACATGGCGGATATTTACATGTTGGATATTGTGTATTATTAACATGGCGGATATTGTGAATTATTACCATGTGGTATATTGTGATTATTACCATGATGGATATTGTACTTTATTACAATGGTTCATATTATGTATTATTACATTGCTGGATATTGTGAATTATTAAATGTTCTATTTTACGAATTATTACCCTATTTTATTGAATATTATGTATTATTAAGATGGTGGATACTGTGCATTATTATCTTGGTTCAAATTATGTATTATTACCTTGTTGTATATTGTGAATTATTAAATACTGTTCTATATTATGCATTTTTACCCTATTGAATATTATGTATTATTAATATGGTGAATATTGTGTATTATTACCATGGTGTGTATTGTACATTATTACCGTATTGGATATTATGCATTATTACCCTAATGGATTTTGTGTATTATTACATTATTGGATATTGCGTATTATTGTATAATCTTGGACATTGTATACTATGTAAGAGATTTAAACTTAAAAGTATTGTGTTAAGCCTTGTGAGAAAATATGATATTGGATATGAAATGTCATATTTACATTTTCATGAGTCTGAACATGCTTGATTTTTAACTTAAAACAAATTCATTCGTAGATCGGTTGATTTCCATCTAAGGACAGAAGGTGGTATTTGCAGTCAGACTTTTTGACAAGAGACTTACAAGTTTCTCATTAAGGACATTACTCTCTTGTGAATGTTCCATTGACAATACATAGTTTAACATTGTGACAAACCATAATAATTTTTTTACATTACCATCCACTATTTCAGAATAAAAGAAAGAAGCAAAAGAAGAAAGAAAAAAAGATTCTTAAATGTGGAAATAATATCTAAATAACATGCATAATAGAAGAAAACATTTGGTTCCAGAAGTGATTCCGCCACTATGACAATAAAAGTAGTGACGTCTCTCACTGATATATTGTAAGATCTCATTATGAAATATGTAATAACCAGTTCAACTTTAACATCATTTGAGGCTTTAAGCAGTCTATAATTTCAGTATGTAAGAGAGTAAAAGCAGTGACAGAAGACTCAATTGATTCAAAATTAATGGATACATCTTTATTTCGTACGAATTGATCACCATAATGTTTCCATGTAATATTGACTATACCAGCCGATGATGACCATTATTAAACACGTACCTCAATAATTCGTTTGAAGAAAAAAACAGAATACAGCAAATTTAAACATATTTCTTAGGATTCACTCATAGAACAGTTCTTAAAAATTTAACATTATTTTGATATTCATGAATATATGAAAACGTCTTGTTTTGGGAGTAAATAATCCATGAAAATGTCTTATTTTTGGGAGTAAATAATAAAGTTGTGTTTATGTCATTTGTTTTGAACTACTGATATTGTGTTTATACATTTTGCAACATTTTCTTCCATGTGAATGTCAGGAAAAATGAAAACATAGAATCCCACAAAAGTGTTCATTCAACAACAAGCAAACAAAGTTAAGAATAGTTTCATAGCCTAGCGAACATGAACCTATAAGATGATATGACAGTTTTTGTTTACACAAAACCGCAGGAATTATCCTATATACCGCCAATAAAGAAGGAAGTTGTTTTAGCAAATTATTGCATCATGTTTTGCCTTTCGGTTAGCATCCGGTATCCGGTTTTTTAGGTGGTGTTTCTACCGAATCAGCTGTAGTCGGTCCGGTTATAGCAGCATTCTGGGACACATTAGTCAATAAAGGAAAGCTGGAAATATTTTCATGATTTTAAGAGTAATTAAAATCACTCCATAGATCTAGCATAATGTTTTTCAGCATTTATTCTTCTTACAAATTCACATCTAAACTCACTTTTGGCAATATATAAACACGGTGTGAATAATTGGATATAAGTTGCTCTAATTAGAAACTATCACTTGAAAAGTATGAGTATACAGTCTGTTTAGTTAAATGTACAAACTGGATGTTAGTAATATTATGCAAATAATGCTTCTGATGCGTTTTGAAATATTGAATATTTAGCGTATGTTTCCTGTGAGAGTTGCAATAGTTCTTGTGAAAGTAACAGCACGATGGCTAGAGTGATGAAAATGTCACAATCCAGCAATATAAATTAAAATACATCCGACTCAGCTCATGAAATCATTGTATAATTTGCAGTCCGTGCCATGTTCTATAAGGTTTATTGTGTTACATCTGTTCAAACCGAAGGAAATCCACACACTTCCGACGACCGTTAGGACGTTTGCGTAAGGGTCATTAGCATCTATCGATGAGACACATCATCATTCTTAGCCACTTGATGTTATTTGATTTTTCTTTCTTGATCAAAATATTCTTAACGTTTTCTGGCACGCGTTAGACCTAAAATATGTCAGACAAAATTAAACTCATTTTAAGCATGACAAGCGAATAAGAGAAAATTAAAACTAATGCGTCTTTTATGGCAGCAAATGCCATTTTTATCTGATTATGTATACCTTCTTCAAGTTCTGAAGACGTCTGAAATTCAGAGAAATAACTAAATTGTTTTCGGATTTGGTTTTATAAGTATGGTCAGACTCATACCAATCAGGGATTATCTGTTTGGAGGCAGACAAGTGCCACAGATAAACTTCAACGACATCGCGCAAATGAAGTAGTTTCCTCTGGTAACACATGCTATTGATGAAATAAATGAAGTCTCGTCTGGCTTAAATGCGGTGTTATTTAGATAGAATAACCAAACAAAGTCATATCGAGTGTGCAGTAAATATGTGGTCTCCTGGTGGCTTGGTTGTATGGCATCTTTTATCTCCTTGACTGATATTTAGTTTAGATTGCACACGTTCACCTTTGTCAGGACTATATCCTGTAGAAGATGTCAAACCGATAATGTCAAACAGGATTCCAGATTTTACCAAGCCGGAGTTAGTGAAAATAAAACAGACTTCCTCCCTCCCTCCCTCCCTCCCTCTCTCTCTCTCTCTCTCTCTCTCTCTCTCTCTCTCTCTCTCTCTCTCTCTCTCACACACACACACACACACATACACTCACACACACACATACTCTCTCACACAAGACCCTCTCAAATACACACACAAACACACACACACTCTCTCTCTCTCTCTCTCTCTCTCTCTCTCTCTCTCTCTCTCTCTCTCTCTCACACACACACACACACAAACACACTCTCTCTCACACACATACTCTCTCACACAAGACCCTCTCTCTCTCTCTCTCTCGCTCGCTCTCTCTCTCTCTCTCTCTCTCTCTCTCTCTCTCTCTCTCTCTCTCTCTCTCTCTCTCTCTCTCTCTCTCTCACACACACACACACACACACTCTCTCACACATACATACTCTCTCACACAAGACCCTCTCAAACACACACACACACTCTTTCTCTCTCTCTCGCTCTCTCTCTCTCTCTCTCTCTCTCTCTCTCTCTCTCTCTCTCTCTCTCTCTCTCTCTCTCTCTCTCTCTCTCCACTCTATCTCTCTCTCCATCAAGATAAAGAAATCTTAAGATGTGTCACGACTGTTCACCATGTAGTATATATTTAGGGTAATTGACGAGAAGGCACTATAAAGAATGTCTAAAATGGATTTCAAACACTAAACCAGACTTTAACGTTTTCATAATTATTTTCTACGTGAATCATGCATGCATTACATGGTCTATTGCTGTTCGATACTCGGTGCCATCCATACAGTATCGTGATCTATTGCTAATCGATAGTCTGTGTCACACATACAGTATCTTTTGCTAATCGATAATCGGTACCTCCCATATAATTCGGGATCTCTTGCTACTCAATATTGCTACTTTAGCTCCATTCGCAAAAATATCTTTCAGTTCATGCCACTATTAGTTGTTTATTTAAAATATATAACAGTCAGATTAAACATAACTGAACTGAATTTCTGGACAATGTAGAAACCAGTAAAAAAAAGTTACATTACAAAAGATGCAATGGAATTTAATAAAAAATTAAACTAACAATCAAACAGCTAAGTTAAATTATATATATATATATATATATATATATATATATATATATATATATATATATATATATATATATATATATATATATATATATATATATATATATATATGTGTGTGTTTGTGTGTGTGTGGGGGGCTTATTAGTGTAAGAGGTTATTGTAATATGAAGCTGCACAGTATAGCACACTCAATTCCAATTAATATAGCAATTAATCCTCTTTTAGACTACATCCCTTGTAGACAAGGCTTGTTACTGTAGAGTCATGACGACAAACGTTATACTCGGAATTATGAGCTGTTACTCCTGACTTCGAGTAGTCAGAGTCATTTCCACATTTTTCATGACAATCACCGAGTCCTTTATTTCATCGAATGGAAGGAAACATCTTATATAATTTCCTTTATTTATATTATTGCTGTAAACCCAGATTATCACATATTAATTTGACGTAGAGTCGATCGCACTGATTCTGATAATATTTGATTGTTGCCGTTGACATAATTATTGTATTCAAGCAGTTTCCTAAACAAGATTACAGATAATATGGGAATTTAAGTGTCGCTTGTATTATATATAAATGGACCCAGGAAAACGGTGGATTTTAAAGTGATTATTTAGGAAAGACAACGTCTCCACCGCACATAGAGTCACGCAAGACGCGAAGTATGATTTGAGCGGAAAACTATTCTGTTATTCCTATCAATCAATACCAATAAATATAGAGATATCTGAAATGCATACGGTCTTTTTCTCTAATAATACGCTTCGAATGCAATCAAATCGGACATATAATGGTCTCTACGAGAGTGTTTTATAATATTGGATTAAGTTATAAGATTAAAAGGAATAATAATATTGCTCCAGAAATAAGGGCTTGCATACTCGGAATTTCACTTAATCAGCGAGCAAGTACTATGAATCAATGAAAAACCAAAAGAAATAACGAACGAACAACAATCAACCCCAAACTATACTTCTAAAATAGACAACTCTAATATTGTGTATGTTTCTTAATTGTTTGTGTTTCTATTTAATGAAGAGACGTATCCCTTCTATGGGTGTTCTCCAAATAAAAAGTGTACATCAGGCACACAGATTGTTAAGAAACCACTGAAATTTAAAGGTGTAAATTTCATTTTCAGCCACCGAGTTTTATGGATTTGGTCTTATTTAAATACATTAACCACATTAGTAAATATAAGAATATTTAATGTTATAATCATAATTTAAAATCTATATGTATTGTCCCGTCATCTTTCATGATGAAATCGGCTCTGACTATAGGTAAACTTTGTATAACGGTGATATTCCTTAAGATTGGTTTGCAAATCGTCCAAATTATCTTAGTGGAGATGAAATTGTTGATAGATCTGCGGTAGGTTTTGAATGAGTGTGGAATAAGTCTTATTACGTTTTCGGTGTAGAAAAGAAAACACCTTAACTCGTATTCAGAATTTAGGTCGCTAAGCCAAGGATACATCCTCCCCAGACGAGCATTCAAGGGCGCATCAAAGCTAGACATTCATTCAAAGACACATCCAGCCCAGACATGCATTCAAGGGTACATCCTACCCAGACATGCATTCAAGGATACATCCTACCCAGACATGCATTCAAGGATACATCCTACCCAGACAAGCATTCAAGGATACATCCTACCCAGACAAGCATTCAAGGGTACATCCTACCCAGACAAGCATTCAAAGACACATCAAGCCCAGACAAGCATTCAAAGACACATCAAGCCCAGACAAGCATTCAAGGATACATCCTACCCAGACAAGCATTCAAGGATACATCCTACCCAGACATGCATTCAAGGATACATCCTACCCAGACATGCATTCAAGGATACATCCTTCCCAGACAAGCATTCAATGATACATCCTACCCAGACATGCATTCAAGGATACATCCTACCCAGACAAGCATTCAAGGATACATCTTACCCAGACAAGCATTCAAGGGTACATCCTACCCAGGCAAGCATTCAAAGACACATCAAGCCCAGACATGCATTCAAGGATACATCCTACCCAGACATGCATTCAAGGATACATCCTACCCAGACAAGCATTCAAGGATACATCCTACCCAGACAAGCATTCAAGGATACATCCTACCCAGACATGCATTCAAGGGTACATCCTACCCAGACATGCATTCAAGGGTACATCCTACCCAGACAAGCATTCAAGGATACATCCTACCCAGAAAAGTATTCAAGGGTACATCCTACCCAGACAAGCATTCAAGGATACATCCTACCCAGACAAGGGCACATCAAAGCTAGACATTCATTCAAAGACACATCAAGCCCAGACATGCATTCAAGGGGACATCCTACCTACTAGATAGGCATTCAAGGGCACACCCTACCCAGACATGCATTCAAGAACACATCATACACAGTCATGCATTCAAGAACACATCATACACAGACATGCATTCAAGAACACATCATACACAACCATGCATTCAAGAACACATCCTACACAGATATGCATTTTTTAAATATGGGATATACTCAAAATATATTAGTGTTAAAGAGCCAGCTTTTTCAGGACTGCAACATATAATCAAATAATGGTTGTAGAGATAATTTTCAAGAAAACATTCCAAAAGAAATAAAGTAACATATATTTATTATTAAATCTACAAGTAGAATAGATCATTAGACTCGAACAATATTTCATTTTATCATGTGTAATCGAGCTAAAGAGGCGAATTTAATATATCATGCATCCATTCAGCTTCAAACAACTTTCAGAAATTCATATTGACCTAGGATGATGTTTGTTGTGCATAGTGAAGTTCCAAATGGCCTGGATATGATGTTCGTTGTGCATAGTGAAGTTCCAAATGGCCTGGATATGATGTTCATTGTGCATAGTGAAGTTGCAAGTGATCTGTATATAATGTTCTTTGTGCACAGTAATGATGCTAAATGAGCTACACATGATGTCTGCTGTGAGAGTGGTGTTGTAAATGGCTTATAAAGTGAAATAAAGTTAATACTCTGTCTAGGTTAAGATCTTGTGTTCGGCTTGAAATGTGAAATGAAGTATATTCTCTAAGTTAAGACCCTGCTTCGGCTTGAAACGTGAAATGAAGTAAATACTCTGTCTAGATTACACCTCGCTTCGGCTTGAAATGTGAAGGTAAACTTCGATCAATCGATCCGATCAATCAAAATGTGGAATATTATTATTATTAGATAAGTAAAATAGCTGTAAAAAATTCTTTCTCCAGACTGTCATTACCTGGATCCGTATTCTAACACTTGACAATGGTTACGTATTTGAATAACTTGGCACGAGCTTGCCTTCGTAAAGTTTAACATTGAGACAATAAATGATCACTTAAAGTCTAAATTTAGATAATAGTCAGAAATTATTAATTTATTAAATGCAAAGTGAAGTTAAAAACACCAATTTTGTTTTCACAAGGATGCAAAATAAATAACTTCTATATGAAAAAAAAATAAAAGACACTAGGAGTTCATACAATGTTGTAAAAAAGTAATGACCATTTCATGAACGCAGTGCTTGGAGGAATTAAAATCACAAGAAATGAATCTTTTAAAACTTATCATTAGGAATATATTTAATTAGCATTAATTGGCAGAATATAATTGGAAAAAGTAGTTGCCAGTAATATTAAGTTACATTCTTAGGAATGAAACTACTACTAATCTATGGGCTTACCACCATTATTGGATTAGCATCATAATTGGATTAGCACCAATATCGGATTAGCACCATAGTGAAAAAATAAGTCAGAAATCATAAATCATCTAATTTTAAACGATGATTACTATCAAATCTATAAGCCATTCTTATTAGTCTGGTTTAATTTTGAGTTTGTGATTATTTTTTTTAAAATTTCTCATCTCTTTATTTGTTTAAGATCTGGGGTATGTGTATTCTTTTAGTGTCTTGAATGGGTAGGAGCTGCGTGGAAGAATTATCATTAAATATAAATGTTTGCTTACAACAAATGCCTCACTTTTGTGCAAATTATGCTATGTTTTTGTATTGTTCGAATTTAGACGTAGAATGTAAATTTGAATTCCCATTGTTGATCATAAGTCAATAAGACACTACACCATTAAATTTTGATCTGGTACAAGTCATTTTGCGATGAACAAGCCATCTAGCCGTTTAAGTCTTAATTATACAGTTCGGTACTATCCATGTTGTATATAAAACGTCAGTGAGCGGACTCCTTATGTAAGGTGTTGTCTGCTTGGGATAGCTATTCGTGTATTCAAGAAGAGTCTAGTGGAAACGACAATGATGAACAAACTTTTCTATAAGCATCTAGTTAAAATAAATCTAAATAATTTTTCAAGCATGAAGGCACATTGATGATTTCATAGATTAGAAAGTTTGATAATTACACTGATCTGTTGCATGCACAATAAGGAACAGACTATTTAAAGCGGGGGGTGGAGGTGGGGGCTCTGGGGGCTGGTATGCTAGCGATTTTTGGAACAAATATTCGTCTACATATATTGAAAATGTATTATTTCTAATTTAACTGATTATAGCCTTGATATTAGTTGATAAAAAAATACCTTAATTAATGGAAAAAAATATAAGTTCAAATAAAGTCTGGACGCTTTTTTCTCTCCAAATAAATGGAAATGTCCCTTATCAAAATTGTTGAACACGTCTGGTCCAGAATTACAAGTAGAACACTAGTGGTATGCGTTGATACTTGATATCGTTTAATTGTTTAATTGTTTAACTGTGCCAAACGTGTGTCAACGTTTAAGACACAACGGTCGAAGATAGCCTACTTTTCCTTTTAACGACAATGTCGCTAATAACAGCATCAGTTAGGAAGACGATTTAAGATCTGACACATTGACTGCAATGATCTGCAATAAGATGAAACAAAAGTCTTCAGGATGATTGAAAGGTGCGTATCAAATCAATTTTATATTGATCTGTCCAGGCTTCTGAATGACTATGATTACATCCGTCATACTCTGGGTTTAATCAGAGATAAGCTGACATCACAGATGCTCTTCACAAGACAAAGCCTATGAGATATATGGGAGTCGATTTACACTTTAAATACAAAGATTCTTAATATGGTGAAATGAAGGGTTGAATAGTTCCACGACGTTGGTGGCAAGATGACAACCTAAATTAAGTCATCAATATAGCAATTTCAAAAAAAGAACTTAACTTAAGAAAACACACAGCTGTGATAAATTCACCAATTGACATTGTATTTGTTTCCAATGAACTGTATAAAAAGTATATATCTTGTTTTATTTTAAAGACAATTTGATAATAATTAATTTGACCTTAATTTTGTTCGATGGTCTTTTTGTTGTCTTAATGTCATCAGTCAACCTCATGACTACAGTATATTTATCATTTAATTTCTTCGTATTTACACAGTGGTCTAACTGAATTGCCCGAATGACTACTCAGCTATCAAATGAGGTCTAAATGAATAGTTTGAATGACTATTAAACTATCAAATGAGGTCTAACTGAATAACCATAATTACCACTCAACTTTCAAATGACGTCTCACCTGAATATGCCTAATGACCACTCAACTATCAGATGAGGTCTAACTGAATAGTCTGAATGACTATTAAACTATCAAGTGATATCTAACTGAATAGCCCTAATGATTATTCAGCTATCAAATGAGGTCTAACTGAATAGTCTGAATGACTATTAAACTATCAAATGAGGTCTAACTGAATAGTCTGAATGACTATTACACTATCAAGTGATATCTAACTGAATAGCCCTAATGATTATTCAGCTATCAAATGAGGTCTAACTGAATAGTCTGAATGACTATTAAACTATCAAATGAGGTCTAACTGAATAGTCTGAATGACTATTACACTATCAAGTGAGATCTAAGTGAATAGCCCTAATGATTATGCAGCTACCAAATGAGGTCTAACTAAATAGTCTGAATGACTATTAAACTATCAAATGAGGTCTAACTGAATAGTCTGAATGACTACTAAACTATAAATTATGTAATGTGTTTCATATGATTTCCATAACTTGACTGAGTTGTCTGGGTTTTAGTAATGGTAAGATGGCTGTGTACTAGACCCGTTGTTAGTTATATTTATTTGATTCCTTTTTTTTTACAACCATTATAGCTAATATAAAAATATCAGTCACACACACCTGTAATAAAGTGCATGGCATATAGTATAATTTCAACTATTGTCGTAATAAAGAGTATAAGGATATTTTTAATGAGGTACATGACATTATAATTTAAACTATTGTCGTGATAACGAGTATATGGATATTTTTTAATGAAGTACATGACAGAGAGTGTAATTTCAACTATTGTTGTAATAGAGAGTATAATGAGATTTTTAAAGAGGTACTTGTCAGAGTATAATTTTAACTATTGTCGTCATAACGAGTATAAGGATATTTTTAATAAGTTACATGACGTTATAATTTAAACTATTGTCGTAATAAAGAGTATAAGGATATTTTTAATGAGGTACATGACATATTATAATTTAACTATTGTCGTAATAAAGAGTGTAAGGATATTTTTAATGAGGTACATGACATTATAATTTTAACTATTGTCGTAATAAAGAGTATAAGGATATTTTTAATGAGGTACATGACGTTATAATTTAAATTATTGTCGTAATAAAGAGTATAAGGATATTTTTAATGAGGTACATGACATATTATAATTTAACTATTGTCGTAATAAAGAGTATAAGGATATTTTTAATGAGGTACATGACATTATAATTTTAACTATTGTCGTAATAAAGAGTATAAGGATATTTTTAATAAGTTACATGACGTTATAATTTTAACTATTGTCGTAATAAAGAGTATAAGGATATTTTTAATGAGGTACATGACATATTATAATTTAACTATTGTCGTAATAAAGAGTATAAGGATATTTTTAATGAGGTACATTACATTATAATTTAAACTATTGTCGTAATAAAGAGTATAAGGATATTTTTAATGAGGTACATGACAGATTGTATAATTTTAACTATTGTCGTGAAGCTAAATGTTGAAAGTTTTATTAATACTCTTAATTTTTTCATGAAACACAGATTGTTACTTTGGCATTTCTGCTCTTTTACAATTGTTCCTCGTGAACAAACATGAATCAACTATAGTTTTCAGATTCACAATCCTGCGTCAAACATCGCCATTATATTTTATCATTAACAGATTCTGTTTTGATAATTCCATCAATTAGCATTAGTGTATACAGACACTTACAAATGCTTTGAAAATATATTATACTACAAAGAGTATATTACCGTTAGAGAGAAAAGCAAGCTCGACCTTACACTGGTGTTCTTCTAACCTTGAGGGTAATATGCACACATTATTGTCAGAAACTTAAGTCAATTTGACCTACTTTTCTTTGGACTGGGGAAGCTATAATGCAAGAAACATCTTCAAAACGTTCCATTCCGACAGTCGTAGATGTAAAGAAAGGACTTGACGTTTGAAGTCGCTTAAACTGTTCCTAACAAAATATTGCTAGTAAGGTGATCATCTTGAACAGACTGAATCCACAAGCAGAAAAAAATATTCACTAAAGAACAGCCAGAGTTCCGGAGTGGAAGAAGCACAACAGAACAAATATTCAATCTCAGGGTTCCGCATGAAAAATACTCGCAACATCAACAATACATCTATCACGTGTTCA
This sequence comes from Unio delphinus, assembly GCA_029339505.1. Taxonomy (NCBI): domain Eukaryota; kingdom Metazoa; phylum Mollusca; class Bivalvia; order Unionida; family Unionidae; genus Unio; species Unio delphinus. Next base: position 10,814,878 of record JAQISU010000099.1, read on the forward strand.
TAGATTTCAAAAAGGCTTTGGACAGAGTGTGATATGAGGCATTGTGGGCCATAATGAAGAAATACAACATGGGTTAAAAGTTGACCAATATCATAAAGCAACTGTATGCCAAGGCCACCAGTGCAGTAATTGCTCAAGGTTCGGTGGGAGACTGGTTCAAGACAACTGTTGGAGTACGTCAAGGCTGTCTCCTGTCACCCACACTTTTCAACATCTACTTAGAGTGCATCATGAGCGAAGCACTGGAAAACCACCGTGGGACAGTCAGCATTGGAGGGCGTAACATCATAACATCACCAACCTATACTTTGCAGACGACATAAATGGGCTGGCAGGCAGTGAAGACGAGCTTGCCACCTTAGTGAAGAACCTGGATGAAGCATCTGCCAGATTTTACATGGAAATAAGCGCAGAGAAGAGAAATCTGATGACAAATGTGGGAAACAAATCTTAGCCAAGATTAAAGTCAGAGGAAAGGAACTGGAAACAGTGGGCCAGTTTAAATATATTGGTTTCATAATCACTGAAGACGGATCAAGAGCTGACATTTTGTTACGAGCAGCACAAACAACGGCAGTTATGTCAAAGCTAAGACCCATCTGGAGAGACAAGAATATCTGTCTGAAAACTAAAATCAGACTATTGAGAGCACTAGTCATCTCACTCTTCTTGTATTCATGTGAAGCCCGGACTCTGACAGCAGAATTACAATGAAGAATCCAGGCACTTGAAATGAGATGCGACTGAATCATCTTTGGCATCTCTTACATGGACCATATCACAAATGATGAAGTACATAACACCATCAGGCACAAAGTATACTATTATGAAGACCTGCTCACCACGGTCAAAAAGAGATAGCTGAAACGGCATGGTCATGTCACTAGAGCCAACAGTCTATCCACAACAGTACTGCAAGGCAGCGTCCAGGGTGGTAGAAGTAGAGATAGACAGAAGCAAAAGTGGACAGACAACATCACAGAATGGACCAGAGCAAGTTTTGTGGAGACACTGGCATTGGCACATGATTGAAACAAGTAGAGGGAACTGGTCTGATGTTTAGGAGCACAGTGCCTCAACGATTACACTAGGTCAAGAGACTGATGATGATGAAAAAATATAATTAGTTTAAGAAAATTAGGTACTGAATTACTGAATAGTCGTTTAGTGAATAGTCGCTTTTTGGAGAGATTAAACTTGTATTTATTTGACTATTTTTACATCGAACTTTGGAATATAAAAAGCGATAGTAAACTACCAGTCTTTCAGGGCCTACTGTTATCTTATATGTGTTGTGTTAATTACACATTTGCAAAGCGTACGTTTTAAATTCTAGTGTTTGGAAGATATTAAATTTGTTTAACTTATGCCGAATGAAAGGATGTCCTTGTCTGAGACACAAAAACAAGGTTTTTGATCTGATTACAATGTTCGTTAAGTTTTTCTTGATCTAACACCAAAGCCATGTTGGAGAACCGTAATGAATATCATTTTCTGTGCAAGAACCCATACCACCTTGGAGGTGGAAGTAGACGAGAAAACGAAGATAGCAGAACATGCATTGATAGTGTTGTTTGTATTCTGAGATCAACTCGAGTTGCTAAGGCTAGCGCACTCTGGAATATCACGTTCTTGAAGTTTGAGCGCTGATCTAAATCATGTCGCCCAAAAACGACCTCAACGTGAGTGCATGATGTTTAGTCTGGGAGAACATACCAGCATGCCTTTCCTGGAAAACAAACGACATTTGCGTTTCCTTGTAATCGGAAAACAAAAACATATTGTACCAACTAGAAGGGAATGAACTCGATAAATATGAAACAATCCACATCACATTTGTGAAAGTAATAGAATGTTCAAAACGTAATCGGACCAAATATAACTAACATGTTTCCATGGAACTTTCTATGACAAAATTCCACTACAATACTAACGGAACAAAACACGCAAAGGTTGTTTCACATTTGCATATTTACCAGATATAATTTGTACAATAATCTACCAATATCTTCAATGTCAAATTCCAAATAACAAGTTATCAAATCACTTGGCTGGGTCTCTTACTGTCCGGCACATGGTCTTTTTATTTGACTCTGATTATGTTTTATTATCGCATTTGAAATAGAAATTGCTCCCCAGCCATCACAGACGTGACATTACGGCATATATTGATATTTCGAGGAATAATGGGAATTATTTATAGCCAGGCATAGGAAAATAGATAATTACAAAAATGGCATTTTCCAACGAAAATGGCACCCAGCTGCAATTAAAAGCATACAATGCAGGAAGTCAAACGTAAGCAGAATACATTCAGACAGAACACTACGCCGTTTCAAAGATTAAATGAGATATATATAAGATTTTGGGAGAAATAAGTCTTAGGCTACTGCTAAGCCTGTTCGATAATACGGTTTAATAGAAAAGAAGAGATTAAAAAACATGAACAAATAAAATGCGTAAAATGACTTTCGTATTATCCGGTATATAGCAATTTGAAAGAGCAATCAACGCTGCATTCATGCACAAACATCACGAACCACTTTAAAGAATAAGAGTGCCAGCCGTAAAATAGTACGTGAATGGAAAAATTTATAAAGCAGTGGATCTAGGTTGGCAGCCCAGTCGTTCCTTTAACAATTATGTGTAGACGGCATCTTTGTTTCATGCATTAGAGCTATTCTTCTAAGGTTAATGTTTCAAGCGACAGGCAAATATATGTAATAATGGGATAGTTGCGATGACAAAATTTGCATCTGTTGAAATTAAAAAAAGATGAAGAGAAAGAGACAACTGTGCAGAATAAGTAGATGAGACGGAATCTTTTTCGAAAATAATGTTATAAATTCTTGTTCCCCTTCACTGAGCATCGTCGCATAATTCAATTTGAATAACATGTAGAGAATGAATGTGAATGCAAAAAAAATAATAAACTTTACAGGCATTTATTTTCACGGAATTGTGGCTAAAGATCTCGGCAAGGCTGAATGATGGAAAGCTGAGGATAATCCAGATGGAAATATTTACAACCTTCTGACTCGGGGCAGGCCGGAAAATTATCACTGAAAAATGAACGTCCGGGACGATAGGCACCATTTTTATACAAGCAAAAATAAACATTCTATTCCTAACTTGAGCTTGATATTTAGTGACACTTGCATGCCCTATCCTCTCCTTTGTGGAACGATGATTAGATGGCTAGATCCTTCATTTCATGTCATTCGAAAGACGTTTTATATGCGTATATAAAGAAGACAATACATATTTCGGAATTCGATCCGTCACTCGGGTTTTCAAGCAATACATTGTATTTCTCACAACAGAGCTTCGATCTGATAGAGATGCTTGAATGATAAGCTCTTTGAAGAAAATCAAACAATCAGGACAATAGTATATTCAATGTGGAATATGTGATGCAGGATGTATACACATACAGTCTTATTGTGTTCATGATTCAAACAATGCAAATAAGTACTCGCAAGACCTTGCTCACACAAATCTCATATAGACATAATAAACAAATTCAAAATTTCATGTAAGTACATTCTTTTGTCTTTAACATTTTAAATGTGCACTTTGTTTTCATTAGAGTCGCAATGGGTTACAAAATCTGTCGTTCATTAAAATCGATTAGGGTACCGATTTATTAACCTAACTGTACCGAACATATATGTTAGCAATACTTGTATGATTTAATCATTGTATGACCTCATTCTAAGTCGTATGTATGTATGTATGTATGTATGTATGTATGTATGTATGTATGTATGTATGTATGTATGTATGTATGTATGTATGTATGTATGTATGTGCGCTAGTATGTGCGCTATACAAAGTTCTCATTATTCTAATTATTATTATTATTATTATTATTATTATTATTATTATTATTATTATTATTATTTTGGTACCTACGCATGGAAGACATTATGTAACAAGCAGAAGACTCTATACATATAGTAAAAGCAGCATAACAATCCAACGCAAGCATATCAACTGTAGAACCAATGCGAGAAATGTTCTGATAGAATAATACAAAGCCTCACAGGTAACATAGCGGTACGAAAACAGTTGTAAGGAAAGGAATATTCCTAGGCAACATTTCGTGAAATGGGGATTCTAGATCAGAAGAGAGCACCAATCTTTCCATACGGCCTCTACGTATTTTGGTACCTACGCATGCAAGACAATATGTAGCAAGGAGAAGACACTATGCATGACTGGCGGTGCCCGGGGCAGCTGAACTCGTGGGAACCATACACTTCGACAGGTGCAACTGCAACGCCATCGCCCAGAGGTCCATAATATCCATCTGTGGCGAATTACGCATGCGGTCTCCAGGAGTAAAGTGGAAGCGGAAACACCATTGAGCAGACCGACTAAAAGACATACAAATCCTTGGAACATATATTCGTTCAGAATGGATCCAGCCCAGCAGAAGCCATAGTCGTTGCGAAGGTAGATTTATTAGAAATAAATATGACAAACTACAAGCCAAACCACATGAATTTGAACTTATCATACTTCCTAGCGGTTGCATATATTATGTCTACCACATGCAGGACTTCTCTGGCGTCCTCAATCGCGAACGGTTGATGTAATAGATGATATGCAGCAGCAGAGAGGGTGAACCCTACAACGAGCGTAAAAGCGTCGAAATTGTAAAAAAGCGTCGACAACCAACGCACAAAACCAAAGAAAAGCATCGAATCGTAAAAAAGCGTCGACAACCAACGCTTCCTCGTCTACGCCAGCGTCGTTGTCATTCACCCTCTCTGCTGCTATGGGTTAATAATTTTTTTACGAGTTCAACCGAATATTTGATCGAGTCCTTAGGATCTCACAAACAGACTAATCGCTAACACCTCCTCTTGTAGATCAATTAGATTATTGGACTGATCTGTGAGTTTGAAATTAATTCTGGTCAGCGAATCATTATGACATCGCATATAGACTGGATTAACCGGAGACTCAATTATTAAAAATCCTGGAGGAGCTGTTGGTGCAAATGAGTATAGAATATATCCTTGCTGAGCTTGGTTTGATCGTTCGAGATTAATTTGATAGCTTCCTTCGATAACATCGCATACTAAATTGAGCGCAATCACCGTGGATATATTCACGTTGAACGGAGCGATATGTCTGCCGCCACCGTCTGGGTCATTATCATGTGTCAGGATTAATACATTTTTCACTAGTTTACTTTTCCATGCGTCGTAAATTATTTTAAATCCAATATCAATGATGTAGTTAAGTTGTTTCTTTAGTTTTGATACGTTATATCCGGGTAGTTTAAATGTTGGGATGTCTTCAACGCGGATATTATAGTCTGTTGCAAATCTTGTTCTCGTTACGGGAAGTCTATTATCATCGAGTATAACTCGAATAATTTGTGAATTAAATTTTTCCATATCGTCGATGATTTTGTTTGCATGTTTCTACGATGCTGATAAATTCATCTCGGGTGAGAGAGCCGGATTTAAGGGGTATTAACAACAGTGAAAAATCATTATTCATTGCTGTGAAATTTTCAACGATTTTAGGTTTGTCAATAAAAAGATACGTCGGATACCGGCCACCCACAGCCTCAGGTAAGTGTGTGATCCCAAAAAACTCTAAGGGTATACTGAACTCTTTATAACTTTTTATTGGATAATCAGGTTTTATTTTGTCTGTGACATAATCAGATTTTTTAGGTTCTGGTGCTACAACAACGGTTTCCTGAGGTGGGTTTTCAGGCCATCCTAGTACGGTTCTGATTGAACTCTGATAGATATCTACGACGTATCCTTCTGTGCTTATTTCAATTGCGGATGATAGCGTCGGCTCATGAACCGTTATAGCGATTTTTGATTCTTTTCCAGTAATCGATTTTATTCTACGCGCTAATTCATTATTGATTTGTTCGATTTGGTATGATCCGGTTGGTATCGAAACAACGTTCCAGTCTGGAGTCCCGTCTTCACGATTCTTATACGAGAACACCAAGGAATTATTCGGTTGTTGACCACCAAATGATTTTGATCTGATATTAGGCCAACTGTGATACACTCGTAGTTTTGCTAGCGCTATCTCCTTCACGGGGACTGGGTTAGGGAAATTCACACTGAATTCAGGATTCGTTGATGTTATTGATATCATCCTTGTTTGTACTGGGTTCCTGTTCTCCACTATTCGTTGAAGTAATTCCATCGGTGTTGTCATCGTTGCTATACTCATGTTGTCGCTCTAATTTTGATATCGCGGAATCATAAATACTGACCATCACTGAGAACTCACTATCCGATATCGTTGAGGTTATTGATATCATTCTTTTTTTTGGGTTTGTGTTTTCTAATTCCATCGGTGTTGTCATCGTTGCTATACTGTTGTTGTCGCTCTAATTTAGATATCGCAGAATCAAAAATACTGACCATCACTGAGAACTCGCTATCTGATATAATTGTATTATCGAGTGACGACGATATCATCGAGGATAATTGCGAGTACGCGGTTGATACAACATTAAATTGAATTAAGTAATCCTGCAGTTTACTCTGGCTGCATGATGATATCCTTTTTGTTATCCCGGTTGATATACCCGCGATTGTAGCCGCCGCAGAAATGCAAATTGGAACTACGACCGGGGCAATCATTGTAACCGATGCGAGTATTATTCCGGCGCCAGCGAGAACGCTTGACACCGAGTACATAGTAATATCAATTGCGGTGATTCTTCGTCGGTATTTTTTTTATTTTTATTTGATACTCCTCGGCGAGGGTTTTGAGTCTAGTTTGAAATTCTCTGACCTGATCATAGCGACATTGCGTTGATGAAATCATTTTATTTTAAAAACGCTAGCGTTTTCAATTGTGAAATCCGAAGGATTTTTCCTTTCAATTTAGTTGTTTACTTAAATCCGCTATGAATTCCACATACCACGGTGTTGAAACCCTAACCAAATTTTTATCAGTAGATGTTATTGTGAACCTTTCCGTTGTATCCTTGTCGATGATCGTTGAAATCGTATTATTGATCCCGGATGAACTCGACGATGAAATATTAAACTGAGTCGTTGTCACTAGTGTTAATCGATAAATACCTTTGACGGTTGCAGTGATATCTAATTTGTTGTTTGTAGGTGTCCACGCAAATGATCCGTGTTGGATCGTGTATACTAAGTTGTTGGTTTTCTCATGTGGAATTTTTACTTTTTCAATGATTGTTATTATCCTCGGAAAATCAGTTTTGATGTCTTCGATGAAGGTTTTCATCTCATCGATGAATTTTTTGATATCCGGGAGTTTTATGTCGAGTTTATCGAATGTGGTTCCAAGAAATTTATCCATGATGTTTCTACGGAATGATGTAAACTTTTCAACGTGATCTGCGTATTTTACTTGAAGTGCTGCTAGTTCCAACATAGAAGTTTTTATCGATGTAAGATTTGGTGTGGTCACTGGAGGATTACCAAGGAACTCTAACAACGGCTTGTCAATATTGTTAATTCCATCTGTAATAGTCGAAACGAGTACACCCGGTTTGAGTTTACCCTGATCGGAAAATAACGCGATAGTATTCTCGATTGCGTTTTGTTGTTTAACCAAAATATCATTCAGAGAAATATTTATTACTAGTCTTCAATTTACTCTGGAGATCTTGAAATACAACTATTTCCCCGGGATCAACATTTGTTAAATTTAACGTCTCAGCTATTTCATCTTTGATTAGTTTTTTTACATCACCCGTTGCAGTGTCATCGGGTTTGGGTTTCAGAGGTCTTCCCCAAATATCAATCATGTTATAGTAAAACTCTTTCTCTCTCTAAAATCTCTTTGATTTCCAGCGAATGCTAGTGTAGTCATTTACGACAACATGTGGTGGTTTTCCCCTTAGGTTACCCAAATAGTTAGAAATAGCGTCAAGAACATTTAATACTTCGCCTCCGCATATTGGTGGGTCAATCATCGTTTGTGTTGGTAACGTAGAATACCAAGTCTTCATTGGAAAAGTTTTTATATAACGCATAAACTCTTTTGGCGGGGCTAATCCATATGAATCAAAATAGACAATCCCACGTGGATCAATAGCGTATGCAACCCAGTGAGTTCCAGGTCCGGTGCTGTTATCGAGATTAATGATACCTGTTTCAACGTTGTTTGGTTGTGTCGGCAACTGATCTTTCATAAAGACACCTCTGAAATTTTTAATCGCGAGTTTTTTTAGCAGCATCGAGTAAATCAAAATTGGACATTGGCGTGAAATCTGAAGGATTTCCAATTGAAGATTTCTGGGTTAATAAACCGGTCCTAGTCTTGGACCCTTTCCGCTGTACCACGAATACGGGGTTCCTGGTAGTCTTAGACCCTTTCCCTTTTTTTTATAACCCTGCCCAGTTGCCTTTTTTAGTGCCATTCCTGCTGCGGTACCAACAGCCCCTAACGCTGCCGCTTTAGCCACCGCTGGGGCAGCCGCTGCAATCAATGCTGGTAACGCAGCTAAAAACGGAAATATACCGCCTGTTTTCATCATATTTTTGATAGCAGCCGCAGAGAGAGTAATCTGGACACCCTTTTTTGCTACAAGTGCATCACTGAAATGTTTTACTTGACGAGTTGTCAGCGATAATTTATTTGCACCACCAGTCATTTGATTAGGTTTCAACGTGATTGTGGTTCCACATCGCTTAGCCGATTCTGATTGCAATTTCTTGACTTGACCGGGAGTTAACGCAACACTAATAACACTATATGACATTATACAATAACAGATTAATTCTAAATCGAGAAAATCGTTTACGATTTCAATTACATGTTTTCTACTGGCGCATCTACCACTCTCATTCTTCCTCCAACACCTTCGAGTAGCATTGATTTATCGCTGAGAATGACAGCAACTGCTCTATAATTAGCAATAACACCACGAGTCACAGTAGCTCTAAAATGTATTTCAACGACGGATTGTCTCATCAAATCGAGATGTTCCAGTGAGAAGTAATAGATCGGATACAGATTCTTAAAGTCATATTGTAATATTTGTAGACCAGTATCAACATTTTGATCACGTGCCATAAACGACAACAATCTATGATAAACTCGTGCGATATGATTTTCTGTGTAATCAAGTTGTACGTCTTCAGATGGTTCCTGCTGGCCGTTTATTCTCAGTGAGACGTCTTTAACACCTAATTGATCAAATATCATATGACTGAAACGTTGATCGCCAACTCGTGTGTTATCCTGTAACGCTACGAATATATGACGTGGCGCAGCAACACCTTGTTTTGATGCTAGATTCCAAGTGAATAACCCGTTGATATTTGATTGTTTAACATCTGTACTCACTGATAACCAACTCAACAACGACTTTCCTCCATGTTCCATAAATGATAGTAATCGTTCTTCTGCGGTAATTGCTGGAGTCAACACTGGCATCCACAATGATATTTTTGTTAAATTGACTTTACTGGCATCAGCATTGGGATTTGCATTGTCTGCGGAAATCCTCCAAATTGCGTCATTATCATCACTCTTTCGTACAAGCGATACTGTATGCTTCGCCCCGTAGATAACTTTTCTGACGTTTCTACAGAATCCAAATATATGATGCAGTGGAATCGCGCATGAAAATAATTTACGCGCTCCTTGCAACATTGAAATACGTGTTGCAGCTCCTAGATTGAAATTAACATCGTCGTTTATAATCATATCTTCAGCATCAATATTAGCATTACCAGCATTATTCTTTGGTCGTCTTACAACAAATTGATTTTTTCCAGCGGTATTCTTACCATCCTTTGCAAACATCATAGAAGGTCCCGCTGATCTTGTATAATCATCAGAATATCTCGATAACCCGATTATTGTTGTAGCCAAATCAACATCACGATCTATCGACTCAATTTCTTTTCCATCAATGAGATATTTTGCACTATCGAATAACGCCATAATACCATTATTGACAAACCCGACTTGAGTACCAGCTGGATACGGTGCTGGTACAGCAGTAGTATCAGCAGCTGTTACAATTTCTCTTTCGATTTCGATAAACGCTTCACAGGGCAAAAAGTATTTACTGGTATCATGGACTTGAAGTTCAATTCGCGATCGACTATTTGAGTCTATTGCATGATAGGCTTAGTATTGATAATCGCGTACAGAATCATCCTTGCCAACTGGGGCGTCTATATCAAACGCTGGATCAGATGACTTTTTGAACATTTTATTCTATTTATCAGAGTCTAAATCGAGAAATCGTAAACGATTTTCATCGTGAAAAACGCTAGCGTTTTCTACGTGGTTTTTTAAAGCCACTTCCCGCTATCATGTTTGCAATATTGCTTTGGTCGGGGGTTACCACTATTGACGAAGTCAATTGCGCTAGTTTTTCATCTACTGCGTTATTTATAATTTTACTAACGCTTGCAGGCATTTCCGCTGTAGACGATAACGGTTTCTTTCGTCGTCGCACCAATGATGTTATTTTATTCTTTGCGGCTGAAAACGCTTTTCCGGCAAGATCTCCAGCGAAACCAATACCCTTATCACGAATAACATCAATTGCTTTCATTGATAATTGTTTAACTAACGGCATCACTTTTGGAGCCATTCTTGCAAATAACCCAGCAATAGTATTACCTAAACCATCTCCGTAGTACGCTCTATAAACCGGAAACCGTGAATTAACTACATAGACGGGGATTGGTTTATCATGGTTGTAGTGTATGATCATTATTTGAAATCAGAAACAATTTTTCAATTGTAAAAAAAATTGTCAATTGTAAATTCAGTCACTGTGATACCCACTTGATAACTCACCAATGAAATCTCGATATGTTTAGATATCCATGATACCACCTTGAAATAACCGCCTGCAGATATCAGCTGCCTCATTAATTATTTCCGGTGAATTATTTCCAGCTCGGAACCCTCCTACAAGAACTTCTAATCGTGATATATCACTGAGAACACTACCAGGACATGAAATCCTTGGATTCTCACTGGAATCTTGCAATCCGCTTCCGCTATAACCAGTTGCTTCATCTAGTTTATCATCATCATCAAGTTCTTCTTGTTTTGTTTGGCGTTTTCTTTCTTGTTGTAAATGATAATCAAAATTTCTCTTGAAGTCTCTGTATTCCTTCATCCTTCTATCTAAACCCCCAGTATTTATTTCATACACAATATCAGCCCATTCATTATGTGGCATTCTATAATCCGTATAATTATCCGTGAAAAACTTCTCTTGTGAATTATAGCTGTTAGCAGCAAATTCACCTAAATTGTCTATATCCTCGTTGAGAATTCGTTGTTTAGCGCTATCGGTAAATATAATTGATATAGGTAGTTTTCCACTAACTAGTTCTTCCCGAAATCTTTTAAATTTTCGTTCTGAAGCGGTTGATATATCCTGAGGAAGTGTTTTTAATGATTTTAGTTCTTCTAGTACTCTCTCTTTTTTTGTTGTTGCTGTGAAGTAGTTACTATATCTACTGGAAGTGTTTCTAAAGACTTTTTTGTTTGTTTAGTTCTTTTTGCTATTTTTTCTAACACAGGGAGAAAAGTCTTTCCTTGTTTTTCTCCTTGTTCAGAGATTGTTGACACTATCTGTTTCGTTGCTGTGGTTACTGGTTTAAACAATTCTTCGGATCCTGCAGCAAAATCAGTCTGAAGACTCTGTCGTTGTTGCAGTTTATTTCTTACAGAGTCGCGAATTGGTATAAATCTCCTAATTGCATCCAGTCGTTCACGAGCCAATCTAGTTGTTAATGCTTCATTGGCCATTATTTGAAATCAGAAACAATTTTTCAATTGTAAAACAATTTTCCCGAACCTGACCTAACAGACGAAAACACTTTTCAGTTAATTCGACACGTCGGATGATTTTTAACACCATCGTGTGAGTATTTCATTGATGGCGCAAGTGCCAACGCCATTGCAATATTTTTTTTTTTATTCAGTGTGTGAAATATTTTTATTTTTATTCACTGATTTTGCCTGTTTTTGACTGATTTTGCCTGTTTTTTTGACTGATTTGCCTATTTTTCACTGTTTTTTATACCATTTTGATCAGTCTTCGTCGGATTTTGAGGGCGAAAACCCGAGGTTTTTTACACAGGATTTTCGAGATTTTTTATCAAAAAGGGCTAAATCAAGCAAATCTTACATGAATTTCAATCAAAAAATGCTAAAGAAAAATGAAAATCGGACACGAATTATGGCTAAAAAGTGTAATATGATAAAAAATCTCGAAAATCCTGTGTAAAAAACCTCGGGTTTTCGCCCTCAAAATCCGACATGTCGGATGATTTTTAACACCACCGTGGAAGCACTTAACAGCGTTACCATCGATGGCGAAAGTCACATAATTGCTATAAAAATAGATAATTCTGTGACTTTCGCCATTCTATTTTGATCATCTATTAACGGCCCATCGATTTTTTGTTCACTGATTTCAACATTTTTAATCAAAAAATGCTAAAAAAAAATGAAAATCTCTCTGAGGAGGGTCGATAACAAAATCTCTATGAGGGTCGGTCACGGTCAAACTCGTTCATTTTCTTGAATTAACGCTCGTAGGTTTCTAACTTTAGAATTGATATCTTTTTTCAGTTCGTATTCGTTACCTAATTCTTTTCGTATTCCTTCTACGATAGTATATAACGGGACGAACACACTTACGTCACTGGAAAATGAAAGAGAGTCTCGAATAGAATTCTGAATTTTTTTGATTAACGCGTATTTCTTGGGCAGCATATACTTGTTAGTGTTAACTCCGTATTCTAAATCCTGATAATCCGACATGATTTGATCAGGATTTAACCCATCTGATAGTTTGATATCCTGACTTTTCAGTTTTGAAATTTCAGCAATAATGCTATTCATTTTTTCAGAATTCATTATTTTATGGTGATTATACACTTCTAAATGAAAAATATGACGCATCAGACATAAATAAATTGAATTCTCTGTTCGTTCTTTTTTGAAATCGCAGATCGATAAATTCCTTCTGCAACATATCGTACTGAGGGTCCACAAATATCGAAATGCCTACCGGCGCTAGTTATTGATTGAAATATTTTTTCTTCGTTAGTTGTTGTATTCAAAGATTTAACAGGTCTCTTCCCAACCGTTTTGCATTTTCCAGTCTCTCCTCGTTTGGTATTCTCACTCTGTGTGATAGCCTGCAGATTTGATAAAGAATTGTTCTTTGGATTAGAATCCATGTGATCAATAACAAAACCATCCTTGATTAATTCATGAAAACATTCATACACGAAACGATGACAGTAATAAAATTTCTTTCCAACGCGAAACTTCAAATACCCCATACCATTATCAGAACCAACCGGTTTCTTCAAAATGCAGTGTCTGACAGTGCCATCACTGGATGCTTCATAATTTGTAATCGCAGGGTGTGGTCTGAATTCTTGGTTCATTATATACTATACTATTGTTTGTCTAATTCATTGTTTGGTTTAATGATTACATCCTTGGAGAATCTTTCGATGTAGTCTTGGGGTGTTCTTATAATTTTATCCTTGACAGAGTCAGGGTCAGAATTTTTGATTGAAAATTCATATGATTTTCCATTTTTGATTCTTTTATCATAATAACGCTTCAATTCCCTGTATCGCTTACCACCGCAATTCAGACACAATTGGGATTTCCCCCTGACCCCAACCCCACATCGTATGCCAGGTAACGGACCAAGGTTTCCACGACGAAAGCTTTGCATATGATACCCACAGAATTCGCTTCTGCATGATTTGTTACACGGTGTCGTTGATCCAATCATAAGCCATTTGCAGTGATTCATTATACATAAATCCTTCATTTAAATGCTTGTTTTAATTATAGTATGGAGGGGTTCAAGAGATTATCGAAAATTACGCCTTGGAAAAATGTTAAATTCAATCTCGATAGAGTCTCTGATACGCCAAAACGTCTAATCGGTGATAGAACTATATTAAGTAAAATCAGAGACTGTTTTAATGAATTCTACCGAGACGGTGCAGTACACTGTTGGTCGACATTTCGAATTATCAATGATGATGTCAATGTACCCAACATCGATGCTACTATGAACGATAAAAGAGCAGCTGAGGTGATTTCACATCTTAGCTGGAAATCCAAGAGTAATTCCCAACAGAAGTATTTTTTCAGAATAAAATTCATTATTGAAGTCGAGGGCAAATGGATTATTAGGGATAAACTTGAACCGATCCTCAAGGATAAAAAAACTATCACTGTGAGTAGAGACTCCAAACCAGGAATTCTAACTGGAATCGACAAACCATACTACGAGAGATCTTATCCTGTAACAGCAATCGTTTATGGGATATACCCGCTAAATGATAAACCCGATATCGCAAAACTAGCTTCTATGAAGTATTCTAGTTCACTGAATTGTGTAGCAACACGGGTAATGGAACACTTCACAAATGCATCCCGAGGAAATAAACTAACTGATCTGCGACGTAGGAAAATAACCGAATGGGAACTGACAGTGAAACAGCACGGTGCAAAGATTTCTGATATAGCTAAATTAGAAACATCATTAAGATTCCCATTAACCGTTATGACGATAACCGGAGAAGTTTTATACGAACCGAAATAAAACAAAAATGGAGCGCCAATACAAATTATTGATCATAACAAACACGCGTGGACACCTGCAGTAACGATATTTCCACGAGAACGAATCGTGAGATATATCCCCGAAGAATTTTCCGGGGATGTTTTCTATGAAGAGAAATTATTCGATGCTATTCATGCGTTGTGTAAAGAGGACCCTGTGTCAGTGTGGTTACTTAGAAGTGATGAAGATCCCGAAATAGGATTTGATCAATTTGTAAGACCAAATGGTGAATTATATCGCGTTGAAGAATTAGATAACAGAATGAGAAAAATCGCTAATGATTTTTCACCGGAGAGTTTCCATGAAAAACTACTCACGGATAGTTTTACTATTCCTTCAGTGGTACCTCACTTCGCAAGAGAAAAAAACTCGTGGTGTCCAACACGAAGTGATTTTCTCGAGGATGTTAAATCGAGCTGCGTCGAATTCGGTCATAGAGGACAGTGGAATACGAAATACTCACGTGATGGTATGATTTCAATTGATATATCCGCGTGTTATCCTGGAAGTTTTCTCGGGTATGGGGAATGTGCTGAGTACTTTAAACGTTTTGGACACCCCACGCATGAAATGACTCGTGTTGCGATTAATGGTCCATTGCCTGATTTTGATTTAACTGGATTCGCTCGTGTGATATCATTCGAATTCGCTACAGGGTTACATCCGTGTAGTTATGTTTGGCTTGGTAGACATATATCTGAAAAACACTGGATGCCAATAGTGCTATTGAGATATATGATCGATTGTGGTATGCTAATATCGTTAATTGTTTCCGAAGCTATTATATGCTATCGAGCTCAGAAAGAAGTTTGGCTACCACAACCCGATCTAGATAGAATAATTAGCGAACAGCGAAAACAATTTCCTGATCGAAATTCGAAGAATTTTAATGAAGAACAAATCATGAATTGGTCTAAGGAGTTATTTGAAATTAAAAGCGGACAAGCAAAAGATTTTGGACGAAGAATAATCGGTAAATTTACCCAGGGTGGACGATACGACAATGCAAAATACTCTTCGCGGTTGATCATAGACGACGCAGAATACGATTTTATTGTAACGGATTTAACGAAACAGGGAAAACTTGTATCCCGTAAGGATGCTTTTCTATCCAATGGTGAGAAATTAGGTACGGTTGTTACCTACTGTGATGGATATAATTCCCAGTACACACATTTGAGAGGTTCTATGCTAGCCTATGCTTGTATTAATCTATTTTCGATGATAAATAGATTTCCTAATGCCGCGGTTAGAGTAGCTACTGATTCGATGTATATACATAATAAATACAAATCGGATGTAGCGGCATTCACAGATCCCGAAGAAGCGTGGGGGCGTTGGCGATTTAAAAAGGAAACGCTACACGAGTATTGTGAATCCGCAGACGTTACCATGGATGATAAATATCTTTGTTGTAACCGTATTGAAATTCAATCAGAATTTTCTAATGCACCACCGGTATCTGATCCAATATGTAGATACAAGACAGTTTATTTAAACGGTTGTGGTGGGTCAGGAAAGACAACTCGTGCAATCGAATTATTTCGTCGGTCAACCATGATTGTGCTAACACCAACTCACAGACTCGCCAGAGAAATGATACAACGAGGGGTAAATGCCTGTACTTACCACAGTTTTTTTCGATGGAAAGGCGATACATGGACTCCTGATCGAATGGGTGATAAATTCATTCCTGAAATCATAATTTGGGATGAAATATGCACAGTGCCATAAAATGTATTACAAACATTTCTTGAATGGTTGTTAAACAAAAACACAAAAGTCGTCATGTGCGGTGATCACGGCCAACCACCGCCATTTATCGGTGCATCCCCACATGAGTGGCTAAAGGGTTTTGTAGACTATTATGAAGAAATCACCACTGATTATAGATCACTTGATGAACGATTACGAGAATTCAAAGCGCTAATTAGACTACAACCGGATAGAATCCAGTGTGAAATAGCCCGTGAGGTGATTTCAGAGACTCCAATGAATGATTTTTGGGAAACGTGGAGACCAAATGATTTGATAGCTAGCAAGTAGAAAAATAGTCAGAGACACACTTCAGATGAAGTTATTTGAAACGCATAAAGAAAAATTTGCAACACTTCCAGTGCCGTTGTGTTATAGGCCATCGGATACACGAAAACAGAATATAGAAGTCGATATTCCAGGACAGCGTGAAAAACAAATTCTCGTATTAAATGATATTGTGCTGGTTGATATCAGCGTCGTTGAAGATGCATTAGTTGCTAATAAATCCCCGTGGACGCTAGGATACGCAGCGACGATACACTCCTCACAGGGATTGACTATCACAGACACAATTGTTTAGATGGTGGATAATCGCATCGAATGGTCGAATTTAGTCTATCTCGCAGTATCCAGAGTACGAAAAATAAATCAGCTTAGAAGAATTGTCCTTGAAAATCCTAATGACAATGCAATAAGTGATATTATCAGCGCCGACAACGTCAAGGATATAATCAGAAAAAAACTTTCTGGTTATAAACAGCAGGATAAAAAAAATAATAGAGAATTTGATATTGATGTTGAATTAATAATCGCGTTACGACAACAACAGAATAATCACTGCGTGAGTTGCAATTGTGTAATGAATTGGTGTTGGTCAGATAGGGATTCTCGACAATTTACCGTGGATAGAAAAAATAGCAGTATTGGTCATACAAGAGATAATGTGATGCTAACATGTCTTGAGTGCAACAGGCGCCGGGGTGCCAGCACAATGCCTCTGGGGGGTGCTAGTTAAGACCCCGCGGTGGTAATCGAGTATCCTCGGGTATTACTTGCAGTTGTTGTCGAGTAAAACCCCGCTGAGGAGCAGTTGAATCCAGTCTATAGATTGCTGGTCTACCAGTTGATCGTGTTATGCCGGATATTTTATGTACAGTAACACTCCAAATAGGATCAGTAGCCCTTTTTGTACCACCTTCCAGCTCTCCTGGTTCGTATAAATACCTAACAGTGACATTACTACCAAGAATTGGTTGGGAAACGCTAGAATCATTTTGTGAAATCCCTTGAATTTCCATTTTAGGTATAGACCTCTTTTTAATCGCGTTGATAGGTTTCATATGAATTGTTCTAGTAATCTCGTTATTCAATGCGGTAATCACAGCTGGTAACCTTTTGACCCATTCCCGGGATCGCTTTTCTTGAATGAATTCTTTTGCGTATTGATATCCAAATAACCGCTCAGCAAGAGTCCGATTAAATCGTTCTACAATTGCCTGATCGCGATGTAACTCAGTATGCCCTCGTCGTATTGTGACATTGTGATGTTTCATTGTTGATAACACTACACCCTGAAATTCCTTGCCAGGATCAACTTGTAACAGATTTGGCCAACGCAGAGGACCTCGTCGATAAATCTTTTCAAATGCAGAAGCGACTTCAGTTGATGATTTTGTTTTCAGCGGTTCTGCTTCTTTGTATCGACTCGCAACATCAACTACGGTTAACGCGTATTTGTAACCGTTGTCATGAGGTAAAAATAATATATCAGCCTGATGAACTTCATTGGGTCCGGTAACATCAAAATGCGAGTAATTAACTCGTTTAGGCGCTGGTAGATAAATTTGCCAAATAGCCTGTTTAGATAACCAATTAGCCGCAGTGGTTTTTTTCACTTTTGCAGCGCTAGCGAGTTTATTGATTGCAGCGCTACCCCGCCAGTATCCTTTTGGAGAATAGTAAATAGATTCCATGTTGTTATTAATTACCGGCACCTAACATCAATTTGCTTTTCATAGCCGATTTTATCAAAAATGAAGCCAATTTTTCTTTGAAAGATTTATCAGGAATAGCATTTAACACATGAATTAATTTCACATCTGCTAGATGCCTGTGTTGCAGGTTGCTGCTTTTATAAGCAACATCATGAAGGTGACAGGCCTTATCAATGGCGTTTATTGGTTCTTCACCACGTCGATCTTGATTTTGATCATCAAGTCTGATATCTATTCGTGTTCCCGGTCCACAGTAGCTATATCCTGGAAGGTGTTTTTCTCCTGGATACTTTGCCCATGGGGTTCCAGGGAGCTTTGCCAATTTGGCTGCGATATCACCTCCTCGTTTTTTTTTAAAACATCTCCGGGTTTCATAGACACAAATCTAAATTTCTTTGTACCACATTGCACGCATTTACCAGAAAGCGCTGATCGGTTATTTCTAGTTGTAATCGTCGTCAAGTCATCTGTGCCAGTACGCGTTTTACACTTCACACAATATAGATCCATACTTTATGTATAGAAATATGGATATAATTGATTTTTCAGCGACTAAAGCAAGAGAACCGGTTAAGCATCATGCAGCGCTACCAAACTCTATCCGGATGATTATAATCGGGCCATCTGGATCCGGCAAGACGCAATTGTTACTCAATTTAATAATGAGATGGATGAAGTGGGATAAGTTGTATTTAGTTGCTCCTAGCGTATATGATCAACGATGCTATGAAGTGTTAAAGGATTTTAACGAGAATGCATCAGAAATTAGCGGTGAGAACGCCATTGATTTTATAACCGATATTGACGAGGCGCCATCAGTAGAAGATCTCGATGGAAGTATTAACAATTTAGTCGTATACGACGATGTGATGTTAGATAAACAAAAAAATCCTGCTAGAATATTTTCCCGAGGCAGGCATAAAAACACTGATGTGATATATGTCACTCAACGCTACACTCAGATTCCAAAAGTGATCAGAGATAACTGCAATTTATTGTCTATATTCAACGGAGTTGATACTCATACTCTTAGATATATTTGGCAGACATGGTGCTGCGGTGATATGGATCATAATCAATTTAGAAATTTCTTTAGTAATGCTCAGTCAACCCTGTACGGATTTATAACAATAAATTTGCATGACCCTCGGACACGATATCGTATCGGACTCGATCAAATATTCGGTTGAACTTGTAAAAAAATTATTAACCCATAGCAGCAGAGAGGGTGAATGACAACAACGCTGGCGTAGACGAGGAAGCGTTGGTTGTCGACGCTTTTTTGCGATTCGATGCTTTTTTTTTGGTTTTGTGCGTTGGTTGTCGACGCTTTTTTACAATTTCGACGCTTTTACGCTCGTTGTAGGGTTCACCCTCTCTGCTGCTTATGCTGCAGATTTCGAAAGTAATTGGAGGCCGGACAAGTGACAAAATACTTTGGGCCATCCTTGTCAATACCGATAGCGTAGAAACTCACCTCTCGTCTTACATAAAGCAGACACCAGTAGTCTTCTTAGCGCTATGTAGAGTCTAGAACAAGGTCGTTTCCAACTTCGAGGACGTAGAAAGTTATCAAATAGTTTGCGGGCCACCTCTCGGACTATACCGATTATTCAAACCAACATCTTACGAGAACCTTTCTGTATCACGACGTCCAGGCCGATGATATATCTGCAAAGACGTCTACTTGTGAGCTTGCAGGCAAGGAGTATGGCTCCACTTGCACTCGGCAGCCGTACAGAAGCAAATATCACCAGGAACCGGCGTTTAATTGTTTGTATTACAGCCTCAGTGCAGGCAATCGACGAACTTGACTAGTAAGCTAAAATGTTGCACTGTGTTATTCAACCGAGCCAATAAGTATATTTCCGAGTGGCTTTACATTGCTTAGAGTTTCCGTTTGAAAACAGGACGCGTTGGCAAAGTTATCGTATCGCCTAACCAAGGCAAATACCTATAGCGACGACTGGTCAGATCAACCTGTTCTATGAGCAAGTTTAGTTTGCGTGTGCCTACAACTTTCTGTAGACTTGCAGGCGAAGAGGGAATACAGATGTTATACTTTATAGCTGAAGATTGGCTCTGACCTGACATCATACATTGGACTCATGCAAGTACACTACACACCGCCATGCCCCGAACCTCTGCAGGATACGAGGTACGTTGCCTTGGCGTGAATATAATAAAGGCACATAATACAGTTGATACTTTCTAGGAACAACTAGAAGGATCTCAACGCAGAAGGTCGAAGATCCGGAAGGGGCCAGCGAATAAGCCCGAATAGTATATTTAGAAGCGTTGCCAAGGCATAATCAAAACCTGGAAAAGTGTTCTTTCCAAGATACCCTGAAAGGGCTTCTACAAATGTTTGGCTACTGGACAACATAAGATAGCAAATATCACATTGCCATTCGGTAATTGGGAACTGATACAAACAAACACTTCTTGGCTTTAGCCATGAAATGGATCGTCTAGCGATGATCAAAAGATGCGGAAACGATTTCGAGATAGCGGATGACACTAATAATCTAAAGCTTTGATTTCTGGTGGACATCGGCTGAACGATGCGAATGTGTCTTTAGATCTCGCCGGCTAGCTCCGTCTACGACTCGAAAGGATCCACGATCGTCTGGAATTCGCATACACACAGCGCCAAGTGCATAAGCGAGAGAAGACATGCAACAAATTTTAACCCAAGCAGAAGATGGATACCAGACGAGACTGGTGTTATATGGGTAGGAAGATGCAGAAGACATTACTGAATTTTTGTCCAAGCTAACGATTCGGAGCTTTAAAACAACAATGACTTCGATACGATTGACATGGTGCCAAGGGAATATCCATGCTAACGACACTGGAAGCAATATATTAAAGAAAATGTGTATTTTCCACTTTCTATGTCGGTGTGGTAAGTGAGCGATTTATGAAGAGTCATCTGATTATGGATATTTTATGTAATAACGGCTTGGAGACCTTTCCAAAGAGCAAAACTCTCTGCAATGCTGTATTGGTCACACTCATACGCTCGTCACAAATGGAAGAACCGGCTAGCAACCGTTGTACTATGAAAGTCATATTGCCATTAAAACACAAGAGCTCCGATGGCAGCACCAATCCCAACAAGATAATCAAAAGCTAACCATTACATGCAGAGAAAATGAGAAGAGTATAAACGTTTGCTGTTCATAGTAGTCTTTGATTCCTTAAAATAAAAGTTGATTAAAGTTTATACTTAAGCTCATCAAGTTCAATTTTAAGAGGATCCCTTTATCTATAATCTTAAAATGCAAGCAGCACATAACGGTTTGAAGTTATTTTACTCACATTTTTTCAATACAATTCACTGATCATTCGATTTCATTGTTGTTATAATAAAAAGCAAATGTTGTTTTGCTGTAAATGCCATATCTTCTGTCACGTTATGTTAATAATTAATTATATAATGCATGACCCATTAAACATACGTTTGTATTTGTCATGTAACTTATTATGCTTTCTTTTTTACATGAATTGGCTGGAATAATTCCCTTGTATTTTTCAGGCAACAAACGGCTGTACCCATAATTTACATATAATCCGATATTTCAAAACCAGAAGTCACGTGACGGATTTGGTTCACATTGTATCCATATTCGAGGATCATAATATGACAAGATATTCATACCCTATTGTCTGGTGCAATGTTGGGGACTGGTTTGGATTAAGCATTATAATACCCTATTGTCTGGTACAATGTTGGGGACTGGTTTGGATTAAGCGTTATGATATCCTATTGTCTGGTACAATGTTGGGGACTGGCATGGATTAAGCGTTATGATACCCTATTGTCTGGTACAATGTTGGGGACTGGATTGGATTAAGCGTTATGATACCCTATTGTCTGGTACAATGTTGTGGACTGGTTTGGATTAAGCGTTATGATACCCTATTGTATGGTACAATGTTGGGGACTGGTTTGGATTAAGCGTTATGATATCCTATTGTCTGGTACAATGTTGGGTACTGGTTTGGATTAAGCGTTATGACACCCTACTGTCTGGTACAATGTATGGGACTGGTTTGGATTAAGCGTTATGATATCCTATTGTCTGGTACAATGTTGGGGACTGGCTTGGATTAAGCCTTATAATACCCTATTGTCTGGTACAATGTAGGGGACTGGTTTGGATTAAGCGTTATGATATCCTATTGTCTGGTACAATGTAGGGGACTGGTTTGGATTAAGCGTTATGATATCCTATTGTCTGGTACTATGTTGGGGACTGGTTTGGATTAAGCGTTATGATATCCTATTGTCTGGTACAATGTTGGGGACTGGTTTAGGTTAAGCGTTATGATATCCTATTGTCTCCTACAATGTATGGGACTGGTTTGGATTAAGCGTTATGATACCCTATTGTCTGGTACAATGTTGAGGACTGGTTTGGATTAAGCGTTATGATACCCTATTGTCTGGTACAATGTTGGGGACTGGTTTGGATTAAGCGTTATGATATCCTATTGTCTGGTACAATGTTGGGGACTGGCTTGGATTAAGCCTTATAATACCCTATTGTCTGGTACAATGTAGGGGACTGGTTTGGATTAAGCGTTATGATATCCTATTGTCTGGTACAATGTAGGGGACTGGTTTGGATTAAGCGTTATGATATCCTATTGTCTGGTACTATGTTGGGGACTGGTTTGGATTTAGCGTTATGATATCCTATTGTCTGGTACAATGTTGGGGACTGGTTTAGATTAAGCGTTATGATATCCTATTGTCTGCTACAATGTATGGGACTGGGTTGGATTAAGCGTTATGATACCCTATTGTCTGGTACAATGTTGAGGACTGGTTTGGATTAAGCATTATGATACCCTATTGTCTGGTACAATGTTGGGGACTGGTTTGGATTAAGCGTTATGATATCCTATTGTCTGGTACAATGTTGGGGACCGGTTTTGGATTAAGCGTTATGATACCCTATTGTCTGGTACAATGTATGGGACTGGTTTGGATTAAGCGTGATGATATTGTATTGTCTGGTACAATGTTGGGGACTGGCTTGGATTAAGCGTTATGATACCCTATTGTCTGGTACAATGTTGGGGACTGGTTTGGATTAAGCGTTATGATATCCTATTGTCTGGTACAATGTAGGGGACTGGTTTGGATTAAGCGTTATGATATCTTTTTGTCTGGTACAATGTTGGGGAGTGGTTTGGATTAAGCGTTATGATACCCAATTGTCTGGTACAATGTTGGGGACTGGTTTGGAGTAAGCGTTATGATACCGTTTTGTCTGGCACAATGTATGGGACTTGTTTGAATTAAGCATTATAATATCATATTGTCTGGTACAATGTTGGGGACTGGTTTGGATTAAGCGTTATGATACCCTTTTGTCTGGTACAATGTAGGGTCTGGTTTGGATTAAGCGTTATGATATCCTATTGTCTAGTACAATGTAGGGGACTGGTTTGGATTAAGCGTTATGATATCCTATTGTCTGGTACAATGTTGGGGACTGGTTTGGAGTAAGCGTTATGATACCCTATTTTCTGGTACAATGTATGGGTCTGGTTTGGATTAAGCGTTATGATATCCTATTGTCTGGTACAATGTAAGGGACTGGTTTGGATTAAGCGTTATGATACCCTATTGTCTGGTACAATGTAGGGGACTGGTTTAGATTAAGCGTTATGATACCCTATTGTCTGGTACAATGTAGGGGACTGGTTTGGATTAAGAGTTATGATATCCTATTATCTGGTGCAATGTAGGGGACTGGTTTGGATTAAGCGTTATGATATCCTATTGTCTGGTACAATGTTGGGGATTGGTTGGGATTAAGCGTTATGATACCCAATTGTCTGGTACAATGTTGGGGACTGGTTTGGATTAAGCGTTATGATACCCTATTGTCTGGTACAATGTAGGGGACTGGTTTAGATTAAGCGTTATGATACCCTTTTGTCTGGTACAATGTTGGGGACTGGTTTGGATTAAGAGTTATGATATCCTATTGTCTGGTGCAATGTAGGGGACTGGTTTGGATTAAGCGTTATGATATCCTATTGTCTGGTACAATGTAGGGGACTGGTTTGGATTAAGTGTTTTGATACCCAATTGTCTGGTACAATGTAGGGGACTGGTTTGGATTAAGCGTTATGATACCCTATTGTCTGGTACAATGTAGGGGACTGGTTTGGATTAAGCGTTATGATATCCTATTGTCTGGTACAATGTAGGGGACTGTTTTGGATTAAGCGTTATGATACCCTATTGTCTGGTACAATGTATGGGACTGGTTTGGATTAAGCGTTATGAGACCCTATTGTCTGGTACAATGTTGGGGACTGGTTTGGATTAAGCGTTATGATATCCTATTGTCTGGTACAATGTTGGGGACTGGTTTGGATTAAGCGTTATGATGTCCTATTGTCTGTTACAATGTAGGGGACTGGTTTGGATTATGCGTTATGATACCCTATTGTCTGGTACAATGTTGGGGACTGGTTTGGATTAAGCGTTATGATACCGTATTGTCTGATACAATGTAGCGGACTGCTTTGGATTAAGCGTTTTGATATCCTATTGTCTGGTACAATGTAGGGGACTGGTTTGGATTAAGCGTTATGATACCCAATTGTCTGGTACAGTGTTGGGGACTGGTTTGCATTAAGCGGTATGATATCATATTGTCTGGTACAATGTAGGGGACTGGTTTAGATTAAGCGTTATGATATTCTTTTGTTTGGTACAATGTAGGGGACTGGTTTGGATTAAGCGTTATGTTATCCTATTGTCTGGTACAATGTAGGGGACTGGTTTGGATTAAGCGTTATGATATCCTATTGACTGGTACAATGTTGTGGACTGGTTTGGATTAAGAGTTATTATATCCTATTGTCTGGTACAATGTAAAGGACTGGCTTGGATTAAGCGTTATGATATCCTTTTGTCTGGTACAATGTTGGGGACTGGTTTGGATTAAGCGTTATTATATCCTATTGTCTGGTACAATGTTGGGGACTGGTTTGGATTAAGCGTTATGATATCCTTTTTTTCTGGTACAATGTTGTGGACTGGTTTGGATTAAGCGTTATTATATCCTATTATCTGGTACAATGTTGGGGACTGGTTTAGATTAAGCGTTATGATATCCTATTGTCTGGTACAATGTTGGGGACTGGTTTGGATTAAGCGTTATGATATCCTTTTGTCTGGTACAATGTTGTGGACTGGTTTTGATTAAGCGTTATTATATCCTATTGTCTGGTACAATGTTGGGGACTGGTTTAAATTAAGCGTTATTATATCCTATTGTCTGGTAGAATGTTGGGGACTGGTTTGGATTAAGCGTTATGATATACTATTGTCAACATGAAGTGCCATCAAACTTTTAATTGTTCATGCCATCGAAAAATTTACAATTTCAACAACAGACTTTAACCATCTCATCTCATTTTCCCACATAATACTAAAAAAGTAGCAATAGTGAACCTGTAATGAAAAATAAAAAATTATTATCTTACAGAACTATTTTGAAAATGGTTACTGGGCAGATGCCAGTACTTTCTTTGAATTTAATGACGCACTACAGCCTGAATAACTTGTACGGACCGTAATGGATATCAATACATTGTATGCATATTGAATAATGTCTAATTTAAAGCAAAGATACTATTTAGGTTCTGCTACTAAATCCGTTATTAAGTCCCTCTTAATAAGCACAGTCGTATTCTTTAAAGAATCTAGTGAGCACGCTGCGTTTGCGAACGACGTCAAGGAAAATAAACACGAGGAAGTGATGTAAATAATGAAATATGCTCTTAATATTAAATTAATTATTCCAGAGTTGTAATACTTTTTCTCCTAATCTAATTGAGGATTTTTAATGCATTGCGATAAAAGAACGTGTTCTCCTAAATAACTCTTGTAACTGGTCATTACAGAACTCTTTGACAGCTCCTCACGAAAGTTACTCATCCTTGGTATTATGACGTTCCCTGATGAGTATGTTCTGGGTACGATGGAAATGAATGGGGAATTAATCACAATAAACATTGGAGCCCCATTATTCAAGAAATAACAACTTAAATTATTGTACTTTTAAAATGTCTGAATAGTAAAATATAAAATGATTTAACGGAGCGCATCCAAATCACTTTAAAAGGTCTCAAGTTAATTTTGAAGATAACAATTCTTTACTGAGTTAAAGTTGGAGAAATGTCCCAAAATGGCATCTCACCATCTGGGTGACTGTCTCTTGATATAAAGACATTCATCACTAAGTGTATCGTTTACAAGCACCGAGACTATTCATGAGCCATATCAAACGGAATCCCTCCCCAAGCTGAAAACAAAACCGGTTTTTTTATTTATTACGTATCCTCTCTTTTACACTTTTGAAATATTTTAGCTTCACAGTATGAATGAAATGAAAATCAAATCAGGATTGATTAAAGTTTGATTTGCATACAGACTCGTGCAGTAGAGACAACACGTTGTCCAATCTGGGTGTGTGATATAAAAATATATACTGAAAATCTGAATCAAGTGCCAAATCAAACATGTAAGCACAAATAGGTATGTAATACTGTAACTTCTCCATCTTTGTAAGAGGGTTGGTTAACTGGATATAGCTACGTTATCTATGGAATGACCTCCCTCGATATTATGACCCGTTATGAGTCAAAAGATAGAATACCAACAGAGAACTGAGCAAGAATAACGGGAAAAAAATAGTGCAATACGAGCCCCCTAGACAAGAAAAATAAAAAATAAATTAAGCAAATTAATAATGGTAATTTCAATTCAACTCAAATGATATCAACAGGATTTAATAGCAGAGTCAAATTTGGATTTATTTCATCATCATAACGAGTGGTGAAAAGAGCGTGGTGTCACCGCAGGTATAAATTTAATACTAGAAAAATATGTACCACTTTCTAGATACACATAAAATTCCTTCACTTACGTTACTCAGAACACACTAGTTAGTCAGACACTTCGTAAAGCCTACCTACGGAAGTACCTTGCCTTAAATTACCACGTGACCTCTCTATCGAACATGTGTGCTACTACATGTTCGATTACTATTGCATAAAGTGCACAAATCCGTACTCACTTCCCGATTATTTAAACATGACCAAATAACTATAATAGGAAGTTATCGTTAACACACGATAATCAGTATCGTCCTAAGAAAGGACATTATTTCATATTTATTCGTATAACCCTATGGAATCTTGCACATATGGACATTTGGATCGCATGCATGCAAAAGAACTAATAAGTGTAAAATTAAAAGATACATTGCAGAGCAACTCTAGCATTCACACATTTCCATGAGATCGAATACGATAAGTTGCATAACAACTTTAGCATCAACATACGTCCATGAAACTGAATTATATATATATATATATATATATATATATATATATATATATATATATATATATATATATATATATATATATATATATATATATATATATATATATATATATATATATGTATATATATATATATGTGTGTGTGTGTGTGTGTGTGTGTGCGCAATATGGAACCTAGTCATATCCAACCAAGTTGCATACAACAATACAAAAATAGAATATTACGTGAACTTAAAATTGCGTACCTTAATGCTATTAACTTTAGAACTTGTGCATCCAGCACTAAACCATGTCTTTCTCACAAGACAGACACCTGGTTTCTTCTTGTTTAACGAGGAAAGCACTATTCCTTTATATGCTTCCTCTGAGACAACATTCTTTTCTTTCTCTCAGAACATTTTGGACTAAACAATTGCAATCATGGTTGTCACTTGAAATTCACATTACGTCCTAGATGTACTCGTAAATTTCTCTCAGTCAATCAAACTTACTGGTTTATAAAAACATTCCTAAGATAATCATTTGTTTCGTCCGTCAGAATTTTTATATACGTTATAGAACGTTTCCCTTTTTAGAACGACTATTTGATACAGATAAGAAGTTCAGCTGTCTTTTTTTCAAACCTGTTTTAAGATATCTAGTAAATTTCATTGAATCGGAACACTGGCCCCTTTGAAGTTTTAACATTGATATGAACAAATGAAGAATAAAGGTTAAAATTACCATTTCTAAATAATCCCCTGATCTATAAGTGATAAAGTATTACTGCTCGGTGCTTTCAACGTTAAGGTTTACTGCTTATTCGAAATTCGATACTTCACAAATACTGACTGTTTGCATCCTTTAATCTCGAAAGACGATAGAAGTGCGACCATGAGATATCCTGGTTGATGGTTGTGCAGTGTCTGTATGCTACATATGCTGTATGCCAACACGGGAGTGGCAGTCCTTGCTGTACTAGCTGAACTTGAAAGTTGAGTCTTGTGTGAGTTGGAGTTGTTTCTTCTTCCCCCAAAATCGATTTTTATCAGCTAGATATCGTAGCTTGTCCTCGCCAGCTTTCAAACCAGTGATCGGAACAGCAAGGATCGCATGCTCTGCAAAACTCTTCACAGGTGCTTGACATCGATGTCAAGGGTTTTCATGTCGCGCTTGCATACATCCTTGAAGTGGAGATGTGGCCGTCCGGTCGACCTTTTGCCAGATGCAAGTTTCGAATAAAGACGGTCATTCAACCGACGTACATGGCTCAGCCATCTCATGCGTCGTTGGCGGAAGAGTGTGACCATGCTGGGAATCTTGGCACCTTCAAGCACCTTGTCTTTTGTTACTCGATCACGCCAAGTGATTCCGAGTGTGCAGCAGAGACATTCGCAGGTAAAAGTCGCTCAGTACTTTCTCTTGTGAGGCGTGCAGAGTTCAGGTTTCACTGGCATACAGGAGAGTGCTTAGCAAGCAGGCACAGTACACGGAGATCTTATAGCCTGGGACAAATTCGTAAATTTGTATTGCAGCCATGATCAGGTAATGACTGTTCGGTATTTATTTCTCAATTGTCCATAGAAAATAGAGATTTTAAAAAATTCCGATATTGAAGTTGCTAGTCAGCGACACTTGTTCATGATCCTATTAGTCATCTACTTAAGATGAAAGATGACCCATAACTGCAATTCAAGATTTTGAGAGTTGAGCTGTAATCCGCCATCGACCAGCTACGAGCATGCTCTTTTGACGCTGACTCAACTGCAAACAACCTGCAGCTCTTTGTCGATGCAATCTATTAGAAGTAAATAGTAGAACAAAACAACATTAACACTAACCAGCGGGTGCATTATGCGACAGCAAATCATTGTCTATTTTACTTGTAGCTGGACCCGACTTACAAGGAGTATCGGTGGTAATTGATGATTACATACACAAGCCCAGAAGCAAGAGAGACAGGATGATGTTCAGCTCAACGAAGACAATGAAGAGTCTTAAATCGAGAATAGTCTGAGAGAGACAAATTACTTTCTTTTCATTTAGATTTGAATAATATCACACGACATAGCGATTTTCTTAATGTTAAAATATATATCCTCATCTTTGAAGCTATTATTAGAAACGCAATAGGCAAACACATGAAGCAAGGAAACATGGAGACAAGCTTTCTAATGTAAATAGAAAGAAGAAGAAAAACAATCGATTATTTACATCAAATGCCCAAATTGGATGGTCATGAAATCCACATTGTTGGCCTATGAAGGATGTACACTTATCTAAATTAAAAACTTCTGACCGGACGGGTTTCAATCTCTGACCTCTCTGACCTCTTCAGTGTTTTGCTTTGATCAATTGAATGCAAAAAAATAAGATAGCAGGCTAAATTTGGTTGCTTGAAACACAACGCGTGATTAACTTTGATTCCAATAATTGCTTTTTCCATACCTTGATTTTGAGACTGGTCAATTTTCACAGGAGAAAACCTAATTTGGATGCAGTTTGCCTCTTTTGGATTCAAATATATGATACGATGTTGGCAAAAGTAAATACAAATTTCACTTATATGCCTCCAAAAGGGGCGTAATATTCTGTGTAAGGGCAATACGACATGGATCGAATTTCTGTTTAGTATGATCGGACCAATTTACCATTTCTTATTACAGACTTTACTGACCATAATGTATTTACTATTTATATTCACGATCTGCAAACTTTTAATTTGTAACCTATAGTTGATATGAACAGAAGAGTTGCAACATGCCATCGTAACGTAATAAACAATGGTCATTTAGAGTTATGTTTTCCTTATACAAATACATCTTGTTATCCATTTTTTGTAAACCTTTGGCTTCAGGATAAAATGGACAATGTATATTTGATCTTTAGTATATGTTTGCTCATTAGAGCGCTTGACTTAAAGAATACTGCCCATGAACATATTTCGACTTGGAAGACTGCTTCAGAGGCGTAGCTAGGGGTGGGGGGCAGGGGTGTACATATGTCCCCGGCCGCCAAGAAACAGGCGCGCCAAAATGAGGCTTACAACGTTACATTATAATAAGTAAACAAGGGTAATAAATCGGTCACAAGATCGCTGGGGCGCCAATTTTATAGTTCGTCCCCGGGCACAAAATATCATCGCTACGCCTCTGGACTGCTTCCAAGGATAAATACAGAAAATAAAGTCTTGACCAACAAATGTGCGCTAGCCATCCAGTACGAAATTGAAGTATTCAGTCTGTTATCAATCTTGCTCAAAGAAAACATTTTCATACTAATGACTGTCAGCTGTCGTTTTCTCAACTAGTGTGTTGGCCCTGAAGTATGTATATACATAACATAATACACTTACACTTCTTTCATGTTGAAAGCTAAGAACAATCAGTAGTCTGAGATTAAATCCATTAGTAGATAGCGGCTTGAATTGACCCTTGCCAATCCTTTTATGGTCCAGTCGTCACAATGCATAAGCAAAGAACGACGACGAAACGACATTTAATCAAGGCTCGATCCCACCAATCAATCACCTTTCACTTTCCGGTAGGTCTGGGTCATTTTTTAATTAATCATTCTGCATTTTAAATGCATTTGGATTTGGAATAATAGCTCCTCCCTGATATTGGTCTCTTCAATATTTTCTTTGACAAGCAACGCACTTGCAGAAGACCATTATTGGAAACAGAAGTGGCACATGCAACGTGGACTTAGACACGGAACGTTCCGTAATAAGCCACGTTCCAGGTCAGTCTTTTAGACATAGTCTAAAATAATAATAATAATAATAATAATAACAATAATAATAATAATAATAATAATAATAATAATAATAATAATAATAATAATAATAATAATAATAATATTGAAGTCTTCGATTCTAGAATGCATCAAAAATGTGTGTCGCTACAACATTTTGTGTGTAAGTGAATGTGAATTAAATTAGATAGCAGTGAAAATTGCATTACGACAAACTCGACACCTATTGAACAAAAACAAAGTGTACCTTGATGGTCAACATACACTAAAATTAAAATGGGATACAAATTTAAGGCAAAAGTTTGTTGACGAATGAAAACACTGAATTTTTATTGTCTAAATCACGAACGGTAAGTCTTGTCAGTAATGTACGTCATAGTTGATCTCATATAATAGTCTGCTGGGAAATAGCCATTGTTACTTTACCACTGTCAGAATAAATAAAGATCGTGTTACTAGCGCTTGTTTGAGTAAGGGTGGGGTGGAGTAGGTCCACCAAATGGACAGAAGGATATGAAGATGTGCTGTTAAAAGAGACAAACATTTCTAAAACCTTGAAGGGTCAGATATTCTCTTGAATTCACTAAACATTCGATTCAATATTGAAGTTTATATGTTTTGCTTATTTTGGAGAGAGAGAGAGAGAGAGAGAGAGAGAGAGAGAGAGAGAGAGAGAGAGAGAGAGAGAGAGAGAGAGAGAGAGAGAGAGAGAGAGAGAGAGAGATGTTGTGCTGACATTTTACTGAAATTTTTTTCCCTTGTTATAGATTCACAACACAAATAAATATGTACCGTGACTCAGCAATAATTTTATTTCAACCTTTCAATCGATTGTACATCGACAGAGCGCATTTACGATGGAAATCATCCACTTAATTATACCTTGAAATAGAGGCATTTTGTTGAATTCAGAATATCATGGGCTGGTTTATAACTGCGGTTATTCCATGTCAACGCAATAGCTATGGACACGCCGATCCCTACATTGTTAAAGCCTTCAATGCTTATTTTGCACCGCTATGGAAAAATATAATATAAAAATATTGTTCGCTAAATCGACTCATAACCAACACGAATATTTGCGTTGACAGGAAGGAGTTTATCATTTATATTTATGTCACCGCATTTTCCTTGCGTCACATAGAGGCATACATAAAATGATTCCTAATAATAAAGACTATTTGAACGCACCTCTAAATATACTCAGAATATGATTTGTGGTCTTGTGTATATATTTATTTTCTATTGCACAATATGATAACATATTAAAATACTTATAAAGATCAACATGTTAGTAAAAATGTCAATTACACGTACAATCTCTAAATTACCTACAGTGGCTGATGACTTTAAGCTTCATCTAGCTTTAATCTCAAGTACACTAACATGATGAAGTTTGCGAGTGCTAATTCCATCTGCATTATTGTAAATGGCTGCTAGCACGTGCTACATTTATAATTCTTGTCATGAATGTTCTGTTCGTCTTCGGAGAATAATCTAAATTGCTGTTTGCAAGCGCTTAGATCTACTTTCGTTCTGCGCCATTGTATCCTACCGTATGCAAATTCCAAACTGATACTGCAGTTTGTCGTGGCAAATGCTGTGCCAGTTATTACAAGCTTTTATATTCTATCTATAAGCTTGACATATTAAAATTACGTCATTCCAACAGCTGTTAGCATGCAGATTTTGCCTTGCAACAACGCAAATACTACGTTTTAACAGTATTGTCTTTTGTCAAGTGCCAAATTTTTCGTCAGTGAAATCCAGCAATTAATTCGTAGGCTAGCCGACAATCAACTGTCTTGGCGTAGAGTTTGGAACGGAAAGAATGTTAGTTTACCTCGGTCAGACTGTTACAATATTTAGAGTGAAAACGGACTGAGTGTTTGACACGCGTTAAACTAGGTGATTCCTCACGCAGAGCTTTCAAAAATGATTGAGACAAATGATAAGGTGATATTTCGATCCTAAGTGGCATTTTTGGCATCTTGATAGACGGTTTTCAAAAGGTCCGCAAGGATAGCATTTATGCCGATTGGTCAAATGTATAGGAAAGAGGGTTGGGTCGAAACCTCGAATTGGGGAATATATTCTCTGAGTCAATGAGTTTTGAATTAGTCTAGGAAGACCTCTGCAAGAGACGGTCAGCATTTATTAGTTCCAACATAGGAGAAGACTCAGGGGGTAATTTTACAGCAGTGCCTTCGTAATAATAAGCTCATAAAAGTCCGCCGGAAATCAAACGGCAGAAGCACGTCAAAAAACACAAGGTATTTAACTCAAATTAACCTTTATCACGATGTAATGTATATGATGTTTTCCTTATCATAGATGCATAATGTATCGATACTATGATACAAATAGTTCAGTATTACATTGATTTGATAACGTACTTTGATATGTTTCTTTGTTACAGATGCATGATGTGTTCATATTTTGTATGGATAGTCGGTTTTACAGTGATTTAATAATGTATTTTTTTAAAATTCTGAATTAGCATTTTTTTCCTTATATACTTAGGTAGGTAAATGGGTGGTGTAGAAAACCCCGCCGTGTACATTTATGATTGGAAAGTGTTACATTAATTTGAATTTATCATATTAGTAAATATGGATTGTGTGTTATGATATATTGCCTCACTTTACGTAATGATTTACGGGAATATACGACTTTCCCGAATTCTGATGTCAATAATTAGCAGTATAGCTCTATTGATCTGAAGACTTGTGTAATATTTGTTAACCGTATAAATGATAACACTGATAGTAAGATCTGATTGTTCGGACATGAAGACGGACGAACAATCGCAACTCTTAAAGTAACGAGATACTTAGGGCGTTTTACCCTTTTCTTTTACAAGGAAAATAGTTTGTTTGAAGTAATAGCGAGGAAGTCGGAATTCAGAGACGGAAAACAAGTTGGAAGACAGAGTTGTGTAATCCCGCTTACAACCTAAGGGCAAGCAAGTCAAGACGAACGCAGAAGAGAAAAAAGGAGAACCAGTCGTCGAACAAGGTCATTTTCAATCACCCAACAGTCCAATGTTAAATGAACATTCGATTCCATGATGAAATTTACTCTCAGTATTAACGGCTAGCTTCATTTAATTTTATTAGTGTTTGGATTCTTATGAATGTATCCATTGTTTTAAAGCTTCAGTTTATGTATTTCTGAACTAAGTGTATTCAGAGAGAAAGAAATCGTAATTCACAGTGTCATTCTTTTCTTAATTGTATTTTTAATTAAATTCATATTTTATCTTTACGGGGGCTCGTGTGTTGTCTTGTTCAAAGTACCACCTCAGATTACTATATCCATTGACAGGGCAAATTACACCGTAGAGATCATCTTCTAGATAACGCTAATTAGTGGGAGACGGTCTTCAAGTGTTGTTTTTCCAAGTTGCGCAATACCTCTGACCAGGCCTTGTGCAATATTGTACTAATAACACTTTGATAACCGGAGCGGCACCCATTACATCTTTGTTGTCCAATTCGTATCACCACCTATTCTTTTGATGGGATACTGTAATATTAGTGTGGCATTATGACAACAGAAGGCGCTCGAAATTTCTGAAGTTTTCCCTTTTCCATAAATAATGAATTCTCCCCACTCGATTCAACTTTGGGAATTCTGTTACACACACATCAACGGCGAAATATGATTGGCTCAAAAGGTTATACTTTAATGTAAACTCTCATTAATTTAATGCATTCAAACGACCATGTTATTACCTAGTTCTTTTGACAGACAGTTACACCCTGCATTATACATTTTTTAAATAAAATAAAGATATTTTCAAATGTTACTAGTTATCTAATTGAGAACTAATGATTATACTAATTCAACTAGAGTCTATGACATTTTTTAAACATGCAGTAATTGAAAGGAACTTCGTCTGAGCCAGAACTAAATAAAGAGTCTAAATAATCTACTTTCTAAATAAACACTTTGAAAAAATATAACATCAGTCTAATATAGGTAATGATTTATGAAATTGTTTTAATAGCTTTAAGCGTTTGCTTCCCAACACTTGCAAAACTCTAAATTATTCAGTTCAATTAATAAATTAAATATTGAGTCATCATCCATTTGAGAATCTTTATCTGTTATATGCCCATTGTTTTTCCCTGTTTACTTTGCAGTCTCAGAATTGTGCAGCATTGTCCAATACTGCACTGCTTCATAATAAGCATTATGTATTTCCAAAAAAAGTATCCTGTGTTAGGAATTACTTTGTATTGTAAACAAACAATGTAGGCAACTATAGAATACGCCGGAGCTTTACATTTATTAGATTTGTCTGCAGATGAACTAAGTGAGCTGTTAGGTTCATTTAAAAGCAAAAATGATAATTTGACAATATGGACAAATTCACAAAAGAAAGTTTCAGCCAGGTTAATTGAATGAACTTAATATAACTTGTCCACAACAAACATAAGACACGTATTTTTGAAAATATCATTCTGATTATTCAAACACTTGTTTAGGAAACATGGCCTGTCACACTGTAACATTTTACACTCTTACGTTTTGGGAGTCATGATTAGATTGTATCGTAGAGACAGAAGTCATCAAGTCATCAAGTCAAGTAAACAGCTGGAGTTCCTCCAATCAAAAGCATGAAAGTGACACTTCATAAACATGGGTCATCCGTAGCTAATATTAACAATGGCAAATATTATACTTACTGTTTAGCATGTTTCATTTCCTCAAAATGTACTTCTTTAGTTATTTATTTTAATCGGAATTAAATGGGTTCCAAAACGTGATCTACGCTAGGAAAGTGTACTATATTTTCGATTGCATTTGTAACAGGAATCACATTCTCCTTTCCTTATTGCAATCAAAATGATCTGAAAGATGAATTAGAAAACAAATTCTAATCATGCGTCTTTATGAGAATTTCAATGAAATAAATTCATATTTTTCCTAAATTGTGATTCCAAGCAATCAGTGACAGAACAGAAACACAAATGCAGCTGGATTAAGACAGAGCACCTCCAGTCACATGTACATCGTACAGAATTGACCAGGCTAATGAATCCATTCCATAACAAGAAAAGCAGAATTTAGTTGGATCGACAAAACAAAAACAATATAATCATTTCATTCAAGAACAACTGGGAAGACTGTTTCAATGCTAATATGGCTCAAACTTTCAAATTAATGTAGCCAAACACGAAAATAATTTTTGAAAAGAATGTCGTAACGTGCGACCAAATTCAAAGGTCGCTGGGCGGTGATGTGAGCTTTAATACTGTTACTATTGTTGAACTTACAGTTGTTTATTTACTTACAAATTCAGCATAAATTCAATTACTATTTTTCTTGTAGTGGTTTTATTAATTTATTCAGCTTTACGTAGAAAACCAAAATTAGTATCTAATCAAAGAAAACACGAACGTTGTGTAATGTGGTTCAGAAATCTAGTTCATATTGTTCCATTCAAATACAGTAACCCATTATTATGATTATGATATGTTTTTTCATTCTCTTTCTAACGTTAAGGGCGTTCTCAACTAAATTTCCATCTTGTATTTTAGTTGTAATTATTTTACGTTTAGGTCAGTCGGATTCTGACGTAATTATCGAAACCAAAGCACTTTTACCCAAAACAGTCTTTTCTACCTAATACTGAAACAAAATATTTCTTATATCTTTTTTGTGCAAGGTATTCGCCTAAGAAGGATCGCATTTTATCGCAACTTGAATTAATTTATCTTTTGAGAAAACATGTAATTGTTCCTGGGAAACATCTGAAAGATAAATTTCTACTTTAATTGCCATTTTAGAAACGTTTTGCCGATTTCACTTAGGATTTTAAAAGCTAGGGAAATTTAAATGAACATCCAAGATGGAAGACGATGATGAATGCTGTAATCTGTATTGTGCTTTATATACAGTTCCTTGTAGAAACATAAGAAATAACACTCCGGTGTTGGAAATCCAAAAAAAAGTTTGATAAACTGTCCTTGTCCAATAATTGACCTTACGCCAGAAGGTAGATCGCTCCGCCTACCGAACACGTGACTTGACAACCGTTTAACCTCCGACAAACATTCTGTGAAAATGGCGGGCGTGATAACATTAAAATATATACCAGACGATATTGGTGAGTAATATTTGCCATATGAAACAACACTGAGATAGAGACAGAAAGCGAGAGCATTTATCCATCGCTTGCACTTCTCTAAGTTACGTCGGAATGATGAGAGCTCGCCCCATGGAGAATTCGCCTCCACGTATCTAGAGAAGTCGCCCCAATTGGTTGGAGAAGTCATCCCAAAACTTCTCTCCCAAATAACCTTTTGATAACATAATTAAGTCATCTTTCACGTGATTCAATATATATATATATATATATATATATATATATATATATATATATATATATATATATATATATATATATATATATATATATATATATATATATATATATATATATATATAGTGTTACGTGCTTAGGCTCGAATAAGCAGCAACGCAGAAAGAGTGAAAACTAACAAGCTTGTATAACTTGAACAATGAATTTATTAAGTACAATTTTTTTCATAAAATAAATAAACTTACGGTTTTAGAGAATCAAATCCAACATTAATCCAATATAGAATTCACAATAATAATCCACGAATGGAATTGCAAGAGTCCTCATAAATAAATGTTCTAATGGTTCCAGGTTCGAATCTTCACGATGTAATCCAAAATAGCTGACAATGTCACGTGATGCAGTTCTTGTTTTATAATCATCCAAATGAAATTATGAACACAGGTTCTTTCCCAAATAATTCCTCTTGCTACGACGAAATGACACAATGTCCAGATCAAGGTAATTAAAATTAACACTCAAACATAAAAACACAACTATTAACTTTAAAAAAACCCAGATTCTACTCCTGTTAGCTTCCAAAACACAGCTATATATATGTAATTCCCTCGTAAACAAAATGGAATCATGTGATTCTGGAAGGTCAGAGAAAGAAGCTACCTTCAGCAAGTCACGTACTAAAAGAATGATCTAGAAGAAAAACCATCCCCAATAACTAAAAATATAAAGATGTCCTTGAAATTAACCAATTGTTTTAAAGGCCTGTTTATCAATCTTAAGCAAGGTCAGATAATGAGGTAAACAAGCCAAGGTCATTCTGTGTTTACAGCTAGAGTCTAGGTCAGCCTGAATTTTCCAGAAAAATCTCCCAATTAATGAATATTAAAGCCGAAATGACAAATTTGGATCTGACAATTAAAAATGAATAAATTAAATCAAATATACGTAACATTGTGAATCGAAAAATTGCAGAACCGTTGCAAAATTTGTAAATATATACAACAGCCGAGTGGATATCGACAGAAGCAGCTTGTCGGAGAAAAATGACGGACCTAAACAGTACCTGGAGGTGTGTATAATAGCGCTCGCTGATTGGTCAAACGAGCAGAATGATTGACAACTGGCTATAGGTCAATTCTGTATGAGCACTTAAATATTTCCTGAGAAACAAATTAATCTTTTAAAATCCAAATGATCTGAAGAAATATTAACATATCACTCGAAAACTGAAGAACTTGTTATTAAGTATAAAAGCCCGAAATTGAGAAATTCTTTCCATGGAATATGTATTAAACCAAAGCTACTGCGTAAAATAGATGCCTCTATGAAGGTCACGTGCTCATGTTTACCAGCAATAGCAACATAGAAAGAGTGAAAATAACAAGCTTGTAAAAACTTCATAAGCAATTTATTGAGCACAAATATTTTCCAGAAAAGAAAAAAATAACTTACGGTTTTTAGAATCAATTCCGAAATTAATCCAAAAGTAATTCAAAATATTATCTACTAGAGAAATTGCAAAAGTCCTGGTAATAAAATGTCCAAATAATTCTAAGTTCGAAACCCAGCGAAGTATCCAATATAGAAGACGATGTCACTTGATGAGGTCAGTTCTTGGTAATAACATTACATGAGCACAATTCTTTTGCAGATAAATAACAAAATAAATCCTCTTGAATCCAAACGAATTTAAATAATTTCCAATACAAGGTAATTCAAAACGACACAACTTAATATTCCAAAAGCCCAAGTTGTACTGAATAGTTCGCTCCAAAACATAATTTATATACCTGTTTTTACGTAAATAAGAAAGGGGTCACATGATCTTCTGGAATCTTTTAGAACAAATTTACGTTCAAAAACTCACGTACCCATCGTATGACCCAACTAAAAATAGAAAGATGTTTATACAAAGCTCCATAATGTCCTTGGAATCAAGCAATCATTTTAAAAGCTTTACAACTATGAAGCCAGGTCAGAAATGAGGTTAACACCTGGTGTTTATTTTGTAAAGTACAGGTCATCCCCCAATGAAAGAATTTTAAACTTAAAATGCCAAATTTGAATCTGAAAAACAAACAAATTTAAAAATAATAAAAAAATAAATGACCCAAATCAAATACAGGTAACACCTTCCCCCATATAATAAAAAGAAAGGTTTATATAATAAAACTTTCTTTTTCCCACAGACCAATTTACACCTGAGGTTAAAAGAACTCGTAGAAATTACAGTGTATATGATATAATATAGTGTTATACACGGGAAAGAGCATCTTGCAGCTCCAAAAGAGCATTAAAAGAACTCGTAGAAATTACAGTGTATATGATATAATATATTGTTATACAAGGGAAAGAGCATCTGCTATTAAATTATCTTTTCCCTTGATGTGCCGGATGTCAAGATTATATTCCTGCAATAACAAATTCCACCTTAGTAATCTTTGATTTTTATTTTTCATGTTGCCGATGAAAGTAAGGGGGTTGTGGTCACTAAAAACTATAATCGAAGAAGGAGCTGAACTAAAATAAACTTCAAAATGTTGTAAAGCCAAAATCAATGCCAAACATTCCTTCTCGATAATTGAATAATTTCTCTGGTGCTTGTTTCATTTCTTTGAAAAATAACACACTGGATGTTCAATACCATTTTTGTCTTTTTGAATTAAAACTGCTCCAACACCGACATCACTTGCATCGACAGATAATTTGAAAGACTGACTGAAATTTGGAGCTGCAAGAACTGGTGCTGTTTCAAGAATGGCTCTTAACTTGTCAAAAGACTCCTGACATTTTTCAATCCAAAAGAACTTCTTCTTCTTTAATAAATTTGTCAGGGGTTCTGCAATTATAGAAAAATTGGAACAAAATTTCCGATAGTATCCGGTCATACCTAAACACCGCATCAGTTGCTTTCTATTTCAGGCACAGGGAATTTAGAAATAGCCTCAACCTTAGCATCTATTGGTATAACTTGTCCATGTCCCACAATATGTCCTAAAAAGTCACATTAGCACGGCAGCACTCACTTTTAGATCAATTAACTGTCAAACATGCATCAGTGAGTCGGTCAAAGAATTTTCGAATTGTTGTTAGATGTTCTACCCAGGTGTCGTTGTAGATGATGACGTCATCTATATAGGCATCACAATACTTTAGACCAGAGGTGATATATTCATGAGACGTTGAAATGTACTTGGTGTCCCTTTCATCCCGAATGACATTACTTTATATTGGTAAAGTCCATCTGGGGTCACAAATGCCGAGATTTCCTTTGCTCTTTCCGTTAGTGGAATTTGCCAAAATCCTTTCGAGTGACTCCTTGGTACACAGGATACATCACTTTTTCAGTTGTTAGAGAATCGTTTTTGAAAATGGAGTTTCACTGTGACTTTCCCTTTGTTAAATGGAATATTTTGTCCTAGTTCTCCTTTTATAGTAATGTTGGCACTGTCAAAATACGACTTACTGACGGGCAAATAATGAGGATGTACAAATTCGAGGTGAACGTGATAGCTATTTCCACCTTCCTCGTCAGCGGCGGCGACAGAGTCCACTTTGAAAGGAATGACACGCAGTAACGGTACAGACCTGTGTACTACCACGTTGTACTCCACCACATCGGAGTACACAAACATCAAGTTGAGACCTTGGTTCATTTCTACAGGGAATCGAAAATATTTTGCAAACTCCAAGTTACTGCTTATGCCTGGTATTTCTTTTTGGTTCGGGAGCATCTTGAGGTCTCCGCCTAAAATATCAAACAATTCAGGACAATAGGTAATGGCTATCATTTTCTTCTCTGAAAAATTCATCATGAGGCGTCGAGCCACTTTATGGTACTCAAAGGTAACACTTTGTCTCCATGGCTTTACCAAACACAACATTGAACTAGGTAGCAAGTGTAGTCACTAAATGTTGACCACTAAAATAATAACCTGCAGGAATGGTGAACACATAGGTGGACCGATTAGTTTTAGGGTGCGGTTGGCTAGTGTGGCCTTTTGCAATTGCTCGTCAAACACTTCTACTATAAAAGTGTTTTGATTTTCGACGATGTTTTTTATTTGTATCGGGTGTATCATTTCCACTAAAGCCACTTCCCAATGAGCATCTTCATCCAAATGCATGGCTTGAGGTAATTTAGCTGTGTAACAGCACAACGTGTTCTTAGGAAACACCTCCATGGAACTGTCACTGGGTAACGTTAAGTAATTGGTTAATAGTGTTGTTCATAATTCCAACGTTCTTCTGTCCGAGGAGTCACTCGAGGCTAATGGAGTGTCTAAAAGAGGATTGTGATTGGAAGGGTGACTGTCAGGAGAATGACTAACGTTGGACGCAATGCTCCCAATAGTGTTACTGTTGTTCCCGTTGTAAGAGTATTTCAGGGAAGGATTGGGAAGAAGATAACCGATGCAACTGCTGAGTAAAATGGTCCACAATTGTTTGTTTCCTTGTTGCAAACTCAAATTAGCAATGGCTGCACCAATGACACAATACAGCACAAAGATTTGACAGAAAAAGATGATTTGCGTTTTAGGGACACGTTCTCCACACCACACCCACAAGGGTTGCTTTTGCAAATCTTGCAGAGAAGACGTGGTTGAAGGAGTAGTCACTGTGGTTGCTGAAGCTGTATTGAAGGGCATGATGGTCACTTCTTTTTATAGTCGATGACTTGCGAAGCGTCAATCCAAGAATCAAAACTAGGAGGATATCCTTTCCAACGTACTTTGACTTCTTTGACACGACGTTTTCCTACTTAACGGGTTCTTCGTTGGAGAATGCTTTCAATGTCGTACACGTCGTCTTCTTTTTTGGTGACACGTTGTAACTCAGGCAAGTAAAACGTTCCTTTCAATACTTCTCCGTTCATGTATTCCAATTTATAGACGGTTGGATGACGATCACGCACTCGTTTAGTAACACGAAACACGGTGGTCCAGTTGG
Source organism: Unio delphinus (assembly GCA_029339505.1). Taxonomy (NCBI): domain Eukaryota; kingdom Metazoa; phylum Mollusca; class Bivalvia; order Unionida; family Unionidae; genus Unio; species Unio delphinus. Next base: position 10,857,656 of record JAQISU010000099.1, read on the forward strand.
GTAAGTAACCTTTGTCGAAAGTGCGTTTGGTTTTGCCAATGTGTACTCAATCTCCAAGGATTAACACTTCTCCACCTTTCTTGGGAACAGCTATCGTCCGGGACGTACCAAACAGGCGCTCAAAAACAGTCACTTCGTTGTCAGGTGTCACATCTTGTGTTGCACGCCAAATGCTTCTATGGTAAGATTGATTGTAGGCTTGGACTAAGTGCGGTAAGACGTCGTTGTACTTGAGAGTGTGTTGATGCGTAAAATATTTCCACATGCGTTCTTTCAAGGTACGTTGAAAACGTTCCACGATACTGGCTTTGGTTTCAGGATTTCGGTGGTGAAAAAATGAATGTCACGTTTCTTTAATTTTTGTTGGAAAGCTTAGTTCAGAAATTCGGTGCCTTTGTCGGTTTGCCATCGAAGAGGATGACGACCACTGTGTTTCAACACCAGTTGCAAAGCTCGTACTAACTCTCCGCTCGATTTGGTTATCAATGGTGCGACCCAGGCAAATTTAGAAAAGACGTCGATGACACATAACAAATATTTGTAGCCACGACTGTAGGTGGCTAAATGAGAGACATCGGCTAAATCGGCTTGCCATTGATGATCGATACCTTCCACTTGAGTGCGACTTCTGTGAAATTTTCGTCGAATGAGTTTGTGTAAAGTGTACGTGGCTTGTTCTTGTAACCATCAATGTACTGCAGGTAAACGGAGCTTTTTCAGGCGAGTTTTTGCAGCACGATACAATTTCTGAATACCTCCGTAACCTGCAGGGTGAGCTGGATCGTAGTAAATGCTGGCTAAAACCTTCTCCGTGGTTTTGTTAATAAGTTACCCACTCTTCGAGGATATTGCTTTGGGTGGGACGAAATGGGGGTTGTATGGAAACGGTTTTACATGTCCTATGTGCCACAGGAGTTGACGTCGAGGATACTGGTGGTGGTGGTGGTGGTGGTAGTGGTGGAGGTGGTAGTGAGATAGCTTTGGACTTCTTTTCTTTTCTCACTTCTGGTTTCCTTTCTTTCTTTTTCACATCTGGAGGAGTGGCCATCATCTTTTTAACCCAAATTTTGAGTTCTTCTCGTTTGGGGAGTTGGGGAAGGGGTCAATAAGGAAGCGGCAATCTTACTCGGAATGGGAGTGGCAGTGGGTGTTTGAAAGATATTATGGTGTTCTTCTTCCTTGGGTAATGGTGGGGTGACGTCTGTTTTGGCTACTGTAGATGGTGAGGGCGACGGATTATTCATTAGAGCCTTCAAATCGGACAGAGTAGATAGAGCTGTTTGTTCCAGAGCTTTTCGATGAAAGAGTTGTAGTCATTGCAAAAGTTGACCGTACTTTTGCGATATTTGGTTTCGGAGAAATTGTGGCGATGCATCAAGGATTGCAATTCGTGTTGTAATTGGGACATCTCGGTCAAATCGGGATTGGGTGGTAAATGGGGGGTACGTTGTTCTTGCCAACGATGGTATGCCATCCATCGTTTGTAAGGGACTAAAGTCAGTTTTCGTCCTTCCATGGGCTTCCAAAGGTTCGGTCTGAGATCGTGGTGCTCCATGGGACCCTTTTATCTTCTGGAAGGATCAACTTTGGGATATCCCTCGTGCTATCCCTTGTACCACACCTGGCAATAAACCCATGCCGGCTTTCGCTAATCCTGTCAACACAAGAAAAAGAAAGGGAAAAAAATCCACCGCGTTTCACCAACATTTTTTTCTTTTGTCGGATGGGTATTTTCTTTTGAACCATTTGCCGAAGAACGTGTCGATGTTTGGCTAAGCATTTTTTCTGGTGTGGAGACAAAGGTATCGTGCCTTTCAAGAAATTCAAACAACATTCGCACACGGTATCGATGACATCTTTGGAGGCCGTTTTAATGATTTGTTTTCGCATGAGTGGAGAGGCTTTGGACAGGATGGACAACCCGTCTCCGTGTTTGACTAAACGAGGAGGTAGTCCTTTCCTTTTATTTCCCTCGGGGAGTGAATAAGAATATTTATTGCAAGGTTACATTTTTGCTTGTTCGTTCCAGAAATACACAAACGTCAATAACTTGGAACACACACCCTTTTATCTTTTTTTTTGTTGTGCCAACAGTTGTTTAAAAATGGCGTAATTTCCTCTCTTACAAAAGAAGGAATAAAAATCCTCCGCGTTGCACCAACATCTTTTTCTTTTGACGAACGGGTATTTTCTTTTGGACCCTTTGATGAAGAACGTGTCGATGTTTGATTTTTAAGCGTTGTGTGGGATGACGAAATTGTCTTTTTCCTTTTCCTTTTATGACAGCAGAACGACAAGGGTCGTGGTTTGGACGTTTTTGGGGAGGCAACATTGTGTGTTCAGCAGTAACACATAAAATACTGATTCCAGTTGTTTTTCTCAAATCATTTTTATACTGGAATGCGACACCACTGATTATCTTTGCGTCGTATCAACTTCATGGTAGGTAACACACGTCGTGAAGGGGTTCGTAAAGGACTCAATCGGGACAATTCTTGTTTGGACAAATCCAGTAAACTCTTTAACATGCCAGATCTTTCTTGGACTTTGACTTTGGGGGCTGGTACTTTGTGAGCAGCTGCTACTGCTGCTAATGTGGACGAGGGTGTCACTGGTGAAGGAGACGTTTTGGGAGACGCAGATTTCCAATGCTTCATCAAATTAGGAAGAACGTGTGTCAAATTGGATTTGGCTTGCATCACCAACAACGGAGAAGTAAAAGCACCTGAGGCTACTGGAAACGCAGTTCCTGCCAAGCGTCCTTGTAGATCTTCTCTTGCAGGTCGTGGTTTACGAAGGTAAGGTTGCGTCCTGGCCGAAGTGCCTTTTTTGCGGGTGACCGCTTTTTTCTGTGGACTTTTCATTTTCTGTGTTTTGGTCTTGGCACCATTGTTCTTTTTCTTAGGGGTTCGTTTGGCTTTTTTTCTTGGGGTGAACTTTGGGAGTATTGGGATCCCATTTTAAAAGGGAACGAATGATGACACCTCCTAGAGAACCACTACCTCCAGGTTTCAATATGATTTGTCTTTTGGCTTGAGTGTCGATGCGAGGATCGGCCAGTTGCGTCAAGGCTACTTTGTTTCCGTCAAAAAAGCGTTTGGTTTGAAATGGAATGTGAATGATGCCTTGCAGTATTTGACGTGCTGTCACCGTAAACCATCGTAAGACTTCTATGAGACTGGCTTCTAAGACGTGAGCACGTATTTTTTCGCGACTGATACCGTACAAGGCACGAATCAATTTCATGGGAAGATGAGACTGAAGGGACGTCATGTTGACAATGTATGAGACAAGGTCAAACTGACCCAAGGTTTTTATAGATTCTTTTAGTGTTTCATATTGTTATGTCGACGACGAGGACGTGTACACGACAGGTCCTCCGTCTTGACACCAGTAGTGAAACAAATGGGTACGAAATCGCAAATAATCGGGGGTGGTGGATTTTAAATCCACGAGTAAATAGGCGTGTGGCGTTTGAGTGACATCATCGTACGCATGAGTCAGCCAAAGTGTTCCTAACTATTTGGCTAAGACTTGCACTTGTGATTTATCTCGAGGACTTTTAAATAAGACCACGTAATGAGCATTGAGACTAATGGTACGATGAGCTTTACTTTGTTGAAATAAATTTTGTGTAATGTAAATGACACTGACATTACGATGATGCCCTTTACGCGTAAACCACAGTTTAATTTCTTCTTCGTCTTCTCCTAACATGTCGTCAAAAATGACCCAATGAGTTTGACTAGGGTCAGACACGATCCCATCGTCTTCTCTAGGAATACCTTAACCACAATGGAATCAATTTGACTTTCTTGCAAGAGGCTGTAGGCCGATTGCCACTCTTTTAACACCACACGATGGGTTGAGGTGAACGATCGATCAAATGATGTTAATGTTCGATCAAACGTTTGACAAATTCGGTTTTGCTCGAACCGCTCGGTCCAGCAATTAACATGTTAAAAGGATGACGAAGATACAATGCCTCCCAACTAGCATGATCTAAATGTTCGTCGATGACTTTGAATGTCGAGGAGGAAGGAGTAGTAGAAATATCAGAGTTAGCCATAGTAGTGCAGGGTATGACACTATTGACACAAAAACAGACAAGACAAGAGGTTTTTATACCTTTTTCAAGACACGTTTATTTCAATGCATGTTTAAATGAGAACAACATGAAAGACAAATATACATAAAAGCCAAATGGATAAATGCAGGAATAAAATACACATGGAAACGATCAAAGTGGCATATAAACAAGTCACTGTACAACATTGTTTGGGTAACGAAGGTGTCCTAAAGGTAGTGTGTAATGTTCTTATAGTCTCTACATGGGGTACAGTCACATAGGTGTCCTCTCGAAAGGGTCTTTGTGGGGCGATGTCCACGACAGTCCTGTCTTGAACAGAGGGATTGTCCTCGGTGACAGATTCTTTTTCTTCTTCTGGTACAGTCACTAACACAGGTTTAAAAGAGACTTTTTTCACTCGACGATGGATTTTACAAACACAACGCTTGGGCATAATGGGATGCTTCGTTTGTCCATGCCTCAAAATCCCAACTTTTCCAGTTACGTACATCTCTCCAATGAGGGTGTAAATCACAAGCTACACACACATCTTCGTGCACCGCTTCCGTACGTAAAAGTTGACGAATCTTTATTTCCTGTAGAGGTCGAGATTTATCCAGATGAAAGTGTAAGGCTTTTAACAGAATGAGTCTCTCGTGGACATTTAAAGGAGTCAACATACTGTCTTTTTTGTAGGTAGTGTTCGTAAAGTGTTCACAAGGAATCGACGGGTAAACGAAATCCCAGAAAGCAAGTCACTAAAACACACACTACACGTCGACCCCAATTCACGGGGCACAGTTCTTGCAATAAGTGTTCGTAATCCTTTACCGTGTGAATATTCTCATTGATATCCTTCCACGGAATCTGTTTGATCATAAATGATAAAGGTTGTGGCATGGTCGTTCTATTTTATACTTTTTTAGGTCGAGGATCATCAGTGTATATTCTTCACAGAATGATTTCAAATCTCCTCCAAAAGCGAAAGTGATTAATATAACGTGTAATTTCGTCCCACTGCCATTCAGGGTAACGGTTAAGAAGTATCAAAAAATCTTCAGATGTAAACGTAGCAAATTCGAAACAGTGGAAAAAGACACCCTTGATCCAGAGAAATCTGACACGTTGGTTAATTTTTGTCACTTTCCTCTTGTGAATTTCACGACACAAAAGTTCTATAGTCACCCATTGAGATTTTTCTTTAGCAAGGCCCTGCCAAACGTCCTTGCAGATCTTCTCTTGCAATTCGAGTGGTAATCCTTGAATATTATGTTTTAGAGAGGGCTTTTATACTGGTCTAGGTTTGTTAAACGACATGGTGCAGTATTGTCACTTTCAATCACTAGGTCCTACTAAAGATAGGTATTGAAAATTCGGAGACCATCGAGCATGTTCCAGGTAAGCGCCATCTTTCTGCTCCCACTCGAAACTGGACACACCACAACTGAAGCACTTGACTTTATCCCCTTCGCCCAAGTAGAGAAGTACGGCTCTGGCTAATTCTTCAGTAGTTGGTCCAGGCAGATAGTTTGGCCATTCATCTTTGAAGGTTTGGAATCGACTTTTAAAGTGACAGTATTCAGGCAAGCTCGTAGGGAACGAATATTTGACTCTTCTCACTTCAGTTCGATGCAGGTACGGTGAAATTCCAAGGAGTCCACGATAACGTGTGGCACCGCTTTCGCATCCCTCAGGTTTGACACGAACAGCATCACTTTCCATGGTAGATATAGGGGTAGTAGTCATAGCAACATTCCCACGATATCCTGCTGAATCGCTAAGGTCGCAGCGTCTGGCATCACTACAATCGCAAGGTTTACTACATCGCACTCCACTTGAGAATTCCCAAATTTAAATGATGCCTGTTTAAATGGATTCATCTTCTTTCGCTTGGTCGTTGTAGTTGCAAATGAACTATTGGTCTTGGACAATGTCCCTTTTTATATTTTGCCCAATTTCGACGTGACCATACGGTAGAGTGAAGTGATTGGAAGTCGTACTCTTTTTTGGTACACGATTTGATAGACTTTTCCAAAGGTCGGCTAACGATTTGGTGTGTGGGTAAACGGACAATCTTGTGCGGTTCGTGGGTGGTCACTTTAAACGTTTCCTCCTGTCCAGACTGTAAGGCTTCTTGTAGCTCGTTTAAGTTCACCACTCGACTGGTGCGATAATTGAGAGTCAATCCTTTCACTTTACATTCGGTGTGCATTTCTCCTTGTGGGTCTCGGTATTCGTAGCCGTAATTTTTGGGACCGCCACTTGCAAAACATAGAATCTTGTCGTCAGGATGTTCATCGGTCCAAGCTCCTAAACGGTCTCCTTCGATGACAGGGTTACACTGGTTCGATCGGTGAATGTAGATGCAACTGTCCGTGTCAAAATACAACACACGATCTCCTAACAGTTCTAACACTTCGTACAATTTTAAGCGAGCGTGGGCTGTCACGTAAGCCGCAATGATAACATTTCAAAATTTGTCGGCTTCTACAAAGTCTAGTTCTTCATCGTAATTGACTAAGATCAAGTCTTCACGAATGACGTCCACGTGTTTCATGACTTTGATGTTGTCGTGAATCATCTCGATGTAGCGAGAAGGTTCGGACAAATACTCCGTCTTGGGTAAAGACGGTCGTTGTGCCATTTTACCCCACAAGCAATTTAGCATCACTTTGGCAAACGATCGCCTTCCTTCGTTTTTCTCGATGTGGTCTAAAGTGATACCTTCCTGCTCCCGATCTTTTTCTTTGAATATCTTTTGGTCTTCGGGAGTGTGACACCAGGAAGGATAACCGCTAGCTTCTTGCTTTAATTTAAAAAGGCATCCACGTAGTCTGCAAAAATACCTTTCTGTGTCTCGTCGCCCTTGCGGTATTGTTGTGTCTTGGGAAAGTGATAAATTTCGTACACTTCTAACAGATGGAATCACAGATCCAGAGCTTTAAACAATTCCACGCTCACCCACGTTCCTGTCAAGGTGCGTTCTTCCTGGATGCGCTGACAAGGTTGGTCTTGGTTGCAAATTTCGGCACAAGTGCGACACAAAGGAAACATCAGTTTTCCTTGGCAATTATGAGGTAAAACGGGATGGTACAAGTCTGTGGGAGGTAAGACTTTGCACTTGATCAATCCTTCGTACTGGCGTATGTGGCCCAAGTCAATGTGCTCTGTCATCAATTGTGGATACCCTACGGGAAAGTGACAATATTTGCACACGTAAGGATACAGCGAACACACGTCCAAGTATTTGATTTCTTCTCCTTTCTCCTCGTCCACTTGGTACAGCAAACAGGTGGCATTCGCTCGTCCTCCGTACAAACTATCCCGTGGGTTCACGGGGTCCACCAACTTGTAACTTTCTACGATGCGTTTAAACTCGGGATCGGTTTTCAAACGCTGATCGTACTCGTGTTCCCACATTTCCACTACCTGGTATCCTTGCTATTCTAACTTCAAACGTCGCTGACACGTGGTCTGATACAAGTCTTCCATGGTCCGTTGTAAAATCTGATTTTTGGTGTCACGTTGAGGGTAGCACATGGGACATCCTTGAAATAAGCATCCGTTAAACTCGTACACGATCTGAGGGTTTTCTAAGTCTCAGCCATCTACCGAATACGTTCCGATGGTCTTTTCGCCTCCTCCGTTGCGAGCGTGTTGGATCCATTTGTCTTCCTTGTTGCAAAAGTAATGAAGCCAACGTAGGGCTTTGACCGAGAATTGACGTTTGACAAAATTTGTCGTTTGAGGACTGATGACAGCTAGAGTATTTTTGGGCATAAAGCGTTTTCGGTACACTAAGGAACATGCTTTGGCAATGGTACAAGCTTCTTTCAAAGGATTAATCCCTTCGTGTTCCATGAACAATTCTCGAAATTTTCCACAGCAACGTCGTAAAATATCCACGTCAGATCGACAGTACTTTAACATTTCTTCTTGAAAGTCAAAGGGGTCCGAAGCGTGAGTCTGGTACCAAGCATGGAAAGCTTCTCGTTGTTCGGTGCGCATGTTATCGGGGTCGTAGTCGTCCGCCTCAGGTAAATGGGGTAGAACGGCATGTTGATTGGCTTCGGTATTGAAAAAGTGTGGGAAATAACCTTTAGCCATTTCTGTCTTTCCAAACGTTTTAGGATGCGACTCAAAGGCATGGCCAAGTAACACATCGAACCTTTAAACTCCACTTGTCCCACTTGCATGTAAATGATTTTGGCTCCGTTCAAAGTCACTTTAGGACGTTCGATACTTTGTTCCGCATAGTATCTGAGCACAAATTTCCCATCATATCCCGAGAAATTGTGAGCCATGAGTCTTCTGGACTCCACGTTTCATCGATGGGGTTTAAGATCAATTGGGCAAAATTGGCTAGCGTGTTTGACCCTCGAAAGATTTTTTCACGCCCTCCAGGAATCTTGCTGCAGTGAGGGCAATGACTAAAGATAGGTTCTTGGATACATTGCTCGCACGCACGGTGAGCCACGCAGAACTTAGGAATGTGAATACCAGTCTCTTGCATGCATTCGAAATAAAAAAAGATAAAATTCCCTTTCGTACGGGTATCTTCTGGTCGGAGTTGATATTTTTGAATGAAGCATTCGTGCTCCAAGTCCACGAGTTGGTAACAAATGTGACATTGTTTCTGACCTCGACAAACGTGAAACTTGGCACTATTGGTACGTATGCCTTGTCCGCTAGAAGGGCACAATCTCAGAAGCTGACAAGTACTTTTCTGCTGTGAACCTTGTATCTTCAAATATTGTTGGTAACAGGTAGGACTGACAAAAGTGCGCTGACAAACAGGGCAATGCACTCTTTCTTGTCCATTGTCCAGACAAGGTTGAGAGGCCAAACATCCCTCACATTTTGATCCACAATGCTTGTGTTGTTCTCGACTGTTATAACCATAGTCACATTTTTCACAGTAGTAACTGTATCCCAGAAATGCAGTGATACTGGTAATGGTATCAAAATGACCATCGTGATGTTAGACGTGAATTTATTTTCCGTCTTTGAAATCATGGCCTCGAAACAAAAGAGGATCACGCACTTCTTGAGGGTGTACTTTCAAGGTGTAATGTGGAGCCAAGACGTCTTGCAATTTTTGCATTTCTGGAATGCCGCAAAGGGTGTCTTTGGATATCCCTGCTTGCTGTAACATGAGTTCTGCTTCACTTCGTTGTTTGGCTCGGTCCGATTTTCGAATAGTTGTCCAGGCTCTTTTCCATTCTATTGTCTCTTTCTTGTTGGCATACATTTGTCCCACGACGATGGCACGGGCTAAACACATCTGGTCTTGAGAATTGTTAATTTGGACGAGGCTTCACTTAATGCTGCGAAGGCTGTCCACCAATAACACTTTTTTGCGTCCTGTCCCTTGGGGAAGAGACACGTGGGTCATGAACAGAATCGTTGTCGTTGGATTGTCGTTGGATTGTTGCACATGTTGAATTTTGTCGATGACTTTGGAAGGTGTTAATTGTGATGGGCTAGTAAACTCGATCCAATCGGGAGACTTCAAATTATCGTGATGAATAGAAAGTCTCAGGTGATCGTCTTCTTTGGCTTGATATTGTTGTTTCAGTGCAGTTAACACAGAATCCCACACCTCGGTAATGAACTCTTCTGTATTCTCCAAAGGTACATTGGACTTGAAATCTTTAAACTTTACGGCATACGTGTAAGCTGTTGTTCTAAATTTTCGAGAGGAACGTTTTTCAGTCTCTCGAATGTGATAGTAATTTTCAGGGTTTACTAAGGGTGGTGCACTTTGCTTGGACGTCGATTGTCTGGGTGTGGATTCGGGCTCACTCATGTCATCTTCAAAATCAATGGCATGAATTTGAGCCAAGACTTCAGCTACTGTGCAAGGCGATACATTACGTTTCTGTCCTTACTGTCTTCTCCTATCTCGACAACATGATGCGGTCTTTTCATCTTGTCTGCAAAAAGTCAAATGACTACCTTTTAAAGACCATAACCCCTATATATTCATGTCCGATCCGTGTATATATAAAGGGTCAGTGTCTAACCTTTAAGTATTCATTTTATTCTTACATTGACCAGAACGATGGAAGAACCTACACATGTTGAACTTCTCATCAGAGCTTTACGTGGTGTCATACGAAAGTTTTCTTCAGACAAGCCGACGTACTACTCTCCCTCCTTTCGAGATAAAAGTCAAGATATTTGCTATATCTGTAAGAAGAAAGGACATTGGGCTACAGAATGTTCAGATCGTGACAAAAACAGAAAAGGTACCAACAGAGACAAAAGTCAAGATACCTGTTATGATGGTAAAGAGAAAGGACATTGGTCTCCAAACTGCCCTAAGAAACAACAGGAGCAGGAGGAGGGGGAAAGGAATTCTGAACAGGAGGAGGAGGAAGAAGAGGTACCCTCCCCCAAGGAAGAATCCCGACACGTTCACGAAGACATGAAAAGAAGACGAAACGAAAGTGAAGAGGAGGAAGAAAAAAAAAGGTGTGACAGTAAAGAAAATGAAAAAAACAGAAAGAGTGAAACAGAAGAAACCTATGAACTTTTTTAAAGTGGCATTGTGTTATGTTATGTTGTGATAACGTTTGTACTAGAATACACCAGAGAGAAAACAACGTAAGCGTCTCTTGGTTTTTTATTTTATAGAATAAGAACCTATACTCACACATTCATTCACTCACACGTACATCATGAGTTTAGAAAAAAATAATAAAAAGGACTTTTGAGTCTTCATTGAATTAAGCAATTGAAATAGTATTTCTTTTCGAAATAATTTGAGTGGCCCTGAAAAGGACCGTTGGTGTTTTGTTTGTTTAAATCAAAACAAACTCAGAAACTTGACTTAACCATCTTTAGCTGTCTTAAGCCTTTGCCACGGCCAAGGCCTACTTCGGGACTGGTCGTTCCTGTCAATGATTTAGTAGAAATCACTAACGGTGGAATGGCAGACGTAGTCACAGATAGATTGGGTTGTTTAGCTCGAGAAGGTCTTTTTCTCTTCGGTCGTGATAAAGAAGTCTGATACATTTGTTTCAGACTCCTTAACTCTGCTAAAATATCTAAAAGTACCGTCGTGACCATTTGATTTTCACTATTTTCTTTCTGTCCTTGGTCTTCTTTCTTCTCTGTTGCTGCTACTGTTTTTTCCTGGTGTTTCCTTCTTGCTTCTTCTTCCTGCTGCTGAATAAGAAAAGCTTGTTCTTCTAAAAATCGCTCCAATTCTTCATTTTGTCTCTGCTTAAAATCATTGACCTGTACATATGAAGAAGCAGAAGGTAACGAAAGTTCCGGAATAAATTCTTGTGATGTTAGGAAATCCACAATATCCCAGTTAAAATCAACTTCTTCTGGATGTAGATTTGTCATGACTTTGGTAGTCACTGCTGTTCCATTACTTGCTGTCTCTACTACTGGCTCACCCCAAATCATCGTCTTCTTAGTGTCCAACATCATTGACAACTCTGTCGCATCGATTGACTGCTCACAGACGATAGTACCTCTATATAGGAAAGGTGACGTCACAGACTGCTCTCTTCCGATTGGATGACTGTGACTGCCTTTTGTAACGCACGTTTGGATTGGTGAATACACTCAATCCGATTGGATCCGCTCTTCCCCTATAAATAACCGCAGTACACGACATTCGCTTCACCTGTTTCTCATCACAAGATGTGGACTAACGTAGAATCTTCTACCCTTGTTTCTACCATGCTGTTTCGGACTGATCTACCCATGTATGTCAGATCATCGTGGACTGTCATTCATATGACGGATACAGCCTTTTGGAAGAGAAGTATATATGTGGAGAGGCAAGGTTGTTTAAAGAGAGTTCTCCTCTATGGCCCAACAGTGAGGAGACGTTTAAGGAAGAGAAGAAGATCTGTGAGATGTCCTCTGTGTTAACAAGATACTGTTAACATTACACATAACGGCCATTTTCAGGGCCACTCATATGCGTCGAAAATATATTAGCTTTCTTTGCCTCCATTTTCCCCTTGTCGCTAGACAGTCCCCTATACAAATCATATTCCCCATGTTCAATTTCCCTTGTCCCTATACAGGCCCACCATGTTTAATTTCCCCTTGTCCCTATACAGGCCCACTATGTTTAATTTCCCTTGTCCCCATACAGGCCCACTATGTTTAATTTCCCTTGTCCATATACAAGCCCACCATGTTTAATTTTCCCTTGTCCATATACAGGCCCACCATGTTTCATTTTCCCTTGTCCCTATAGTGCCCCACGGCCTTTTGTCCCCATAGTGCCCCAAACTGTTTTTGACTGAATTTTCCATTGTCCCCATAATCTACCATAATTCTACTAAATGGTTCGCCAAAGGCAGGAATAGGTTGCAGATCAGCCTTAGGTTTCTTCTGTTTGGGTTTTCCTACCATTTGACAAGTATGACAAGATCTACAGTATTTGGCAACATCATTTTTGATTTTTGGCGAATAGAAGTGAATCATGATCTTGTGATAAGTTGTATTAATCCATAAATGATCAGCCAAAGGAGTTTCATGGGCCAGATTAAGTATTTCCTGTCTGTAAGGTATTGGAACTACTCTGATAGTTCACCGACCATTCATCACCAGCAGGTACCTCGGGAGGTCTCCATTTTCTCATAAGAATTCCAGTTTTAATGAAATGACAGGAACTTCAGTGGCTTCAGTCTCGCTTATGGCCCTTTGAAACAAATAGGAGATCTCAGGATCTTTTTCCTGTTCGACGACAAGTAACTGTCGTTTATCATCCTGATTAGAATAAAGAGAATGAGTTGTTAAAAGAAGATCACTATGATCGATACCTTCTGATTGATCCAAACAAGGAGTAAAGGTGACCCTGACCTATACACGTGTCCGCTAAAGGAATGATGCCTTCATCAACATCATTCTCAAGAGCTTTCTTTGCCATAGCTCTGGTAACTGCACAAGCTTGAAATATATCAGGGAATTCTTTTTCAATTGGATCGACTTTCTGATCTAAATCAGGCTTGTCAGTTACAAGTGGATTAACCACAACCTTGTCTCCAGCTAAGTCGTTGCCTAGCAATAAATCAATGCCCTCAACGGGTAAAACAGAGACTGTTCCGATTGTCACAGGTCCTGACACTAAGTCTGATGACAAATTTACACAATGGAGAGGAACATTAACAAAGCCGCACTCTACTCCCTGAATAAGAACACTTTCGTAAGAGAAGACTTCTCAGAAAAAGACAAAGTACCTAACAATAAAAGACTCTGAGAAGCTCATGTGTCCATTAAAATTTTAATAAGGGTGGGATTGGCTGAATCACCCAAGAGTGATATAGAACCCTTCGATATGAATGTTTCATAATTCTCCATAATAAAATCAAACTGGGATTTATTAGACCCAACAAATGTATTTCTTTCAATTCATGACCGTGACCTTTACCTCTTGGAAATAAGAGCATTTGATTCTGATGCCTATTTTTCAATTTGTAGCAATCATAAATAACGTGTCCTTTTTCTTGCAATAGGTACACGTCAGAAGAAACAAGGATCTAGAATCAAGCTTCTATGAAGTTTGATTTTTGAAAGTTGAGCTAGTCTGAGTTTTAAAAGGGCTGGTATTAGGCTGAAATACTTTTCTGCCAGAAAACTGTTAGGTAGACGTCTTGTTAACAAAATGAACTTTATGTGTCAAAGAATATTCGTCAGCAGCTCGAGGAGCATGCTCCAAGGTTTCAATCCTATGCTCATCAAGATAAGACTTAACGTCTCTATGGACACAGATTTTGAACTCTTCAATTAATATAATTTGCTAGAGATTTTGATAATCTTCTTCGACTTTCCTGGCTAAGCACCATCTATCAAACAACTGATCTTTTTCTCTAGCAAATTCAACATGAGTTTGTCCAGCTTCTTTTCTGTAATTTCTGAATTTTTGCCGATAAGCTTCAGTGACTAACTCATAACCCCTTAGAATGCATTCTTTAACCACATCATAGTCACCACTTTGTGAACGGACAGTGAAGTGTAAATCTCACTAGCCTTACCAGTGAGTACACATTGCAATAACTGAGTTTAATGCTCCCTTGGCCACCTTAAATTTTCTGCAACTTTTTCAAAACGAATGACGTATTTGTCTACTTCTTTTTCTCTGAAAAGGGGCACTAATCTAATATTCCTTGCTAAATCAAAACTTACATTTGGATTTGAAGTATGAAGGTATTTTTCACTTGCCAGCTCTATTTCTTTCATTTTACATTGATATTCCGTTTCTTCCTTCGCTCTCTCTCTCTCTTTATCAATTTGTTTTTCTTGTAACCGAATGTGCATCTGCTCTTTTTGTAATTCAAATTGTCTTTCTTTCTCCTCTTTGTCATATTGTAATTGTCTTTGTTTCTCCTCTTTGTCATATTGTAATTGTTTTTCTTTCTCCCTTTCCCGTCTCTATATCTCCCTTTCCTGAAATTCCAGCTTCTTCAATTCTAATTCCATCTTGAATTTTAATTCTGATTCCTTTAGTCTAATGTCAGATTCTGATGCAGACTTACTGACCGAAATCAAAGCACGTTTTTCCAAAACATTCTTTTCTACCAAATATTGGACCAAAATCTTTTTGATATCTTGTTTCGTTAAAGAAGCCTTGACTTCAGAAAAATCATTTTTTCTGGCAAGTTGAATCCACTCATCTTTTTTGAAAAGATCTAATTGATCCTGAGTACGGTTAGAAAGAAATATTTCTACTTTAGATGTCATTTTAACAGAAGCCTGTCAATCTCACTAAAGATTTTTAAAAATTCCAAAAACTAGGGGAATTCAAATTTAAAACAAGTTTTCTGAAAAAGTTCTAGCCAAATTGCAATTGATCCCAATCTCGGACGAGGTCCCAATTTCTATGTTACGTGCTTAGGTTCGAATAGACATTAACATAGAAAGAGTAAAAATAACAAGCTTTTAAAAACTTAATAAACAATTTATTGAGCACAATTATTTTCCAGAAAAGAAAAAATAAACTTACGGTTTTAAGAATCAAATTCAAAATTAATCCAAAAATAATTCAAAATATTATCCACTAAAGAAATTGCAAAAGTCCTGGTAATAAAATGTCCAAATAATTCTGCGAAGTATCCAATATGGAAGACGATGTCACTTGATAAAGTCAGTTCTTGGTAATTAAATTGTATGAGAACAATTCTTTTGCAGATAAATAACAAAATAAATCCTCTTGAATCCAAACGAATTTAAATAATTTCCAATACAAGATAACTCAAAACGACACAACTTGATATTCTAAAAGCTCAAGTTCTACTGAATAGTTCGCTCCAAAACATAATTTATATACCTGTTTTTACGTAAACAAGAAAGAGGTCATGTGATCTTCTAGAATCTTTTAGAACAAATTTACGTTAAAAAACTCACGTACCCACCGTATGACCCAACTAAAAATAGAAAGATGTTTATACAAAGCTCCATAATGTCCTTGGAACTAACCAATCATTTTAAAAGCTTGTTTACAACTCTGAAGCCAGGTCAGAAATGAGGTCAACACCTGGTGTTTATTTTGTAAAGTACTGGTCATCCCCCAATGAACGAATCTTAAACTTAAAATGCCAAATTTGAATGTGACAAACAAACAAATTAAAAATTAATAAGAAATAAATGACCCAAATCAAATACACGTAACACAGTTCTGAATCGGGTTAGGAACTAGGTAAACTTTAAATTGAAAGTTTCAACCAATGGCTAGTAGCTATTCATGTTGTTTACGTATTAAATAAAACTACTCTATACTTCGTACTGGAAAAATCTGCAGTAGCATGAATACAAAATGTAAAACAAAGAAACAAAGAAACAATTAAATTAAAAATTTACTATGTATCTAGGGTTATAATATATTTCTTGGGTTACTATATTTGACTTTGATCAAATATGTTAGCTTTCAAAGTTTCGGCTTTTTGTCAATTGTGCCTTAAGCGAAGTGCCAATTGTAATTCTTATATTATATTAAAAGACAGATGTCAGAGTATGACCAATGTACCCAATGTATGCACAGTTTTTCAGCTTGAATTGAGTACTAACAGGAAAAAAATACGTGCTTATTACGTTTCAGTAGTATCTCAAGAAATGTACGTTCTTCGGTTTCGTTGGTTACATAGTTGCCTGTGCATGTCAAATTAAATATGAACTGCGTCAATATCTTAGACTTTCGAGGTTTGTTTCATAATATTTATACAGCCTTGTGTGTTACTTTGGATGAGTGATATATAAATAAATACGCCCGAATAACGATTGATCCACCTATCTATTTCATTCATGCAAATATTTCGAACATTGTCTTCTTGATATCGAACTTATCACGTAGTTTTTGTTTGTTTTAAAAATGTTATGCTATTCGACATGTCATATGTTCAGCTATTTATCGTGGCAGTAGATCTTCGAATTAAGCATGCTTGAAAGTATTGTGTTCATTAGTTCTCATCAGTCACCTTTGGGTGATAAAATGTTGTCCATAACGGATGGACATAACCATCTTGTCCCCTAATTATCCTTAACCATCGTAGTGGGAATATAAAACCTATAGTATCGTTTTTGTTAGTCTGTGCATTATTATGTCTGTAAATTTAGGATTGAACGTATTTTACTTTCCAGACCTTTCATAAAACTGGTCACTTGGATAACGGAACAGTCACTTATAATCAAATGGCTTTTATGTACCGTACGACTCGCTGAAATGTATCCCTTTACTTTGAAGCAAGGCTGGCTGACGGAATTGTTCGTCCCAGTTCATTATATAACTGAACATAAAATTAATCATGTACAAAGGTCAGCCTCTTTTGCTTCCAGGCTAACATATACGTTGAAAATACGGAATATATACGATAGTTGTTGATAAATTATATTTGCTTTTCAACCTTTGCTATACTCCCAAACTTGTACGCAATTTATGACAAACGGAAACTTCGCATATGAATCACTTCAAAATGTCTTTTCAAAGACGTTTGACTTGGGAATGTTAATTACTGAACAAAGAAATTGATATATGTACTGAGATGATTCTTGACCCAGCTACTAATTAGCGGTCACTGAAGAACAGAAATTCCAAATGCAGCGTGGTCTATTAACTCTCAGATTATGATACATGTATCAATCGGATGAAATTTGCTTTCAGTTGTAAAATCTAGTAAGGATAATGCTGTGTATTCGTTTGAATTGGGGAACATATGATATTATTCGAATGTAAACAGATCGTGTAAATAGCAATCGTTTTAAAATAAAATTTGCCGATATATTATTTGTTAAAGATGAACTTAGAATCATGAAATATTTCTTCCTTTAGTTGTAAGAATGGATCATTAACTGATTCGATTTGTAGACAATGTCTATGTCCAATATATGACACGGTTATGAAAGATAACAACAATTAACTGTAAACGCGTTTTAATATACAAGGCATTTTAAAGAATGATTTATAATACATTGAAATTGTAAAGTAGAATATTGCTGTGGATGCTTCGACCTAGTAAGGGTTTACAGTAATTGAGCTTTCAATTTCTCTAAAGAACGTTTTCTTTTTTATGTATTTATTGTACAAGGCAATTCGAGGTATTTATTGTACAAGACACTTCGAGGTAGTTATTGTACAAGGCACTTCGAGGTATTTATTGTACAAGGCACTTCGAGGTATTTATTGTACAAGGCACTTCGATGTATTTATTGTACAAGGCACTTCGAGGTACTTATTGTACAAGGCACTTCGAGGTATTTATTGTACAAGGCACTTCGAGGTATTTATTGTACAAGGCACTTCGAGGTATTTATTGTACAAGGCAATTCGAGGTATTTATTGTACAAGACACTCGACAAAATACATAACAAAATATTCATGTTTCCGTGACGCAATATATAGACATATTGGTCAGTAGGCATTACAATGAAAGCAAACAAAATGGTTATAAACCGACTATCGTTTCTTGTGCGGTCCGGGATACTTTTTCTTGGAGTGACCAGCAACTTGTGCAGTTTCATAAAGGTTTTAGCAGAGTCTTGTCTACGTTAGTGTCATTTTGAATATCTGAGTTACTAAAGGAATTACACCAGTAAATAATTAGTACACAGTAATGTGTGTTAGACCATTAAATAAGGTATACAGTCATGTGTGTTAAACATTTTAATCATTAGTATAGTTATGTGTGTTGCACATGTAAATCATTGGTACACAGTAATGTGTGTTACGCCAATCATTGTTACACAGTCATGTGTTTCAGCAGTGAATAACTAGCACAGTCATGTGTGTTACACCAGTAAATCATCGGTACACAGTAACATGATGTGTTACACCAGTAATTCATTTGTTCTCTGTAACGTGTGTTACACCAATAGATCATTGGTTCTCTGTAACGTGTGTTACAGCAGTAAGTCATTGGTTCTCTGTAACGTGTGTTACATTAGTAGATCGTTGGTTCTCTGTAACGTGTGTTACACCAGTAAGTCATTGGTACAAAACAATTTGTTCTCCGAAAGATGCATAAGGTTTTGGAAATAGTGATTAAACGTAGTTTGAAGCACAAATCAACATGAACTTCACCATTTGGTTTGATAGAAGCTACTCTCATGGTCAAGGTACAAAAATAAAAGTTCAATGTAACGTTTGTTTTGGTAGACATGTGTGTAAGGTTTGTTTTGGTAGACGTGTGTGTAAGGTTTGTTTTGGTAGACATGTGTGTAAGGTTTGTTTTGGTAGACATGTGTGTAAGGTTTGTTTTGGTAGACATGTGTGTAAGGTTTCTTTTGGAAGACGTGTGTAAGGTTTCTTTTGGTAGATTTGTGCACTTTACCTGTCAACTTCCTTTTATACAGAATATTGTTTTGTGACCAAACATTATTTTTAAGATGAGGATGTTGCAAAATATGTCGATGAGTTTGTTATCTATCTATACTACCAAAAGCTTTTGGTCGCTTATTGACTAGTCTTCGTTTTCCAAGAGAAATCATAAGCTACAATTCAATGAGTACTGAGTAAGGTAAAATAAATGAAAATACAAACGACTTTAAATGCATTGTAAGGTGGCACATTTATTGATCTAAATGATATAGGTAAATTTAATATATCTTCCAAATACGCCATCCATTTCAACAAAAGCTTACAAGCAGACAGTTTAAAACAACATGACATATTTTGAGATTTAAATTTGTTTGTCTTACGAAACGTGGCAAATAAAATACGTCCAGTATGTTTAGTTATAGACGGTAAGAATACTCAATAATAAATTGTTAGGTACGAAAATATACATGCTCTAAATCAGTACTATGCTATACTCAGATAGTTGAGGACTAATTGACTAAAAGATCATAAGTGAAGGTTTAACGTATTCATGAGGTGAGGGCGGGCAGGCTTTAATTAAAAACTGCTGTAAGTAAATCGTGTCAGATAATTTGATTGGTATCCAAATAGACAGGGCCATTAATAAATTGACAGATAACGAAATGCTGATAAAGATATAGATGGCTAAGAAATAAGATATATATTCATGGCCTAATGGTATTATATACATGTGAAGAAGTTGATTCATTCATGAACATACATACTATAACATTATTGCATATTACGTATCTTAGGTTTTCATTAGAAAGAGAATAAAATGCACACAATTTACATATATACGTAAACACGCATCGTACTGTGTTATATCTGACAGATATCAACGAATAAGATAATACTGACAAAAACAGAAGCGAATACTGTTTCAACTGAAAGCATAGGGGACCAACAAAGATACGGATTCAACTGAGTAATTAGATAAAAAGACATAAGCCCATTCTAATTTTTCAAAAATCCTATTCAGTTATGTCGACACTTTTATGATCAGTGCATGCATTTAACACACCTGTATATCTCATATTAGCCTACAAAAGATTTTTGAACTTGCATTAAAACGTACGTTGGATATTAGTTGAATAAGACATCAACGCAATACACAAATATTGCTAAAAAAAATGCAAAGTGTATATATGAATGATCCGAATGTTAATTTCCAAAATGAAACACTTATTTGCTTTGATTTATTAATATAATATGATAAATTAAAGTGGCCACAGTAATTATCAAATATGTGGAATGTAATGTTGTTTATTTTTGAAAATGAATAACCCTTCAAAAGAAATTTATTTCCTGATTAGCATGGGCTTCTCTATGTAACATACCCTAATTCCGACACATGGCACAAGCATGCTACTGCATTAACCAATGTTTCCAGATTCAAATTTCTTGTTAATACATTTGTCTTTACAGTGCTTTAACCAATGTTTCCAGATTCAAATTTCTTGTTAATACATTTGTCTTTACAGTGCACTAATTATTCTTAGTGTGTAATTTGCTGTCTCAAATCAAACCTGTTTACGGATGACAATAATAAAGGAGTGTTTCCATTTATTCCGTGTGAGATGAGTTGTCTTCATAGGTCCATTTCAACCTATTCAGGCATCAAAAGGTTTACATTAAGAAATGTTATCCGCTTTTCAAACAATATATATATATATATATATATATATATATATATATATATATATATATATATATATATATATATTCAATACGAATACACAATGTAATGAGAACAACCGCATGATGCATTTGAAAACAAAATAAAACAAAGTCTGGAAATTTTCACATACTCACAGAATCCCTGTCACGGTTAAATCAATGAACTTTCCAATTTTACGTTAAGAAAATTTCGTTTGTCAGGGTACAGTTCTTTGTTTGCGTATTTGAATAAAATCTGTTATAACTATTGTCTAACTCATTTGGTTATTTGAAGATGACCCTAGGATCTGCAATGCAATATTTCATGGATGTGATATATCGTTTATATGAAATACTTGTGAGAGACATATTCTTTTATGAAATACCATGTCGGAGTAATTTGACTTTCAGGGTAATCATTCAACCTTGCAAAGAAGCAATTCTCACTTCTAATCATAAAAGGACAGTATAGATCTTAAATAGATGTTGAATCAGTGGAAAATCACCTCCAATAAGAAAACAACAACAAAAGAATTGTGAAAAGAATGAGGAAGTATCTTCCCTTCTCCATCCTTCAAAACTAGGTTAGAATGGGAATTATCGTTTCTCTTCATTTTAAATTCTCCTGCGATGGCTCGGCTTGAACATTTTCACAAGAGCAACATAACCAATAACAATTCATAACTGGCCTCAATCCCATTTGTATACCATTTTAAAACATTTACAGTCTAGATAATTTCACTGAGAGTCTAACATTGTCCAAGAATTAAATTTCTTTCAATTATTGAAGTCTGACCCTATTCGTTCTATCCGAACGATTTACCAAAAAAAAAGACATGGAACATTTATTTGGCTCTTGGCACCTAAAATAAAAGTGGAACCAAAAAAATAATTGTCTGCAATAAACCCCAAAGTATATATATATATATATATATATATATATATATATATATATATATATATATATATATATATATATATATATATATATATATATATATATATATATATATATAACTTTCGATCTTCAAATCATCCATATGTTGTATGTTTACCTCTGCAGTATCATTCTTAAGGAAATCTGTATGTGTTGCATTATTGTTCTCAATCATATAAATCTCATCCTGAACTTACTTTGCAATGAAACCTATCATGCAATAAGTTCAACGCTGAGGGTGAGGCTTTATAAAAACAAATATTGCTAACTTAATGTTTTCAATGCGAAATAAATAATGTTCCAGTATGCAAGTACTCTAATAAAAGTCCATTGGCTATGTATAGATGTTATGGCGTTAGCATTTCTGTATGGTTTGTCTGCACCTGCAAAGAAAAAAGACAGAATAAAACAGATATTGTTAAAACAAAATAAAAAGATCAAAGAAAAAAGAAAACAGATTTAAAACTCCAATGAGATATCCCAATAATCAATATTTACTTATAAATAATTTTCACTACACGTACATGCCATATTCTTATTTAGTTATTTCTTGACGGATACACTGTGGAAACCTAATGTTTCAGATGTTCTCAAAATGTGTTGATAATACAATAACGAAAATGTTTGTGTCAGATACGTTTTGCACTAACGTACAAATCATTAATATATTTTATGAATAGGATTTATTCACATATGAGACTGGACTAAATGGTATCTTTGAAATATGCTAACAATGTTAACTGTTAAAACCCTTTTCCTAAAATTTTTTTTTCATAGGTCAAATGAATTTAATTAAAAAAGATACATTATCAAAGTAATGGTTGTTGGAATATTTTAGCACTCATACTTTGACTTTCACGTATAGGTTAATTATTAATTAACCTCATGAGTGTACAAGACCATTGACTTTCAATAAAATAATAATTATTAATTAACCTTATTGGTGTAAAAGACCATTGACTTTCAATAATACATTAATTATTAATTAAGCTTATTGGTGTAAAAGACCATTGACTTTCAACAATACATTAATTATTAATTAAGCTTATTGGTGTAAAAGACCATTGACTTTAATACATTAATTATTAATTAACCTTATTGGTGTAAAAGACCATTGACTTTCAATAATACATTAATTATTAATTAAGCTTATTGGTGTAAAAGACCATTGACTTTCAACAATACATTAATTATTAATTAAGCTTATTGGTGTAAAAGACCATTGACTTTAATACATTAATTATTAATTAACCTTATTGGTGTAAAAGACCATTGACTTTAATACATTAATTATTAATTAACCTTATTGGTGTAAAAGACCATTGACTTTCAATAATACATTAATTAATAATTAACCTAATTGGTGTAAAAGACCATTGACTTTAATACATTAATTATTAATTAACCTTATTGGTGTAAAAGACCATTGACTTTAATACATTAATTATTAATTAACCTTATTGGTGTAAAAGACCATTGACTTTAATACATTAATTACTAATTAACCTTATTGGTGTAAAAGACCATTGACTTTAATACATTAATTATTAATTAACCTTATTGGTGTAAAAGACCATTGACTTTAATACATTAATTACTAATTAACCTTATTGGTGTAAAAGACCATTGACTTTAATACATTAATTATTAATTAACGTTAATGGTGTAAAAGACCATTGACTTTCAATAATACATTAATTAATAATTAACCTAATTGGTGTAAAAGACCATTGACTTTAATACATTAATTACTAATTAACCTTATTGGTGTAAAAGACCATTGATTTTAATACATTAATTATTAATTAACCTTATTGGTGTAAAAGACCATTGACTTTCAATAATACATTAATTAATAATTAACCTAATTGGTGTAAAAGACCACTGACTTTAATACATTAATTATTAATTAACCTTATTGGTGTAAAAGACCATTGACTTTAATACATTAATTGATAATTAACCTAATTGGTGTAAAAGTCCATTGACTTTAATACATTAATTACTAATTAACCTTATTGGTGTAAAAGACCATTGACTTTAATACATTAATTAATAATTAACCTAATTGGTGTAAAAGACCATTGACTTTAATACATTAATTACTAATTAACCTTAATGGTGTTAAAGACCATTGACTTTAATACATTAATTAATAATTAACCTAATTGGTGTAAAAGACCATTGACATTAATACATTAATTACTAATTAACCTTAATGGTGTTAAAAGACCATTGCACGTACTAATTAAAGGTTATTTCAGTACAAATTGTCTCTCTCTTTCTCTAAACCTTTTCATTATGATAGTAGATGAATACGCCACTCCTCAAAAAAGTATGAAATACAAAATTAGAAAATTGTCCATTATATATTTAATGTATGAGCATAACTGTATAATTGACAAGAACCTAGGAAGCATAATGAAAGAGAATAAATGGAAAAAATAATTATAATAGTTGAAAGATGGTAAGAAAGTATGATCAATTATATATTATTTTCATGAGCGTAAACAGGAAACGTTCCAAGAATCTAAAACCAACTGGGCCAACAGCAAACTATACATCCCCATCAGAAGCAAAGCTTGCAAGCAGAGATTAAAAGAAAAGACGATACACGGTTAGATTACAGGAATATATGGGTTTTATACTACACTCATAAAGGTAGTTAACACAATTATCATTTCAAGCTGTTACACATTACGATAAAAAAAGTACACAATTAGTTGATAAAAAGTTAGTATAAACAATGAACAATATGATAAAGTGAAAATGTTACATAGCAATGTAGCCAAACATTTGTATTACCATAGTAACCAGATAAGGCACCAGCCTAATTTAATTGAATTTTACAAGCCTTGGCAGTGGAAATATTTTCATGGAAATGTGATATTGACATATATCAATTTCACCTGTCTGATTCTTTAAGTATTTGTGTTATGTATTTTAAAAAAATCAGATTGCTTAAATTAAAATCAAAATAGGTTCGCAAAAAACAAAAACGTTTGCCATTCAACCCTATTTTTTACAATACACTGTTTATCATCGCAATCATTTTAAGTCAAAATGTATAAATATTAAGTACCAGAAGTAACCATATTATTCAACATATTTTATGCCCTCTATTTTAAATAATGATAATAAATGTGTTACTTATTCATGCTTTAGGGGTATTAAAAAAATACAAATGACAAACTAAGAAAAAGACATATCCAGTTTGAGTTTCCATTTTCGCAAAAGGAAACAAGTTTCAAGCAGATATATTTAGAGATGCAATCAACATCTTTATGCCATGAACTATTTTTTGTCAACGTACAAACAAGAACGTGGACCCCGGAACATTGAACCCCCGGGGACTTGTGTTTCTCGGGAGGAGACTGGATGACAGAGATGTCTTTACCCTGGATTTTGTTGCCTTCTGGGTAAGGTAAACGATTTACTACTACGCTTGGTTTCAATTCAGTCCCTTGAAGCGAAGGAATTGCGTTGCTTTTCGTAACGGCATGGAATATCCGCCGCACAGTAGTAGTGTCAAACTTCACATCGTGAATGGAATAATCTAAAAATTGGAAAGATAATTAAACTGTGGAGTATGAACTTGTACCAAGTCATTATCAATTTGAATGACTCTTCAGTGTGAAAATCTTTTCGTTACATGTTATGAAGTAAGGAAAATAGACGAGCGTGCGTTCATATAGAGAATGTTCAACTCTATGAATGGTTCGAACAATTAACATAATGGTCTGTCTTTATGGACAGCAAATACATGATATAAACACACCTCGTAATAAACCTCGTTTAAAGTTTGCTTGTATAGATCAAAACCATTTCATTTTGCCTGAAAAAAATCCATAATTTGAATTTTTCGTATTGTTTTAAATATAAGTATTAGTCACGTTGTTGTAAGTTTTTCATTATTTCATTCTTTTTTTTTCATTATTTTACATGTTTTCTCGCATGTCAGTAATCATTCATATCATCTTTACTTACAATACACTATAAAGAAAAGGCTTCTATTATAACAGGACAGAAATAATGATTGTGTAGGATTACCATGTAATGAAACATTTAAATGGAAAATATACACCGACTTGTTGTTTGGAAAGAAGTCTCTTTAAACACTAAGTAAACACGTGTATGTACTGTACATATATATTGTACTAGTTGATAGAAGGGGATTATTCCCTTTCGATTTCAATGAACAGCCTTGTTTTCTCACAGACTGGCGAGAACGTAATCTTACCATACAAGATCATGGACTCCTGATCATGTCCAAGGAAATTTTTTGCAAAGCAAGTGTACTCGCCGTAATCGTTCATTGTTATATCCTTCACTCTTAAACTTAAAGTTTTCCTTTTGCTGTCATCGTTTCCGCTGTAAAGCTCTATGCGGTATTTTTCTTCATTCATAAAATCCAGGTCCATTCCATCCTTCATCCAGTACATGACGCCGTGTGGATAGGCCGTGATCTCACAGTCTAAAATGGTCTCCCGCCCAGGATACTGTCCTATTCGCCGTGTTGGAAGTGTAATCTCTGGAGGATCTGAAAGGGATATATCTTCTTCTGAGGTCATCGATGTACTTGACAAAAACAGGACAATCTGAGGCGTATGAGGCTTACTTACAGGATGTCTGAATGAATCTGTTTAAGATCGGGGTTAGAGCCTGGTAAATAACTATATAAAATTATAAGAATTATTGCAATGTTTTCCAGATTAAAATATGGACAGCTTTGGGCTTGATATCTTTATTGTGCGTATTGGAAGATACATTGGGACGTAAATTCTATCAGTGAAAATATTGGCTGTGGGTTACACGCATAGTTGAACCAGATTCCTCGTAATGACGAAGAGAAAGAGGCGATATTAAGTAGTCAAGTTATGTTGAATTCGCTTTCAGTACGTAATGTGTATCTTTAGCATAGATGTGTTTAATAACGTGATACATGCTTCGAACTATTCTATTATTTGTTCAGTTTCATTACTTTAGATTTGTTCGGAATATTTTAATAACTTTTTTCTCTGTGCCATGACGTAATTATTAATGTGTGTGTGTGTGTGTGTGTGTGTGTGTGTGTGTGTGTGTGTGTGTGTGTGTGTGTGTGTGTGATCTTTATTGTTCAAAACACTGCTTAGGTTGAATGTACGTGCTTTTTTTCCACGCGCCGTTTAAAATATTTGATATCATAATCGATAAAATCATGCTAAAAACTACATACGTTTGGAAATGAAAAACTACGTATTGCTGTATTGATGGTTAACTATGTTTTGTAAAGTAATAGTTCATACGTATGAGGAGAAATCGGAAAACCTCTAATCTAAAGGAGCAAACGCAATAATTAAAATAAATACGTTGTTTTATTCTTCAACGACAATGCTAACAATAATCGTATCTTGTGTATGTCATTGGTTAAATGCGACTGATATAAAAGCATACTGTGTCTTGAGACACACTCTAGTTGACGGTTGGTAATTAGTTTTTAAAATCAAATATTTACACACTCTAGTTGACGGTTGGTAATTACTTTTTAAAATCAAATACTTACAAACTCTTGTTGACGGTTTGTAATTAGTTTTTAAAGTCAAATACTTACACACTCTAGTTGACGGTTGGTAATTAGTGTTTAAAATCAAATACTTACACACTCTCGTTGACAGTTGGTAATTAGTGTTTAAAATCAAATACTTACACACTCTAGTTGACGGTTGGTAATTAGTGTTTAAAATCAAATACTTACACACTCTAGTTGACGGTTGGTAATTAGTGTTTAAATCAAATACTTACACACTCTCGTTGACGGTTGGTAATTAGTGTTTAAAATCAAATACTTACACACTCTAGTTGACGGTTGGTAATTAGTGTTTAAAATCAAATACTTACACACTCTCGTTGACGGTTGGAAATTAGTTTTTAAAATCAAATACTTACACACTCTCGTTGACGGTTGGTAATTAGTGTTTAAAATCAAATACTTACACACTCTAGTTGACGGTTGGTAATTAGTGTTTAAAATCAAATACTTATACACTCTAGTTGACGGTTGGAAATTAGTTTTTAAAATCAAATACTTACACACTCTCGTTGACGGTTGGTAATTAGTGTTTAAAATCAAATACTTACACACTCTAGTTGACGGTTGGTAATTAGTGTTTAAATCAAATACTTACACACTCTCGTTGACGGTTGGTAATTAGTGTTTAAAATCAAATACTTACACACTCTAGTTGACGGTTGGTAATTAGTGTTTAAAATCAAATACTTACACTCTACTAGAACGTTTATCTGCCTAGTCACGGCAGGACCCACTTCGTTGTAAGCAACGCACTCGTACGTTCCGTCACAGTAGCGGGACACATTATGAATCATTAGGATCTCTCCAGCTGTTCCTATTCCTGGTAACACAGAAAACGTTTAAAAAGTTACCCAGTCCTTTTTTTAGATGACAACAATTATCCATTACCAATATATAAATATATATCCGTGTTTCTGACAGTTAAAATAATTGACTACATTTAGGTAAATTTATCTATGCTTTAGAACCTTTCCTTACGAAAGGAAATAGGTATACGCGTCTAAAAGAGGCAGAAAAAAAAATCTTAGACTGGCTGGGACAATGCGAACTATGTCCATGATTAAGTCACTTTGTTCACTTGTCGTGCAATCCTAACTTATGAATAATCCATAAAATATAAAGGATTGAAGTAAGGTCATAGGATTCTATAATACACTTGAAATACATGGTTCCTCGTTATATATGCTGAAAAAGGTCATTCGATCTGCATACAAATATATTTACTGTCTACCATATGCATGCGATAGACAAACAATAGATATGCCTTCACTTTGTGTTTCTTTCCAAAAGGATCTACGAGTTATTGATAACTTGAGAAGTTGAGATTTAAAATATACATCCTCAGAAAATATAACATCATGTGCAAAGCTAAGAAAGCTATGCTCGCGATGCACGTTTCTTTTTAGACAAATGATTATCATAGAATAGTACTAAAAACAACAAAAACAAATAAGTGCTAAAATTAAGTTAGAAGGAAATGACACAATAGTTTCAGTTGTACAGTGAAGGTGATAATTTGTAATGGTATGAAGAAGTAAACTATCTACAGTTGAATTAATTTGTGCTGGAAAAGAGAGTCAAGTGTTGGATTGAATGTTA
The DNA here is from genome assembly GCA_029339505.1 of Unio delphinus. Lineage (NCBI taxonomy): Eukaryota > Metazoa > Mollusca > Bivalvia > Unionida > Unionidae > Unio > Unio delphinus. The sequence continues at coordinate 10,886,310 of JAQISU010000099.1, forward strand.
ATGCAGCTAATTTGTTACCCGATTAACAAGTGATTTTTAAAATGAGACAGCAGAGATGTGAAAAATTTAATGTTAATATTATTGATGTCAAAATACCGAATAAAAAGTGTCTGTTTAGACAAAATACTGAAAAAAGAGTGCATGTTTAGACAAAATACTGAAAAAAGAGTGTATGTTTAGACAAAATACTGAATAAAGAGTGTATGTTTAGACAAAATACTGAAAAAAAAGTGTCTGCTAAGACAAAATACTGAATAGAGTGTCTATTTAGATAAAATACTGAATAAAGAGTGTATGTTTAGACAAAATACTGAATAAAGAGTGTCTGTTAAGACAAAATACTGAATAAATTCTATTTAGACAAAATACTGAATAAAGAGTGTATATTCAGATAAAATACTGAATAAAGAGTGTCCGTTAAGACAAAATACTGAATAAAGAGTGTATGTTTAGACAAAATACTGAATAAAGAGTATATGGTAAGACAAAATACTTAAAAAGAGTGTCCGTTAAGACAAAATACTGAATAGAGTGTCTATTTAGATAAAATACTGAATAAAGAGTGTATGTTTAGACAAAATACTGAATAAAGAGTGTCTGTTACGACAAAATACTGAATAAATTCTATTTAGACAAAATACTGAATAAAGAGTGTATATTCAGATAAAATACTGAATAAAGAGTGTCTGTTAAGACAAAATACTGAATAAAGAGTATATGTTTAGACAAAATACTGAATAAAGAGTGTCTGTTAAGACAAAATACTTAATAAATTCTATTTAGACAAAATACTGAATAAAGAGTGTATATTCAGATAAAATACTGAATAAAGAGTGTCTGTTAAGAAAAAATACAGAATAAAGAATATATGTTTAGACAAAATACTGAATAAAGAGTGTCTGTTTAGACAAAATACTTAATAAAAGTGTCTGTTAAGACAAAATACTGAATAGAGTGTCTATTTAGATAAAATACTGAATAAAGAGTGTATGTTTAGACAAAATACTGAATAAAGAGTGTCTATTTAGATAAAATACTGAATAAAGAGTGTATGTTTAGACAAAATACTGAATAAAGAGTGTATGTTTAGACAAAATACTGAATAAAGAGTGTCTATTTAGATAAAATACTGAATAAAGAGTGTATGTTTAGACAAAATACTGAATAAAGAGTGTATGTTTAGACAAAATACTGAATAAAGAGTGTCTATTTAGATAAAATACTGAATAAAGAGTATATGTTTAGACAAAATACTGAATAAAGAGTGTATGTTTAGACAAAATACTGAATAAAGATTGTATGTTTAGGGAAAACAAAGATGGATCAGTCATTCACATATACTTAACTTTTTTATACATACCAATTTACACATTACAAATATGTTGTCAGACAAATTTAATAAATAAATTGAAATAAGCACACCCAAGTCATAGATACAGATTACATATCAAATAAAATTTCCAATAAGAATGCTAGCATAAATATCCAGTAATTTTAATTAGAAAACAATAAGTAATATTCAATCCAGTTTACAAGTGTCATAGGGAGTATAACGCAAAATAGTGAGTGATTACTAATATTATATTCAATTTCAAAGGTCCATTAGGCAATGCTGATCTTGCTGTGAGTATAGAATGAAGACTGTTTAAAACTCCGTAAGAGAAAAAAAAAAACAACGTGTATTCTCTACCTTCAGATCAAGTACATTAATCAGCAAAATGTGATTCTGAAAATAATCCCAACTACAATGTAATCTACTTCACTCATGTGAATGAGTGATTAAATCAAATGATTTATGAGATGTCTACTTCTAAACAACAATTTGCTCCAAGCTATTGCCAGTTTGAAAGCGCTTGTAAAAATCGCCATCGCCAAGGCTGTCCGCGAACGGTTTCTTCTACTCTAGAAAATGATTTTCAGCACATCAGACTAAAATACAAAACCGCCATCAAGGATATATTTTCGTTTTCTCTCAGAGGTATTGATCATTGTATGTGAATATATTTCAGTGGGAAAGATGATTTATACGATAATATAATAGATGACTATGATATAATGTTAATAGGTTTTCTTTTGGAACTATATCATATTTAAATTTGATAATACGCTATAATGTTAGAACGTTTGCCATTCTGGTCAATCTTCTTGAAAATGCTTTAAGTAATATGAACTGTATTAAAGTAATTGTAACCTTTAATGTGGAACGAAAAGGCATTAACAAACTGTTGTGTTAGACACATACATTGTTTTCCTGTCTTTACCAAAAGTCGGATTGATCTTAGAAAACTTTACTAAGAGCAGCTCATTTGTAATGCTTTTAGGAACAGAATTGCACTCACGGTTGTTCTGTTATACCTGGCATTTATTTCAATAAATGACACGTATTGCTAGGTTCATTCACTTTGAAATACTGGCACAATTCATTAGCCAGTTGTTATCCTTGATGGGGTGTATGCGATATAAAGAAAAATCCACGATGAAAATCTCTGATCCAGTGATCCCCAAAACACATGTAAACGTATTTTGTACCCAATATAACATATTTACTAGTATTACATGTTGTCGCTGACTGGAATACCGCTATTTATCTTCAAACATCGCATTAATTAATGTTTCTTTTGCACTGCACGTAAAATAATATCATGGCTTAATTAAGAAAACCACAGTCAATTTGAACTTAAAATGAGGGCTGATTGATTATTAATTAATAGCCAGCATTATCCCTTCAATTGAAAATACAATTATTGAGTGATTTATTTTGTTCGTTACAAATATATCGGGTACATAACACATAAAATCATACCGACTTGCGCTTATCGTTTGAAAATTCAGTTCTATTTGGCCTGTTAGTAATTCAGAGATTACATTTCAATTAGAAACTGTTAGACTTTCATATGATAGGTGTAAGTTGGCATGATGGTACCATTATAGCTTTATTATTTTGCATACCAATAATATTCACATTAATTTGCATTCAATGTCACATTCGATCTGCAAGTCCACACAGAAAATATTTCCAAAATATTGTTGCTTCTTATTTTGCTTCTTATAAATGTCAAAGAAGCCTTATTGCTACAGCTAAAATATTTTCTCTTGATATATTTTGTGATGTATGTATCAATGATTTTGACGCATTTGTTGTGACGCAAATCAAATGTAACATTTTGTTGCATGAGGACGGAATATCATCAGTATGCACGAGACTATCGGTGCATTTGTGGAGTCTGAGATTTTATCTAAACGAACTGAGTGAAGTCAATACCCATTACAACTAAAGAATCCCCTAAACACTCTAACAACGACTCAAGCTTTAGTTAAAACGGTTTTATCTGAATAGTTCGATCTACTTCAATATTTCTTGCATTTCACAGGTTCGTCCACAATTTTCTGCCGTTGAAAGATTGAAATTTAAGATACGAAAATTTTAATAATAATTACATTAAAGTTCTTCATCTAAGTCATATTTAATAAATCATAAATTAGCAATATGCTAAATTATTAGCATCTACTTGAATACTATAATGGTCTGTTGTTGAGATACGAGTCATATTTAATAAATCATAAATTAGCAATATGCTAAATTATTATCATCTACTTTGAATACTATAATGGTCTGTTGTTGAGATACGAGTCATATTTAATAAATCATAAATTAGCAATATGCTAAATTATTAGCATCTACTTGAATACTATAATGGTCTGTTGTTGAGATACGAGTCATATTTAATAAATCATAAATTAGCAATATGCTAAATTATTAGCATCTACTTGAATACTATAATGATCTGTTGTTGAGATACGAGTCATATTTAATAAATCATAAATTAGCAATATGCTAAATTATTAGCATCTACTTGAATACTATGATGATCTGTTGTTGAGATACGAGTCATATTTAATAAATCATAAATTAGCAATATGCTAAATTATTAGCATCTACTTGAATACTATAATGATCTGTTGTTGAGATACGAGTCATATTTAATAAATCATAAATTAGCAATATGCTAAATTATTAGCATCTACTTGAATACTATAATGGTCTGTTGTTGAGATACGAGTCATATTTAATAAATCATAAATTAGCAATATGCTAAATTATTAGCATCTACTTGAATACTATAATGATCTGTTGTTGAGATACGAGTCGTGCGTATTTGTCTAACACAATCCATGCGAACTTTACAATGGCGTAGCAAGAAATTCTGCCTCCCCTTCGCCAAACTAAATCATGGGGTATCTCCCAGTAAGAAATGTGTTATGTGGGTATTTTAGACACCAACTGGGATGCATCCACTCCCAACAACTGCAGGGGTTGTTTAGGCGGTTGATACGTGCTACGTCACTGGAACAATATCATAAGCAAACGATTTAAAATGTAATCAGTTGCAACAAAATGGTTGTTATTCATGTAGGTATTGACTTCACCAATGACATTTACCTCTCGAAATCACTCTTAACCACGCATGTGTAAAGCAGATACTACACACTCTAGTGCGATACCAATATACGTATACCATCTGACTCAATATGACCAATCACATTTCGGCCACTTGGGTCCATTTGATAAACATCTGCAAATGAACGCATATTGACTTGGGATATTAGATATATCAAGGAAGATAAAGGATAACTTAATGCCTGATACATATAATATTTTACTTAGCATTAATGTGCTAGCATTATAACAATATTCATCAATACATCAGGGCTTGCTTCATTTACTGTGTTACCTGTATAATTATGTTGTTGTATTGATGTAATCTAAATGTATACATCTCTCTCTCTCTCTCTCTCTCTCTCTCTCTCTCTCTCTCTCTCTCTCTCTCTCTGTATATATATATATATATATATATAATAACTATCGTGTAATAATGTCGATATACATCACTAGGGTTTAAGAAATATAAGTAATTATAAATACAAATGAAAGTAGCAGCATGGAAAGCTGACAACTCCTGGGTTTTTAAACCTTCTTTAATTAGATCGCTGAGGATAAAACGTTCAAACAATATTCTCATTTTCAATATAACCCACCAAGTTTTGCAGTAAAATAGCTTCTTTCAGTCAATCCTCTTTTTTCATTCTGATCAATAATCAATACAGATGCAAAACGTGTGCTTTAATAGGTGGGCTTATTACAAAAACCTTTTTTAATAATGGTTTTAAATTATCCAAACTAGTTTGTAATTACCCAATCTGTGCTTATGCTAACTGTCTGTTAATAGAAATTATAATTTACACAGAGCAAATAGACCCAGCCTATGTAAATAATGGGTATACATTTAAAACACTAAAATACATCGAAACAAAAAGAACGTTTCAAACAATACAACAACTAAGAGATTTGTGATGTTTTTGCTCGAGCAGATGGAGAAACAAGAATTGCAAAGCTAGTTTCGCAATGGAATCAAATGAACTTAACTGCGATTTCATGAACTGGTGTCAAATTCCTCAAATTAATGATGGCAGATAGATTGGTTCCTTCTTGTAATACCACGTGGAGATATTGTTTCGTACATTTCTATTCAAGAACATGGCCTGTCTGTGTTGTATTACATATTGATGCCTGATAATGTTTAGTGTAATATTGATACGAATACAGTCTATATTTCACATCCTATCTTTTTCAAGGACAATGTTTACATCGTTTACAGCACGCAAAATTATTATATCAACAATTAAAATTTACGTTTTTGTGACATAGCATTGATACGTTGACATTGGCTCTTAATTTGAAAACTTTCTGAAAATTTGTGTCAAAGTATATCCAGAAGAAAAAGAATTGCCTGATTGCCAACTGTTTACTAATTGCAAGTTATTTTTTGCCATATAGTGGCCATACAAGTATTGTTTACGTGCTGGAAATTATTGGATACATTCAATTTAAAAAGAAGTGTTGTTTTCTTTTGTTGTATAACGCCATTTCTCAGCACACTATAGGCTGGCTAACCAGTATTAATGGTGGAGGAAGAAAAAAAAGAAGTAAAGAAAAATATTGCAAGTGAAGGGTGAATTATGATACAAGTGTAACAAATGACAGGGCTCTGCATACTTCTGCACACACATTGTTGTTATTGTTCTAGGGTTTAACGCCATTTTCCAGCACACGATAGGTTATACATGGCGGCCAGTATTAATGGCGGAGGAAGAAGCCGGTAAAACCCCCCAAAAGAAACACTGACCCACGAAAAGCTACTGGCAAGCTTTCTTATATATCTGCATTGGACGAATCTAAGACTCGAACCCACGCAGACAGACGTAAGATGGCAGTGATCCGTAACGGAGAGCGCTTTAGACTACTATGCCACTCGAAACCTCTCCTACACTTATGTATAATAAGACATAAATTTATTTTATGTTGATGGCGACTTTAGAGCAAGTTCAATAGCTTTTAAAATCCAATCTCATCCAAAGGACTGCCATCTCACTTTTAAATCAGGGTCTTTTTTTTAAAAATAAAAGCATTGAAAATAAATGATTCAAGCGAAACGGCTAATGCTTGATTTTTAGGACAGAAAATAATGCCAGTCGAAAAGCAAATTAAAATTGATATTAAACTTCATTAAATTTCATTGTTTAGGATAAATATCAATATTTTAATTCACTTTTATTTATAAGTTAACCTACCCGACCAAATAAAACATAAAGTGTCTGAGAACTGTATGAATAATTGCTGCAAGTTTTGTTCTCATTTTCAAAGTCTCTTGATTTGTAAACCGGTCGCGAAAATTATTAACTGAAATAGACTGTGGTCATATGCAATATCAATACGGCACACAGGAAGCCAAATGGGAGTGAAAATTTTCAAGGATTTTGCAAGTGTACAAAACAAATTCATTGTAAAGATTCTGTTTCAGTGAAATATAGACAGGACAATGATATATAAAAAAAAATTATGTACTCGTTTGTTTTTCCATTAACTTAACATCAGAATTGTGCAGTATTTCTCCACATGCACATTTTCATACCGGATGACATCTGCGCGTCTAAAAATGGAACACTGAGTGTTAGGAACTACTTTTAATTTTTAACAAACAATGTTTGGACCATTTGGCATTACAGCTGATAAAGCTGGCGCCTTGGATGAGTTTATTGAATTCCTATAGCAAATTTCAAACAAGCAAGCTACTGGACGTGATATTATCAACGTCTAGGAATGGCTTTATTACAACAAAAGAGAGAAAAACTGCATCCAAAATATCAGTCCTGATCATTTAAACCTTTTTTTTAAAAGAAACTATGTTCATAACCATTCGAAAATCTAATTTTTCAGACCACGTTTCCTGCTCACTACAGCTTCTGAAAACAGCATAGAAGGCATAGTAATGTCGTGTGCTGATCCGTCTTGCAGAGACCGCAGATTTCACAAGAACATTCAAGCATTCAATTCGAAAACGATGCAGCCGAAGGAAGCACATTTTTGAAGTAAAGCAAGAACTTCAGTGTCGACAACCTAGCGCCTTAACCTTCTTTTCCTCTAATGAAATGGACTCTTACACTCCAGGTGCTTTGCAGTTTTCCCGGTGATACTTTTTGAGGAAAATTATTAAATTTCGAGGCCGAGAAGAAAAATGAAAATTACATTCTGGAGATATATCGGTATTGACATATTCCACTGGTGCCCAGTACCTTCATTAGACTGGCGGCGGAGAGTAAGGGGGGGGGGGGAGGAGGGGAGGGGAGGGAATATAAAATCTACATTGGTAGGCGGAGGGATGACTATAGTTCCACAATGCCTCACATTATTTCCATACGTATAATACATCTTTACCTAAATTATTTCAAACGAAGACACAGAGCAATGATGGATGAGCGCCCCCCCCCCCCCCCACATGACCCCAATTTCAATGTAAAGAACTGATGTAACTTCCCAAATATGCTTATCAGATTTGTGTGGATTTAGTTAATGATCCTTCTTTATATAAAGAAACAATCACAACAAAGTTTTAAATAAGCTTGCTTAAGGACTGAGTGAAAAAACTAATGAATGTTAATCAAACAAGTAAAGATATATAAAAAAAACTCCGACACAAAACAAAAGATAGTGTTCTATGCTAAAACATGTTAATAAAGATAATTAAAGGTATTACCCGGGATTTGAGTGAATACAATTGTTTGAAGAACAAGTAGAAATCATAGGTAGAAATATCAAAACATTTAGTATGGAAGTGTGTGTGAGAGAGAGAGAGAGAGAGAGAGAGAGAGAGAGAGAGAGAGAGAGAGAGAGAGAGAGAGAGAGAGAGAGAGAGAGAGAGAGAGAGAGAGAGATGTAGTTGGATTTTTAACGTAGCTTAAACAGTTTATTCGGGCATATCGCTACGATGTCTGCAGTACGGAAGTTTATAGTGATGTCTAGCACTGGGGTATCATGCCGCACAGTCACATTATCCTGCACCAGGCTGACCAGTCCTAACACTAACCTCTTAATGCTGAGTGCCTAGCACAACTGCAAGTATCATTTTTACAAGTCATTGGAATGACTCAGTCGGAGTTCGAACCTGCGACCTCCCGCATCTGAGGTGGACGCTCGAACCACTTACGCCACCGGAGCGGTCTAGTATGGAAGACTGCTGTGATTTCCAATAGAAAACTTGTTTGTCTCCAAAACGATAATGCAAGTGATAGGACATAATGTAGGACATCTATCGCAGGTAATAATAAAGGCTATCAATGTGCTGACTTGTCTGCTTCTTGAAGCTCCCCAAAAAGTGAATTATATGTTATTCCAGTTCACCAGAATTACACATAGATCCTCGCGTGAAATTCTATTAAGTCTATATAGACTAGATTTAAAGCAGAAAAATCACATTCTATGCGAGTATTTACTGTGCTCTAAAGCAAAATAAATTTGATTTTTCGTATTCAAGATACCGCCTATTTGAGAATTGTAATTCAAGAATTCTATAGTTTTTCAAACTGTCAATGGCAAAACAGAAACAAATGTTCACATTGCTGTCAATGCCAGTCCTTCCAGTCACCACACATATACCATACGAAAAGGCCAATTCTAATCATACCAGTCGTTATTTAAAGGTAAATAATTATATTGGATTGACAGAACAATAAACTCCTTCCATTCAAGACCAGCTAGGCACGTTTCCTCACATACCCACATTGACCGAAGCCGAGACTCGAATCCACGCAGAGGTGAGATGTCAGTGATCCGTAACGGAGAGCGCTTTAGACCAGTCGGCCCCAGCCCCTGTCCTTCGCCCATGCAAATGTACTAACTTGCAAATATTAAGGCAGGCAAACCACCAAAATGTTTCACTGATTTCTTTGCTTAAAAGTAATTGAATTTATACACATCATGATGTACATAATATTACTGTACACGTCATGATGTTTTATAATATTACTGTACGCACCATGATGTTTTATAATGTTACTGTACGCACCATGATGTTTTATAATGTTACTGTACGCACCATGATGTTTTATAATGTTACTGTACGCACCATGATGTTTTATAATGTTACTGTACGCACCATGATGTTTTATAATGTTACTGTACGCACCATGATGTTTTATAATGTTACTGAAAACACTACGACACTCGATCGCATAATGTAACTTTCTGTAAATTTTCAGCATAGGACACGAGCGTAAAACGAGGGAAAAACTCATGCGAAAGGTGCAGCAAAAGAAAATAATAATAATAATAATAATAATAATAATAATAATAATAATAATAATAATTAGACATTCTGTTTGGGGTTAGAAATACAAAACAAAGATTATATCCATAACATTTATGGTGGCAAGTGCTTAATGAAAATTCCAGTCCAAACAATGGATTGCATGCCCATCAAGGACAATAGACACTGTTCTAATAAACTAAGTTCTATATATTGTTACATTTTTGACCTCTTGCAAACAGTAACAAGAAAAGACAACATGCTTTTAAAAATTTAACAAATAATTAATTTCCTTAGAAAACCAAGTTAAAAATGAGAAAAAGAACTTACGGTTTACGAATCAAGTCCAACAATAGTCCAAGAATAAAAAAGTCATAGCAACAAAAAGTCCTAATGAAACTGAGTTTCGAATCCCCACGAAATCCAAAATGGAAGTCGATGACGTATGCTATAGTCAAGAATGTACTGAAGTGTCAAAGGTTCTTTGGTGAATCACAGAAATGTTATTCTAGTGTTTGAATTACGTATACGTTTCGATAACTGTTCTTGTCTAACAATTAATTTAGAGCACGGCTATTTCCAGGGAAAAAGAATCTCTTGGAATCCAAATAATTTGAAGATAGATAAAATAATTAGCTCAAAAACTGGTCACAATATAAAACACTTTTCAAGTATTAAGGCAACAATGACTTTTCTTTCTCAAAACATCAATAATACATCTAGCTACAATGCAAAACTGATACACGGATATGGATCAATGCTTAGAAAAACCTAAATGATACAAGTTTTTGTCACGTATTCCATATATGGCCTCGATTCGATTCCACTATATGAATCTTACTGTAAGAAAGAATTTTAAACAAATAAAAAAGTTGTTTACTTCAGCTGTTATTGGTTTTGAATCAAAGTCAGGAACTATGTCAGCATTAGATGCAAAGTTTATATTTTTAGTTGTTTATGTCAAAAACAGTCATAACGGAACATTATCAAATCCAGTAAATATAGTTACATGACAATGGTATGCCACGGAATTAAACAAAATTAAAACCTACAAGTGAACACTTAAATTAAATCAAATATACATAACAATATATTTATAATAATACTCGATAGCTACTTTCCTTGATGATAATTCGTAGTCTGTATTGCTTATACCGTTTGTCTAATTATAGCTATTACGGGCAATAAATTTTATTCTTAACTGAGGTATCTAATGAAGAGACGTAGTTGCTTGTTTCCAATATTAGTTTTCATTAATTGTTTTCTCAAGTTGTTATTCGTTTCGTAAGGTCTTTTATTCTTCGTAATATAAATACTGTTTCTCTGTGATAACGTTTGTACTTAGTATTGGTTTATTTTTATAAATGTACTTACTCCACATGAAGCAGAATTTTCCAAGAACAAAAGGTTGGGCCACAGTAAGTACCAACTCAGATATTTTTATTCCCACTCTTAACTTAAAGCATTTAACATTATTAGCTTATATAAACGTTTTACTCGCAATGCCCCCCCCCCCCCCATTAGCAAACATCATGGATATTTTAATACAACACAAAGGGTATGATATTAAAATCACTGAGAATTGCGATGTGTATATAAGAATTATTCCTAGAGTACTGCTATTTTTGTGAATTAAAATGTAATTAACAACGTAATTTAAACACATAATCACACACTAAAAACCTTTAATACCTCAAATATTATGGTGAAAAAAAGCAGTTTGGTGAAAAGGATAGTTGCTAATTCTTTCCGACTAATGTATGATTAAATCAATTATTTCTAAGACAATCAAAAATAATTTTGTGTTGCAGTTAATGAACCTTTTTATTTGTTTCAGTATCAATAAATATAAGCGCTCTTGTTTATTGACACGTTACAAAACGTTTTCAGTTACAGTATGATAATGATGACTGTAAGCACGTTCTGTGAAATTCCGGTGTACTGAACGCATTTAAAAGCACTTCACAACTGAATATTGATAACGGGTGAATAACATACTGAAACAAGTCAGTCTAACTGTCTTCAAGCAAACGCTGGTATACCTTTCGGCTTCAGCGAGTATGTGCAGGAATCAAGATGCGTAAAGGCGCCTGTTTCCATGTCTAGTCCTGGGTACATGAAAAACGAAACGAATAAATAAAGAAATTTTCACTCACAAAACATGGTCTGCAATGAATACGAACAAGTGGGGCAGTGATTAACAATTTTAAATGTTATTAATTTAGCAAACTTTCATATTCAAGAGTGGACAAACTATAAATAATTTCTTCATTTGGGGAATGTGTGTATCGGACACTGGACATTAGTAAATTGATATTAATCGTGGGCGAGTTCTATGTCTTCAGTTTAAGAAAATGGAATGTAACGATTGAAGTCTCCAAACGGTACCTTCCCATATTTCTAGAACATTATAGTTTTCACGACCCAATATAAAGAACTGCCCACATGAAGTCACTGCCCACATGAAGTCACTGCCCACACGCGTTCGTTGCTTTTCATTGCAATATTTAATGCAATAGAACATGCAGGTACACCGAGTAAATTCCATACCGTGTGCATCGAAACTTAAATATTAGGCTTAAACGAAACAAGGAAAAATCAATGTAAAACAGCTAAGATGGTCCATGTTAAAAAATTTCACATTTCAGCTGCTGTGATGCAACTTCGTTTAAACCACGTATCTCTGTGAATACAACAAACAAATAAGTGACTCGAAGCTGTGAATACAACAAAGAAATAAGTGACTCGAAGCGTCACGAGCTTACGTGAATACAACAAACAAATAAGTGACTCGAAGCTGTGAATACAACAAGCAAATAAGTGACTCGAAGCGTCACGAGCTTACGTGAATACAACAAATAAATAAGTGACTTGAAGCTGTGAATACAACAAATAAATAAGTGACTCGAAGCTGTGAATACAACAAACAAATTAGTGACTCGAAGCGTCACGAGCTTACGGTTCGAAGTTAAACATAGAAATACCTTGCCGAAGGCTGACAAATGATCCATCCAGAATATCTAACATAATACCAAGAGGTTAAGGTTGATCAGACAAATGCATTGTTTTTTCTTTAAAAAAAACAAATACCTCACAATGCATGGTAAAACGGACGGTCAAAATTAAAATCGCAAGTACTGCTTGTAGATCGTAACGCTGTTTGCTGATAAACTTTCTCTTTTGACCTTTTCTTTTTCTTTGAAGTAGTCTCTTTAACGTGACCTATATCACCTTCAGCCAACGTAAAAAGGAAATATGTAAATATACAAATATTCAAATGGTATAATCAGGATAATTCTAAAACATAAAACTCCAAGAAATCTAAATTATAAAACAAATCTCAGTTCTTTGAGTGACAAAACATACATAGGTCGTGCAAAAAAGCATAGACATAAAACAAAAAAAGACAAGAGATCTTCGAAAACGTTGATGCACAAAATCAAATGGAAAGTATAGGAATGGCGACTTCGTGTTATATATTTTTAAATATAAAAATCTATAAACTGGTAATATGTGAAGTATGTGGTTCTTACATTTTTTGTAATTTAAAATAATAAACATTTTGATTTTGCGACAAGAATAAAAAGGAATTTACTAGCGTTAATGAGTACAATTAGAATATTACTCTCAATCTGTCAGAAGATGTTTCTGCAGGGCAATAAACAAAAGTAAATGATATGAAAATCAACTAATATAATTAAACTGATCAAACGCGATGGCAAGTTAATAATTAGACATTATAATTAGGTATTGGCAAAAAAGTTTATGAATAATAGTTATTATTTATTGTTATGGATTGAAATAAACCTGGTGCATTTAAATCCAGAATACCAAGCGGGAGAATATAAATTGTGTGTGTGTGTGTGTGTGTGTGTGTGTGTGTGTGTGTGTGTGTGTGTGTGTGTGTGTGTGTGTGTGTCTTTGTGTGTGTGTGTGTAATAATATTGTCCAGTTTCAGACCTGTACCAATACACCTTATTTTAAGCGTGTCCTTTAAGAGGTACATAAGAAATGGAATCTAGCTTTCCATTCATAGACTTTAGTAACAAATCTTCGTGACGTTTTGATTTAATATATTACCTCAGTACAAACTCCATGTGAAATAGAAAAGTCTCTTCGTGACGTTTTGATTTAATATATTTCCTCAGTACAAACCGCATGTGAAATAGAAAAGTCTCTTCGTTTCAAGATTTTACAAGGTTACGTGTCATCTTTTTGTATTTAGATAGAGATAAGATATTTTTGGAGGGATATATCTTCTTACCTTTATAGTTTGATTGCGTTATGTATTTGTAAGATTGGTAACGATGTTACATGATGCAGTCCGCATTTCTACGTTTCGTGTTATGAAATAAATTGCAAGGTTCGTATATGTGGCTGTGTACATCTGTGGAGCGTTCTACATTTCTGCATTTCCGTAACTGTTATATTGAAATCTTTTCAATGCATGAAAAAGTCTTTCTAAGCAAATAAAAGTCACAAAAGTTAATTATCACCTTTAGCATGCATACGATGTTACTGTACACATATTCATGCAACATAATTTCAAAGAGACGTGACTAAACGACAAACAATAATACATTCCAAAGACAGACTGATTACGTCTATATCAAACGATTTTATTTAACGCATCATATTGGCACTGTACCTTTATCTTAGAGAGATCCGTTTATGCAGCGCATGAAGTCACATTTTGTCTTCAATGCTTTTGTAATTTCAACCAACGGTAGACTGATCATCACCTAATTTATTATTGTAACTACAATAATACAAACTAAGTCATCTGCCACAGGTTTCGAAAATTAATATTGTTAAAAAGAACAATAAAATGTCTTAAATAAAATATTGGACGCACTGAGATGTACTGGTTGATCTTGATCCTTACACTAAATGATTACTAACATACAAACACTGACTAATTTGAAAAGTATTCGTGAACTAATCTTGTTTGTTGACAAGAAAATGTAAAGACATCATTCATCATTGTGTGTGTGTGTGTATATATATATATATATATATATATATATATATATATATATATATATATATATATATATATATATATATATATATATGCACTCCAAAAATCCAATCAACATTTGTATGAGACAAAATTCAAAATACAGTTCCTGGTGCACTCTAAAACACATTAAATGAAATTTATGGATTTATTAGACAAACCCATCATTCCCAAAGAGTTTTACATTGGCTATTCGTCGAGAAGAGACCATGGCTTGTCTAATTTGAATAGGGTGATATATTTCGGTTTGATGATCGGAAATCTCACTTCAGAGGGAGGCATTAAAGCATATATGTTACAACAGTATGACAAAGAATCACGTTACAGAAATTATTTCCAAACACTGTCCAGCGTCAGTGAATAAAAACAATACAAACACGATTTTTAAGAACATCAAAATATGTAAACTGCATTTCTCCGATTGAACTGAATTTTCGGATGAAAACTAATAATATATAGACATGGAGAAAAATGTATGGCGTAAAAATAACCTGCCTTTTGAGAAAAAGTAAATGCAGTTGTGTGCACGCCATCTATATCTAATAAACAAATGTACAAAAGTTGTTATTTGCTTGCAATATATTAACGAAGGAAAACAAACATTTTACTCTGGAGAACGCAGAAACTGTGGCGCACACACTTTTTCTCAAGTTTAATTTTAATTCAGTTGCAACTAAATGCATGTTGCTTATTAAATATTGCAAACGTAAAATATTTTGATAGTTTTAAGTAACAGTACAAAGTACTAATTGCAAGATAAATGAGTGGCTAAAATTATGTTAACTTGAGAAATAATAGTGAGATCGGTATCATCTAGAATGACCAAACTTGGTTTATGGCAGCTATCGCAGAGAAACCAAAATGAGCAAACAATAATTTAGCACCAAGAAAATGTTCGATGTATCTGTTGGGGTACGGGTTACTCGCGTTCCACAGCGTACATACAGTTATTATACTACGGTACAAGATTAGTATTTACATTGATGACATATTGATAATTCTTACTTTCTTTTGCTATGGTCCTATCCAAGGGTAATTTGTACCATGTCACTTCCGGTAGAGGAACCCCTGTAACATTGCAGATCAATGTCACCGTATCGCCTTCTCTTGCAGTCGTATCTCGACTGGACATCCCATTAATAATTAATGAGGGAACTGGAATTATATAAATCATTCGGTGAAATATATTGCTTTTATATGTAGCATTGTAACGTATAAACATGTTGGAGGTGATACAGTATATAATTTACAGTTTTGTTTCTTTGGACAATCCGGCAATCTGTTATGCTGGAACGCTGCCTCTATGAAGTCCTATTTGACTGTATTGCTTGAAAAACAGGAATCATTTAATAGGTAAAGTTCTTAGTCCCAAGTGTTTTTTGGAATACTTAAGAACTTACAATATGCAAAAATTAAGAATTGAGCACTGGTGTTCCTGTATCTTGTTACACGGTGAAATGAATAACTAACATATTTTCTTAACAGACGTAGTTACTTTCAGCCTTACGCAAAGGTAGCGTTATAGTTAACCATATGTATCACGGTATGTGATACAATAATAACCGATAATATACACTGGAATACGAGAACATGCGAAGTACTCGTATTGATCCTCAATAAAATGTCTTAAGTGTGTTTAACATTAATAAAGTACGTTAATACATTGAAACTCGAGTATACGTTCTTATTTTATTTGTTTTGTTTCTTAAACGTAATAGTTTTAATATTTACTCATCACATAAGCATATATGTAGTTCGGTTCTTCTTGGTTTTACAAATGCAGAGAAACTAATGGGAGATCGGTCACTAATCTTTGAATCGAATGGCAGGTCTGGTAGTAATGTAGAGCAACGATATTTGGCGTTATGTCGGTTCTAAATAAATATTTTCCCTGTAAAATGCGTGCATTGATATCGATGTGAAAAACATTTAATGCTATAATGAGAATTTAAAACTTATTACTTTATTTCTAATGTGCAAGAAAGAGTGAAACCTCGTAAGTGAGGGGATAATGTATTGAGCGGGATTTATTTATTATACATCTAAAATAACCCAATATACTTGACTAAAAAGAAAAATTATTATTTCCGTATGGACTTACCTAAAACATGTAACATCACTGATTTTGTTTTGACTGGATTTGTGTTTATTTGACACGTGTAAGGACCCCTGTCCTTATATTCCACTTTCCTTATGTGGAGATTCCAGTCTTTCGTGTTAGGCCGCTCTATGCTTATCCTTGTGTCGTCAATGATACGTCGATCATCCAGCGTCAATAAAGTAGACCACTGGTCCGTCCATACAACCTGAAAAATTATTTGTGCAGACGAATGATTAACAGAGTACAAAACTATATACAGGTATGCAAATGATTGATTTTTAAATATAAACGAAATTTGTATGATAATAGATAAACGTTTTTGTCCAGGATCTCGCTCAAACACGAGATATTTTCATTAGAAAACAACACGATTGCTGAAGAAGTAAGTAGATTCTGATAAACGTAAATTGCAAAACTTACGCCCTCTATATTTTCACCAATCAGATTTCATTTTCAGCACGCAAACATTGGAATCATGGATTTAAATTTTGTTTTCATTTATTCATCATATCCAAAACCACTCGTTTTTCTGGCTAATTCAGTTTCGAGAGTAACAAAACACTAACTAAATAATTTGACACATACGCAAATGCACCGCGTTATTGGAGAGGTTAAACGTCAAACTTGATGGCAGGATAATCTGTTATATATGGTTAGAAACGTTGATGCCATTGTAGTGGTGTCATGTCGTTCCTCGTGACCTAGAGCTCAATTATAATTATGATTTTAAATACAACTTCTGCTTCAATTTACTAAATGTGTTAGAATGGGGATGACAGTTCGAGAGTTACAAAACACTAACTAAATAATTTGACCCAGAGGCAAATGCAGCATGTCATTGGAGTGGTTAAACTTCAAACTTGATAGCGGGATAATCTGTTATATATGGCAGAAACGTTGATGCCATTGTAGTAGTGTCATGGCGTTCCCTTAACCAAGAGCGCAATGGTAGTTATGATTTTAAATAAATGTGTTGGAATGGGGATGACAGTCGTATATTGGAGGGTCAAAGATTAAGGTTTTTTTGAACCCATTTGTAAAAAATATTTGTGGAAGGAATTCTTCAGTTATATATGCAAACTACCAGCATGAATTTTGAGCCATATGTTCTCGCCTATAAGCCGAGTTGAACGTCAAATTAACACAAGTCATGACCGGCCGTAACACAATGCGCCTGAAGATCACAGTCAACGTTATTTGTTTTACTGATTGCTCCTAACAAGCTACAAAACAGTGCTAATGCATTATTCGATGGTAGGCCATGAGTATGTGATGTTTGAAGATGTACGCGTCTTATAAGCAAGTACGCGTGATATGTTTAAACTGCTATACACTTAATAGGGATGGGACTTTAATACATTAAGTATTCGGTGAAGGTTTTAAAGAATACATTTGTATTTTTTTACTGACTTGAATCAAAGTACCTTGTGTTCCGCAAGATAATCTACGGAGCATGGTAACTCAGCTGTGTCTCCCTCGTGGACAGTTACATTGATGACTGGAACGTCAAAGCTTGGCTCTATGCCAAATACTGCAAATAAAACCAGCGAAATCATAGTAAGATTCGAAATGCTCCAGTCTATATATGACACAAATTGTCGATTTTTTTCTAAAACGTTACTCAGGTCCTACAAGTCCTTCCCCTATTGGTGGTGATCATCCTAAACAAATATCTACCAAAAACAAACGAGTAAACTTGTTAAGGTGAACATCTAAAGACATGGAATACATTAAGCACGTAAGTAAGGCACAAGACGTTCACGTCGCGCTTCGCATAAGATTTGCTTGAGCGTGCATTGCCAGCAATTTGCAGAGAGGGGTTAACCGCACAGCACGCGCTTTGTGTGGATTATATACTCTCAAATTTAAATCATATCTTAAAAGTTACTGAAATATTCGTGAATGGTCATACATACAGAAATAATGGTCATATTCAATGACTGCGTTATCTAACTACACGTTCTGTTTCGTTATCTGTGCCGACGCACATTGAATTGAAGCTTGGAATGTATTGTCAAATTTTGCATAATTCAGCCTTTCTCAAATCACATCTTGCCTGTTGCCCTTCTTTCTCTACGGTTGACTATGCAGACGTTCGGGTACAATTTAAGTACTGTATAAATTCCAGTAAAATCAACAGTTTCTAATCGAAAACAGAATTTGTTACGATAGTTATGTGTAACGACGAATTTAACTGAGAAGATATTGTTAACTAATAATATCTTAACGCATGATTAGAATGCCAAAGCACGTAGTGGGAGTATCACAATTTCTTTCTACAATTTAACAAATAAATAATTTATTCCTATCACAAACTATTTTAAAAATAACAATGTCAAATGTCATATAGAAATCAGAGATACTCTATTACGATATTTCAGATAAGTGCTGATTAAGAAATGAAAAGGAAGTAAGGAATTAAACAGCCGTGTCTCGTTTAGTTCCCGTTTGCTTTGATTCTTTGCATAACTCACAATGTTGTAGTTTTCAAACAAAAACCAGCAAATAAACGTTTCAGACAAATTATGAAAAGCTAAGTATTATATATATATATATATATATATATATATATATATATATATATATATATATATATATATATATATATATATATATATATATATATATATATGTGTGTGTGTGTGTGTGTGTGTGTGTGTGTGTGTGTGTGTGTGTGTGTGTGTGTAATCTGGTATCTGCGTCAATCAAGGCAATAACTCGAATGTTCTTGATGATTGTATGTAGCTTTTCCTAAAAGCCTCACACGGCACCGAACAAACAACAAGTACTACATACAATACAAGAGCTTTGATTTATTAGAATGTCGGTTAAACGTTTCGAAGTGAACAATGTTCTTTACAACATCTTGGGACAGTCTCGACCGGACTATTGATCAGGACAGGTCACATCCTGCACCAATGAATGTGTGAATTAAACATTAAGCCCTGTGTAGACAGAGAATATCAATCAAATAGCACATCAAGTTAAGCAGTATCCGAGTGATACTGGAACCCTTTCAAAATTTGCATGTTGCAACAAATCAACCAGAATGTAAGCATTTTTCACTGATCACCGTAGAGTGCACTTAAGTCGTTTTATCTGCCATAAAAATAAAAACGTGTCCTCATCTCTCTCTCTCTCTCTCTCTCTCTCTCTCTCTCTCTCTCTCTCTCTCTCTCTCTCTCTCTCTCTCTCTCTCTCTCTCTCTCTCTCTATATATATATATATATATATATATATATATATATATATATATATATATATTCTCAATTTGCATTGTCCCAAATTTTAAGCCTCAGCGAGACTTCAAACAAAATTATTGTTTCTTGATATATTTCATAGATATCGTGAAGTGATGTGTTTTGCCTTTTGTGTGCCGAATTATGTAGTAAAAATATTGCATTTTCTTTTTTCTTTAAAGAGTTGATAACATAATTTAAATATTATGCACGATCTATGACCCTCCAAAAATGTATAATGAAAAAACTAAAAGACATAAAATGCATTACAGAAAAAATGTGCTCCTTTTCAATACCATGAGCAGATGCCACTTCACATGAATTCAAACGGCAGGCATACAAAAGTGAGAGTGATAAAAAATATCTTTGGTGCAAAGAAAAAAAAAAACTAAAATAAAACGTGAACTTTGTGCTCCCAAACAATCAAGTGTGTTTCACGGTTTAAAACATGTAATGATGAAGAATATTAAAAAAAATTGCACCTCATTTGTCAAAATAAATAATATATAGCTTATGTGATTATTTTATAAATAAATGCACATCATTTGGAAAGTATTTTATAAATGTCGTTGGATAACTGATGACGAAATTTGAATTCTGAATAATTAAAATGTATATTTTTATAGTTGCTTCATCAATTCATAAATCAATTGAAACTAATATAAAATAAAACCTCTTTTGTGATTACTGACTAAATGTTAATTTTGGAAAATCTAAAGATAAGTCATTCTACACTGATAAGAATGCATTCCTAGAAAACCTTTTGGAAATAGATGTGCATAGAAAGATTGCGGCTTACATATCAAGTTGCGTTCTAAGTAAAGTTGGTGCCGGCTGAATGTAGTCTAGCTTATCACTATGATTTTGTACGATCTTTGGATGATACAAGACCTTCCATGTTGTGGGCGAACTATCCACAATTTGCATTATATGCTTTTGAAAATAATCAACACTGCAGTTAATACTGATGCGATTAGCAAAGCCGCAGCGCAAATTTAACCAGGGATAGCGTCAAAATGCTGTTCAGAAGAGTGCAGCGATCAACTTTATGTCTTGCTGTTTGCGCTAGAAGAAGAGAAACAAATGGTACATTTTCATCCTTTATGTCATTTAGATCTAACATTAATGATCACTAGCGATCCAGTACGTTAATGATCACTAGCGATCCAGTACGTTAATGTTCACTAGCGATCCAGTGCATTGTTTATTGCATAGATCATATAAACAAAATTGATAAGAAACAGCCTTGTAATATTACAAATGTGCATCACTCTTAAGAAAATAATTATAAGTGGTTTTGTCACTTTAACCGTTAATAAAAATATATACAGCAGATGCGGACAATAAGATACGGAAACAGTTTGATTCTTATGATCAACTGTCTTGTGATCACCAAATCACGAATTATGATACACCTCAGTAACAGTAGCATTATTCCAGAAATAAAGAATGTAACATTTTTTTAATAAAATTTTTAAAATAATTTTGAATAATGTACCATCATGACATTTATTGAATTTAATCATTTTGTACTTACGTATTCGATTTTGTGGAATATATGTCTTCAAGAGTACATGCGCATGTGTAATACTACTAGTACAATTTCTTGATCTCATAGTGCATGATACGTTTAGTAACTGTGATTTCTGAATTGCACACATCCGGGGCATTTCGGAAAATCTTGACGTGCACCAATAAATATTCTTAATAACTGGTTCTCAATGGTGAACGCGTATGTACGTTAGGTCCACAATATCTATGGTAAACAAATGAAAAGCTTCTTTTAAGCAACCAAAATTGTAATATGCTACTAATGGACATGCACGTCCTAATGTTATTCCCAAAATATGTATGTCAGTTCTCTGCATGGTGCGTGCAATTCTTAAGTCACAGATTTCAACGTGTAAAAAAAGATTACAATATATAGAAATCCAATTTTAAAAATCATTTCCGACTGAATAGTCTACCTATGTCTTCAAAAGAAACATTCTCAGCCGGATCAACGCCTGAAAAGAAAGCAGGAAATATGTGACATTAGCAATATTTATAAATGTAAGCAAATAGCTCAACAGAAATTCCATTTCTTCTTTTTCAGATCCTTACTATCTTCCAGTAGGTACATTAAAGCAGGGTTGTTGCCCAAATCTCATCCCAAGAGTATTTTAAAAAGTATTTGACGATAACTACTCATTTTGTAATTTTTGTTATTTTTAAGTGAATGAAAGTTATATCCTTATTTAATAAACCACCAAGGACCACTAACCTTGCGAACAACTGGGGCACCATATACGTTCTTTTGCATGTTATTCAAAAGAACAAGACGTAGCAACAAATGTACATATCTGAAAAGGATGAAGCAATTTTGCAATTATACACCATATAGTGTGGGAAGTCCTGCTGTTTGGTGTGACTGGTTCAACTTTCTCGTGTATATTATAACATCAGGTAATATATGCAGATAAGCAGATGAAGAGATGTAACAATTTTCGGCATAGAGATAATCAAGTTAAAATTATCGAAACATAATGCATGCATGCACTGGGACATCATGCCGCAGACATGTAGCATGATGTCCACCCAGTCACATTATTCTGACACCAGACCTACTAGTCCTAAGACTAACCTTTTAATGATGACCGCTTTGAGAGGCAGCTGTTAGTACCATTTTGAAAGTCTTTGGTATGACTCGGCCGGGGTTCGAACCTACGACCTCCCGCTTCAAAGACAGACGCTCTAACCATTAGACCATCGGAACAGTCGTATGTATGTGTGCGTGCGCGCGGGCGTGCCTCTGTGTGTGTGTGTGTGTATGTGTGTGTGTGTGTGTGTGTGTGTACATCATTGGTACACTCATCTCCAATAACACAGGACTTCTATGAGGAGGTATATGGTACTAACAATTCCAAAACACAGGATTTCTATGAGGAAGTATATGATACTAGTACCTCCAATAACACAGGACTTCTATAAGGAAGTATATGGTACTAACACCTCCAATAACACAGGATTTCTATTAAGAAGTATATGGTACAAGCATCTCCATTAACAGGACTTCTTCGAGGAAGTATATGATACTATCATCTATCACATCGAAGTATGTAGCTTAAAATAAATAATGACTAATTGTTATTTCACGCGTAAATGTCGAATATGCATATTGGGCTATTAATTAAATTCTAACTGACTCGTACATTTTTAAATTTTTATCAATTAAGACCAATTATACTGCATTTCTGTTTAACTTGAAATAGGCGTTCCTAACATTGTAAGCGTGGAAATAAAAGAGTAAAATGTGCATATAATATAAAATCGTGTACCTGCATTTTTTATTTTGCTTTCTATGGTTATCAGAATAAAACGAAAATCTTTACTTAATAAATGTTGCGTAATGTTATTTAAGGCTGCTACTGAACTCTGTTCAAAAAACTATTTGAAAGAAACGTGATACGCTGAAGGTAAGAAACGATATAGCCAAGTGATAGTAAATATAACATTGGCGAAGTGCATACATTATGCAGGAAGTCGTTGGCTGTATTGATTTCTGCTTTCGTACATTCAAGTTCGAATCAATCATGTGCAAGCATCAATTCATTGAAGTCGAGTATCGCCTAGTGACAACCGAGAACGGACTTAAAATCTCAATATTTTAATACAAATGTAAATTAGAACTGCATTTAAATAGATTTATAAATTTATAGAAGGTTGGATAATGCGGAAGTTGAATAAATGTGCAATGCCAACTGATGATTTATATTGACTTCGATCTCGCACAAGACATTAATATCGCAAATAATGATAATAAATATCTATGTTTGTTGTTCTATAAAGATATAAGATTTCAGGTCTGTATTACCCTGAATCACGCCTTAACCACGCCACTCAGTAAAAGGTAAAAAGAAGATGGTATTTTACGATGGCATTTATTGCTTTTCCGACAGATTGATTTTAAATGTCTTTATTACAACATAACTGCAGTTGCATCAGTTGATGAATGAAGCGGAAGATTTCCATTGGTCAGAACATAATCACGTGATCAGACCCAACTGTGTTTGTTACTGTAAATACTTCTTTCAGTAGTGCTAATACAAAAGAGGTATTTTTCTCTACGTGTTAAACACAAACTGCATATCAACTGATGTGAATTATTTAATAACCTGTAAAAAATGTAGCATGCAATATATTGGACAAATACTTCAACAAGTTTCTAAAAGACTGAATAGTCATGGCTTTGATGTAAGAAATTATAGAGAGCCTATGTTTCCTCCTATATTTCAACACACTTTAACACCAATAATCACTCTTTACTAGATTTTTCTTTCATGCCAATAGATATTGTGCATGGTGACATGTACAGACTCATAAAAGAAACTTACTGGATTCATAAATTAGATACTTTGTATGATTGGATCCTAATCGACTTCATGCTAGTGCATTATATAAAATTGTATAATATAAATTGATATATTGTATGACATTCGTAGCAATATAATTATACGTATGACTGTTTGTCTCTAGTTTATTTTATTAATGAAAAAATAGTACGGAAAAATACTTTATACTAACGGATGAAAATTTAGTCACGTGCAAAGTAATTAATGCAAATATTGAATTGGAAGAGATACACATTACGCGCTATTAAAACGAAATAAAAACGGTGGATTTAGAAAGCTGTATAAATTGACAGAATCAAACAACACATCTTTTCTGATTTTTTAATGTAACTGATTTTGTTGACTAGTTTCGAAAAAGACAAGCCTAAAAACTCAAAAGCTGCCAACAACATTGGGGCTACAGCTCTGCAGTTCGTTAGAAATTAATTTAAAACTTTAGGTAAATAGATATAAGGATTGGGAGGAGGGGATTTTAAAGACTAACATTATAATAATTGGATTTACATTCTTATAATGTAAGACGCCGACATTGATAGTTACGATATGGGGTGGTTGGGAGATTATCTGCACCCCGCGTTGTAACTGTTATATAGTATTGATCTCTAGCACTGTTTGACTATTGAACCTTCATCACTATAACCATTTACCAATAGTCTTAATTTCATTTGTCTGTACAAAGTTACAATGAACTCATGATATCAAAATCCAAGAGTCATACTTATGTCAAACACAAAACAACACATCCCTTGCTTGCAACATTGAACTTCTGTTCAGAAAACATATGCCAGCCTAGATAAAAGTTTTAGACCAAGCTGAAAGTGAAATGCCAAATTTTCGGTCGATCTATTAATAAACCATTAGTAGTGGCTAAATAGCCATTAGTTAGATTTAGGAAACACGTCGTGCAAGAAGTGTGCCTGTAAAGGCTAGTCGACAGCTGTACTAATTGACACGTTGTTTATACAGGAGACAGGGCTGACCGACGGCGACCTAGTAAAGTTTCATTTTATCACGAAAATGTCAGAATTGAGAGAAAACAGAGATTCTGTTACTTAAAACCGAAGCATGTCATATTGACCATGACGTAAGCGACTTTTGGAGGAAAGCGGGAGAAAATACATTTGATTCTGATTGGTCACGGTTAAATAAAGGGTGTTTTACACGAGAAATCTTTAGAACATAATATCTTACTAGCTAAATTAGAAGTTAGTCTGAATTTGCTCCTGTGAGAGTAGACAGTGTCGAATTATTTTTGTAAAGACTCCGGATCGTATTATAGAGAAGTACATTCGTAAAACAACAGACCAGGGGAAAAACCGCCAAAAACAACGGTTGAGTGACACAACAAAAACACAAGGTATTGTCTCAATTCCACGTTTATTGTTATGCAATTAATATAATGTCTGCTTCGTTTACAGGTCTACATGATTTCGTTTGATACATTTATATAATTGATTTAATTGGAAATACTTGTATAATAATGTGGTTTGTATTATGAATCAGAAGTATTTGCATGAATTCATTTGATACAGTTATTTAGTAATGTGCTTTTGAATTATGAATTGGAATTCTTACCTTAATTATTAGTTAAGAATGACGTAGTGTTAATTTATGTCGTAAAAACTCTATGCTGAGTTATGGATAGGAAGTGTTACGTTAATTCTTGAATTTATCATATTGTTTGAATAATGATTGCGCTCTAAGAATTTAATGTATTACATTAGTTAATGATTTACAAGAATACATGGGAATTCACCGAATTTTGATGTCAAAGATAATTTAGCGACAGATAATTCAACGTCTCGCTTTGTAAGACGTTAATGTATTAGGTCAAGGCAAAACGAATTAACAAATGATTAAACTACATTTATTTGAGGACATCTGTATTTAATTAATAGCCGTAAATTTGTATCACTGATAGGAATATCTGATTGTTCGAACCAGGAAGAATGGGCAGTTTCAGCTGTAACCATTGAAACAAGAGACTTACGTTGTTTTAATTTTCATTTGGAAGGAAGAAAATAGCTTTTCGGGAAGACGCGAAGACGGAAATAGAGACGTACACGTTGGAAAAAAAGAATTGAGAGGTGTATACATTGATACAGTGAACAAGTCCGGATTCAAGCGGAACATCCACGAGGGCTGATTATATATAGAGAGAGGAACGGACGTTTAGAAAAAGTTTTATTAAACAGAGAACGTGGTTCGAGGATAACAGGTTATGAAAATCGAACAAAGCATTGACTTCGATTGTGCCACTCGATCCGATGAAGATTTTTAATTATCAGTAATAGAACGGCTAATTTGTTTAATTCTATTTCAAATCTATTTGTAATTCGGTGAAAGTTTATTTCTAAACCGCGTCTATTCCTAATGAAAGGAAATCTCGTGATTGTGTATGCATTTGATTAAATTGTTTATTTATCTTTACGGGGGTAAGATATATGATGTTATACATTCATATACATATACATTCTCTTACTCGAACAAGGCAATTATACCGAGGGCGGTCATCTCTTAGATAACGAGTATCAGAGGGGAGTGGGTTATGGTATTATTATTGTATGTTGTGCAATACCCCTTGATAAATTGGGACGTAACACTTACCCTTTGACAAGTGGGGCTTATACAATATTATACGAAAAACGCTCATAACTCGCGAGAATCTGACACTGAGAAATGTTCAAAACCTTAGATCGCATACCATTGGTCGAATGTTTTGCTTGATATTGACGTCGTTATTAAGTTGCATAAGGAGAAGTCACTGTTCTATAATAGCTATAATAGCTACGTAGCAGACGCCTTATCAAAAATTGATACGTTTAAACAGGCTCTAAAACTGAGAGGAAATATATAAACTTTTAAAAACAACAACATAACAATACAAAGTCAATAAATTTATAAATAATTGCAATCATACGAGTTTAACGATGTTTATTTTCTGACAACTGAGAAAAAACGTTAAACTCTTAATTGACAGTCATGGGCGTCAACAGTGGGCAAAGTGGCAGTCCAATAACTGATTTTTCCAACATTTATTTTACTATGTATGTATGTATGTATGTATGTATGTATGTATGTATGTATGTATGTATGTATGTATGTATGTATGTATGTATGTATGTATGTGTGTGTGTGTGTGTGTGTGTGTGTGTGTGTGTGTGTGTGTGTGTGTGTGTCGCCTATGGACACAGGGAAGATTTGGAAATGTTTTTCAACCTTTGAGATTTTGTACACGAACAAAGGAAATAAATACATCTTTTCAGAATATTCAGAATCTGTTGTAACAGGTGGTCACTACAATGGTATTATTGATGATTATAACCGTAACCAAATCTCTCTCTCTCTCTCTCTCTCTCTCTCTCTCTCTCTCTCTCTCTCTCTCTCTCTCTCTCTCTCTCACACACACACACACACACACACACACACACACAGGACCAATCACCATGGGCTGTGGTCGATTCAAACCCGCACTACTAATAAGTCGGTAATAAAAATAAATATTTTGGGAAAATGTTCCTTTAGGTACGATGCGAAGCATGTCTGAAGTGTCCTCATGTACTGTTATGCAAGAATTGTGTTAATTTTTAACGTTTTATCTCAGATTAATCACAATGCGTAATTTCGCGCCTTGAAAGATTTGTATGCATATAGAAAATGTCACACAGCAAGCATTGTCATCATGAATAACATGCAAGCAAAAGCATCGAAAGACACTTCTACCATAGCGTTACAAGTATTTCTCGTAAGATAGTAGTACCAACATACAAAAACTAGCATATGCAGACACCGAAAGAAAGCTCGTGTTCGTGATAATAAATAAATCTACTTTCCCGTCAAGTAACAATGTATCTTGAGTGGTATTTGCAGGTATCAATTAAGCTACGCCAGGGGTATCCGAATAGTTAGCGTGTTTCCGGTCATCAATCAATTTTAGGCTGTGATAGACAGACGGTCAGTACAGTAATAAGACCAGTCGGATAGTATTTCCTCTAATGTTGAAACAGGTGCTTACACATTGTCAGAAATGTCCATGTTAGATACTGACAACAATCAAATTAACGTCTTTTCAAGGTGACTTGTATCAAAGGAAAACAAAGATGGGTCTATGAAAGGAGATAGTCGTGATTGTGTACATGTGTGAAACATCACAGATAAATATGAGAGAGAGAGAGAGAGAGAGAGAGAGAGAGAGAGAGAGAGAGAGAGAGAGAGAGAGAGAGAGAGAGAGAGGGTGGGAGGGGGACATGCAGAATGTCATAGTTCCTTAGAATATCTTGTGAACCCACCACTGCAGATGTTAAACGAATCTGTTGATGCATGCATAGCTTTTTCTGAGCACTAAATATCGATTTCTTAAACAACGGCAGATGCAAAACTGCAGGGTCCAAATTAAAGTACAAGCGATACAAAATTTATAAAGCCGTTTCCTCTAACAGCGAAGTAACTTTGTAATATAAAAATGTAAAACTACAGCAATGATAATATTTGACTTGAAAGCATCTTCATTTCAAATAAATGGAATTAGCATCTCCCTGTTCTAAAACCCATATGAGGTCTGGGTTCGTAACAGTTTGAGTGGTTAGCGTGCCGGACTTTCAACAGAAAGTGTACGAGTTCAAATTATTTATCATGATGTGTCCTTATTTCCATTGCCTCGGCTCAAAATAGATCGCGTTGCTGAACAATATAGCACCAACCCAAACCCTATTGAAAAATGTCTACCGGTAAGTAACAACGAGAGCGGAGCAATCTGCCAAATTAATTAATTAATGTGTTACAAATTAATGTGTAAGAAGTGACATAGATTGGGATTTTACATATTGGTAGTATATGTTAGACAATTATAGAATTTAAAAGTTGCAATAAGTAGTAATATTTGTTTTATAAACTTTGGATTCATGCAACTTTTATATCAAAAGTTTTAATTTGACAAAATGAAATGCATGCATATATCTGTCGATATTAGTGATACTATATTTAACACACACCTGCTGGCGAATGCAAACACATACACATATAACTTATAGTATAATAATGAGATTTCAAAGAAGTTCAAGAGTTAAATATTCTTGTCACAAAACATTCAGTCATCGTAAAACTGTTGATTAGGGTATGAGTAAACTACTTTACTGTCGTCATCCGTGTCTGATATCAAAACATTTTAATGTCGTCATCCGTGTCTGATATCAAAACATTTTAATGTCGTCATCCGTGTCTAATATCAAAACACTTTATTGTCGTCATCCGTGTCTGATATCAAAACACTTTATTGTCGTCATCCGTGTCTGATATCAAAACACTTTATTGTCGTCATCCGTGTCTGATATCAAAACACTTTATTGTCGTCATCCGTGACTGATATCAAAACATTTTAATGTCGTCATCCGTGTCTAATATCAAAACACTTTATTGTCGTCATCCATGTCTGATATCAAAACACTTTATTGTCGTCATCCATGTCTGATATCAAAACATTTTATTGTCGTCATCCGTGTCTAATATCAAACACTTTATTGTCGTCATCCGTGTCTGATATCAAAACACTTTATTGTCGTCATCCGTGTCTGATATCAAAACACTTTATTGTCGTCATCCGTGTTTGATATCAAAACACTTTATTGTCGTCATCGGTGTCTGATATCAAAATACGTTATTGTCGTCATCCGTGTCTGATATCAAAAGAACAGTACTTAAAGCATGACCATAATCAACGCGGTTTTTGGTCCAATTGGCTCTTCCGTATTTTAATGTAGGTCAGGAAACCAATACTGTTTTTCGTTCGCGTATTTCCTTCAACTAAATCTCTAGTTACCATGTATACGTATTGCTTTCCACTTGCTGGAAATCCGGTCATTTTCTATCAAGACGCGTTTGCGCTATAAAAAAAAAAGTTGCGATAAAACGATTATAGTGCAGAATGCAGAAATAATGTTGTTACAGTACCATTATCTACAGAGTTAATCAAGCATTCATTCATCTAAGCAAACTTGAAAGCCATTAACGATATTACCCAAACCGAATTCCTTTAAGCTAAAAATACATTCCAATTTTTTGTAGATTATGGACGACACGATAGTCATTAATTTAGCTAAGACAGTTATAAGCGAATGTGTAGTTACATTTAGCTTTTGTTCATGATATATATGTTTCATTGGAAAAGAGACTTCAGAGACTGTCGGTCTGACAGGTTTCGTTTATAGAAAAAGACATTTGTAATATTATGTTGAAGACAAAAGTCATTTCATCTTACGCCTTTCACAACTTATAATGTCTAAATGTATTTCAGTGGTGCCGCTTAAAAATGTATCTAGATGACTATTCTGTGTTCAAGTAATTGAGCCTTTAAATATTGGAGCCTGTAATAAAGAATCTTACTTTATGATACAAAGCCTTTTATTTGTAAGTCTCTGTATTTCTGTGTGTGTGTGTTTGTGTGTGTGTGTGTGTGTGTGTGTGTGTGTGTGTGTGTGTTTGCGCACGCGCGCCAGGAAGGTGTGCATCATGCAAGTTACAAGTCCCACACACAAGCGGTCTGCCATTCAAGTAAAAATGTAATAATCACCTATAAAACCATAGTGCATATATTATGAAGGAGCAGTGAATGTACTTTTATTATATACTTCATATGTAATTAAGGAGCAGTGAATGTACTTTTATTATATACTGCATATGTAATTAAGGAGCAGTGAATGTACTTTTATTATATACTGCATATGTAATTAAGGAGCAGTGAATGTACTTTTATTATATACTGCATATGTAATTAAGGAGCAGTGAATGTACTTTTATTATATACTGCATACGTAATTAAGGAGCAGTGAATGTAAATTCAATATATTCTGCACTGCATACGTAACGAAGGAGCAGTGAATATATGTTTATTTTGTACAACCACCGCTTCATCTTACATCTGTTGATAACAATCAGAGAGGGGAGCTGCGGTATATAGAGTGGTTATGTGTCGGTCTCACGACGACCGAAAGGTACGAGTTGGTATCCTATCATCAAACCATTTTTTGGACCGAAAGGTACGAGTTGGTATCCTATCTATCAAATCAGCCTTTGTCTGCTATCGTGGTATGGGTTTGGGCCGAGTACTTGACTCTAATTGCCTCGGCACTATTAGCCTATTTGTACTGCTGTTCCGCAAAACACCAAAGAAAACACCAAACAACAAACAAACCCAACAACAGACAGCCACACCCCCCCTCGAGAAAAAACTAAATGAAAGTCTGTACCTTACCCATATAATCAGCTAATTCAAACATTGAGGAGTGGGAAAATAGCGACTTGAATTATTCAGACACACTAGTATTTGTAGGAAGATGTCAAAACGTTCCCCTTTAGTAATGCAATGTGATCAGTGTGCATTTAAGAATACATTCTATTTTTAGATCTGCAAAGTAGAAATACGTACAGCCTTACCTACCACCTCAAAGGCCTTAATGGCAAATGAAGTTATTCAAATTGTGATCAAGATTGGACCATATACATGTATATAACTTTCAGGGTGTTAACAGGCTCAGACACAATCATATTCAAGTTCACTTCATTATTATGCGTAGATCTTGCAGGTTTAGCCGATATTCCAAGTTTAGTCAAAATTGGATCTGAAAATTTACTTAAGTGTGGAAGCAATCATATCCAGTCTGGTAGGTGCGCGATCACCTCACTAGTACGCGAAAATCAGGTCCCTCAAAAAATCTTGATGCTATCAACGTATTTTCCCAAGTTTGGTTAAAGTCGGATCAGAAAGTTGGCCACCAGATCCATAGAGCTACAGGTGGCCGATTGGTCTAATACACTAGCCTTCACATCTCGCTCACATCTCACCTCTATCCGCGTGGGTTCGGGTCTTGGCAGGGCGAATGTGGGTATGTGCGAAAACTTGCCAGTAGCTTCTCGTGGGTCAGTGGTTCTTTCCAGAAGATTTCCGGGTTCGTCCTAAACCACTAATTATTAGTCTAATACTGGCCGCCATGTATCTCCCATCGTGTGCTAAAAAATGGCGTTAAACCGTACAACAAAAATAATTTATGCTGCAGAATACCTTGGGTTTTTCGTTCAGTGGAAAACTGAACTTGTTATGTAGACCAGTGTATGTACATATTTATTTTACTAGTGGCCCACCAGTTTGAGTTTACCAGTAGCTTCAAATGGGTCGGTGATTCGTCTTGAAGTATTTATTACAGTTTTTCTTCACCAAATATACTGACCACCATATATAATCTAGTATGGGCCTCAAAACGCAGACCTGACCATATTGTTAGTAAGCAAACGTTGACATACGAACGAGAGACGGCAGACGCATGACCATAACACAAATACACTTGACTTTGCGGTTCGATGAATTCAACATGTATTACAATTAATTCATTAAGTTTCGTGAAGTACACATTTTGACATGTATTGGTTACCGAATACAAACACTCAGAGGAGCGGTAATCCGTCTACAAGGACAATGGTAGTACTCCATCGAAACTCTATATACCGTAATACATTTAGTACTGTGAAATTTGACATTATATATATATATATATATATATATATATATATATATATATATATATATATATATATATATATATATATATATATATATATATATATATATATATATATATATATATAGACAGACGGACAGACAGAGACAGATTGGAAAATAACTTAAATAAGTTAAAACTTAGCCTATATTTCATAAGGACTTTTTTTGCAATAATATACTTTGTTTTGGTTGCTTACTAATCACTATTTCTATATCACGCTTATTGAGATTTATTCTTAGAAAAACGAAATTAGACCAAAAATTGTTTCCTCTTACCTTGTGCTGCTATCTGTGCACTCCCAGTCCCATACAGAATGATAAACATAAGAATAGAGACTTGATCCCATCTGGACATACTGTCATCAAATAGACTGGTTCATGGCCTATTGAGATTTAAATACCCAAAGCATAAGCCCGACATCGCTAACGAGGCTAGGCAGTAGGATAAAATTACCAGCTTCAGACAGTTTTCCCTCGGGCATATGGATAGTGAAAGAATCCATTTCTAGTTTCAGTTCATCAGACGGTGTACCGGTTAAACAAACAAGTTCTCTGCTATGTTAGAAAAAAATATACTTTTACCATTAAGAACATTTGGCAGGAGAAAATGCTTCGTTTTCAAAGTGTTTCAAAAATGATCATATCTTGCTAAAGTGCGATAATAGCTTGTGAGTCGAGTCCAACTGCAAACTGCACAAACCCAGAAAAGTCGTCGATAATGCGCTGACAGATACGGGTAGGTGTAATCAGTAGAATAAACAAAACAGATCATGATCTGTAGGCGCCTTATGCTACGGCAGTCCAGGATCTTTGTTGTTCAGTTTGTATTGAATTATAAGCGAGTACAGATGGTAAGTGAAATTACATCCTTTTAGTCTTTTTTTTCTCTACAGAACACATTTTCATACTTTGTTATGAAAGCATTGAAAGGATTAACCCAAAGAACGGTACTTAATGTTTAAAAAGGCTCTCGTGCTTAAATTTTTTAATAACATCAGTTATGCATACTGCAAGATTTATCAAAGGGCGCTGCTATGCTGATCATATTTGTATCATATGATATGTCAATTTTGTATCCTATGCTATGTCAATTTTGTATCCTATGCTATGTCAATTTTGCATCCTATGATATGTAATTTTTGTATTATATATGTCAATTTTGTATCCTATACTATGTCATTTTTGTATCATATCATATGACATTTTTGTATCCTATAATATGTCATTTTTGTATCATATATGTCATTTTTGTATCATATATGTCAATTTTGTATCCTATGCTATGTCATTTTTGTATCCCATGCTAGGATATTGTTATCTCATGCTGTCATTATTGCATCATATGATGTAATTTTTGTATCATATGCTATGTCATTGCTGTATCCAATGCTAGGATATTGTTGTGTCTTATGCTGTCATTTTTGTATCATATACTATGTCATTGTTGTATCCATTGCTCGGTCATGTTTGTATTGGTATTTCCCCAATTACGGATTTACGCAAAATTAAATAAAATGCTAAATTAACCTATTAGTCTAAAGTCATCCTCTATGAATGAGATGTCATCACTTAAGTAATCTTCTTATCAGCAAGACGTCATCACTTAAGTCATCTTCCTTTCAGCAAGACGTCATCACTTAAGCCATCTTCCTCTCAGCAAGACGTCATCACTTTAGTCATCTTGCTATGAACGAGATGTCATCACTTAAGTCATCTTCCTATCAGCAAGACGTCATCACTTAAGTCATCCTCCTCTCAGCAAGACTCATCACTTTAGTCATCTTTCTATGAACGAAATGTCATCACTTAAGTCATCTTCTTATCAGCAAGACGTCATCACTTTAGTCATCTTCCTATGAACGAGATGTCATCACTTAAGACATCTTCCTATCAGCAAGACGTCATTACTTAAGTCATCTTCCTCTCAACAAGACGTCATCACTTTAGTCATCTTCCTATGAACGAGATGTCATCACTTAAGTCACCTTCTTATCAGCAAGACGTCATCACTTAAGTCATCTTCCTTTCAGCAAGACGTCATCACCTAAGTCATCTTCCTATCAGCAAGATGTCATCACTTATGTCATCTTCGTATGAACGAGATATCACCACTTAAGTCATCTTCCTATCAGCAAGACGTCATCACTTAAGTCATCTTTCTATTAGCAAGACGTCATCACTTAAGTCATCTTCTATGAACGAGATGTCATCACTTAAGTCATCTTTCTATCAGCAAGACGTCATCACTTAAGTAATCTTCCTAGCAGCAAGACGACATCACTTAAGTCATCTTCCTATCAGCAAGACGTCATCACTTAAGTCATCTTTCTATCAGCAAGACGTCATCACTTAAGTCATCTTTCTATTAGCAAGACATCACCACTTAAGTCATCTTTCTATTAGCAAGACATCATCACATAAGTCATCTTCTTAGCAACAAGACGTCATCAATAGCGATAGTTATTCAACAATATAATTATAATTTTCGGTGATTTTATACATTCACAAATCAGTCAAACTTGATTTGAAATAACGACTAATACACGTGCGGTGTATATGAATTTACATAAAAAATGGTTTCCTTGCCCAAAATTAAAAAACGGCAATACAGTTACGCAAACATGACAAAAGAACACGTATAGCATTCCAAAACACGAATGCTAACATGTCCATACTGCGTTGCTCAAGTTTTTTTGTATGATAAGAAATGTAAGATTGGTCCGTTTATTACCTTTGCACTAATCATTACGTACTTTGAAACGTCTAAGAACGATGTTTAATATCATTCCGGAAACAAAAAAGCAATAATATCGTCGACTTAATTGTTTTCTAGATAATTTATTTCGAGATGAACAAAATTGTTTCCAACCAATACAAGAAGCGCAAGTAGAATATGTATTGATTATCAGAACTTCAAACTACAAAGCTTAACCACGCTTATTAAACTTAATGTCGAGGGGCTGATTGTTTACTTACTGATATTCACGACTATTGAGCTGAGTTACAAATAGATTTAGTATACATAAACCTACATACATACATACGTACATACATACATACATACATACATACATACATACATACATACATACATACATACATACATACATTCATACATACATACATACATACATACATACATACATACATACATACATACATACATACATACATACATACATACATACATACATACATACATACATACATACATTGGCTACAAATAAAGTACGTTTGGGAAGATTAAAAATGGACAGCAAATCCTGGTGACGTTAATTGCAGTATCACTGCAGCGTTTTGTATCAAAGAATCTATATGCTACTATATGGATAAAGATACTCCTGTCTATGCAACATTTCTTGATAATGCTAAGGCATTCAATACAGTCTGGCACAATGGGTTATTTTACAAGCTGTACAAACTTGGCATTAAAGGGAAGACGTGGCGCATCATGAAAGACTCGTTTAAGGGAGTAACTAGTTCTGTTTAATTTGCGGGCAAATTGTCTAAATATTTCAATATTAAGCAGGGTGTAGGGCAGGGTCGTATCTTGTCCGCTTGGTTCTATCTCGTTATGATAGACGATTTGAT
Source organism: Unio delphinus (assembly GCA_029339505.1). Classification (NCBI taxonomy): domain Eukaryota; kingdom Metazoa; phylum Mollusca; class Bivalvia; order Unionida; family Unionidae; genus Unio; species Unio delphinus. The sequence goes on from JAQISU010000099.1 coordinate 10,922,841, forward strand.
CACTGATTTAGATCACACTTTGCGAGGCCTAAATCTTGTCGATCTCCACCTGCCGTGTGTCTTATTAGCGGATGACACAACTGTAATGGCTAATTCGCATCATTCGATGCAGCATCTGCTCGATACAATCTCTAATTATGCGAAAAGGTGGGAGATTGAAATATAACGCAGATAAAAGTTGTAGCATCCTCTTAACAAACAAAAGAAGAAATGATATCCCTTCTTTTCTATTCGACAAATCGCCAATTCCAGTAGTCAAAAGTAAGAAATATGCCGGCATACCTCTAACCTACAACTTTAAACCTAACGATGCGATAAAAGAAGCATGCGATAAAGGTAAACACTTATTAAACTCTTTTTATTTTATTGGTATCAGAGACGGAGGAATGAACCCTTTAACAAGTATGAAAATCTGGAAAAGAATCATTCTACCTTCAGTCCTATATGGATGTGAATTATGGTCGAATATGACAAACACCAATATAGAAGAACTTGAGCTATGTCAGAGATATGCAGCGAGACGTATGCAAGCTTTCGATAAATATTCGCCCATAGAGGCAACGCGTAGTACCTTAGGACTCTGGTCAATGGGAGCATACATTGATAAGATGAAATTGTACTTTTCAACCGGCTGTGTAGGGGCGATTGGACTCTTATCTGGAAAAAGATTTTCATTTTGCGTTTATGTCAGTACTTGACCAACCCAATTAGACAGACAGGGTTTATAGCAGATATTGACAAAATATTCAAGAAATATGGTATGGGAAGTGTTCTCTTAGACTATGCAGTAAGAGTACAAACCGAAGGTAAACTTGTTTGGAATCGGAATATTATTGATAATATTCAAAACATCGAAAAATCTACCTGGAATACAGATATTGAACTAAGGAGCGATTTAATTCACTTCAGAAACATTCATTTGGACTTAAAACCAAGCAGTATATGGTTTCTTGGACGTAAATTTCCATCTATGTTATGGCCTCTCTCTGAAATAGTGAAATTATATATCATGCCTGTTGGAAAAGTTATGATATGTAAACTCTGTGGAAAAGAGACTGACGACAGAGCGAAACATCTTATCTTAGGTTGTGTAAAGCTCCTTGAAGAACGAAACGTCTTCTTTGAGAAGGTGATTGACACTTTAGAGGTGAGAGACGGGGTTAATTTATTTAATCAAGAAGACGATATACTATTGGAGACACTTCTTGGAAGCAGAGTAGATTGCTTGTTGTCTATCGACGATGATGTGTGGGATAAACTCATGTTGGTAACGGCAAAAAGCATAACCTCATTTTACTATAAAATGCATGCCCTACTCTCAACCAACATGTCATAATATAACAGCAATAATAAGTAGTTAATCTAGATAAATAAATTAATTAATTTAAAACAAAACAAACATAAACAAATATTCTGCTGTTGTCAAATTCCGCAATTTTGATGTATTACAGATCACGGAGATATAATGCTCTCTGGCTCATATAATATACGAGTGTCACCTTTTGCTATCTTTATTCCTTTGAGAAGGATTTCATGCTGTTCATCATATATATGTATAAATGTGTGTATATGTGTGTATATATGTATGTGTAAATATGTGTTTGGGTGTGTAAATATATATGTATGTATATGTGTGTACATTTATATGTATGTGTGTGTATGTGTATGTATGTATGCATAAACATATATGTCATGTAGAAAGAACTACATTGATAATTACACTGGTATACGTTTCCAATTTGTTTCATTTATATTCTTTTGTGTTGTATTTCATGATTTTGTATTATCCTGAATTTGATTAATCTGATGTAATCTCTATTGAAGAGGAAATAAAGTCAGTCAGTCAGTCAGTCATACATACATACATACATACATACATACATACATACATACATACATACATACATACATACATACATACATACATTGGCTACAAATAAAGTACGTTTGGGAAGATTAAAAATGGACAGCAAATCCTGGTGACGTTAATTGCTTTCGTACAAAAAGTGACCATACTCAAAGTTTGCAGCGATTTTCTCTCGACAATGCGAAGTTCGGAGTGTTCGCGTAAACAGTGCCGGTGCAAGGCATTTTGGTGCCCCAGGCGAGATCAGATATCTGGCACACACACACACACCCTTCCCACTCACGTCCTCCCCCACCCGCCCATCATGATTTGCCCCTTAGCCCAGCGCCCTAAGCGATTGTCTAGTTCGCCTAGCGGAAGCGCAGGCCCTGCGCGTAAACATTATCAGATCACAAGCTTTGAGTACGAGGGTGTCCAAGTCTGCGAGTGTTAAATATTATCCATGCATATTTCCAGCAAAGTTCTAATGTACCTTTAACGAACTAAATAGTAGTACATTGACTGGACTGAATGGTCTATTTGAAGATTTTATTTCGATTCATCTATCCTTTACAGAGGCGTACATTTGCAACGTCCTATTTAAGAACGGAATAGTGAGATACATAGGAACAACCAGGGGCCAGTAGTGTTAATAATCTGGAAGGGTTTCATGCGAGACATGTTGCGCTATTCCACTTTAGAGATAAGGGAACGTGTAAATGGGGAGATATAGCAATGAAAATAACTGTGAACACTCTGGAGGTGTAGATCGAAGATATCAATTCACACAGGAGATCTCAGAGGATTCGAGTTAATAGGCGATTGATTCGTTTTGTCAACAGGGGATACATCAGTATTAAAGTAAACCAGAATAAAGATGGTGTAAATATTAAAGCAAGGCCATATATAACCTCAAAAATCTGAAAAACTTGATGTTGAATTTGCAATTATATACAGGGACGTTATAATTGTTTGTTTGTGGAGGGATGGGGTGGGGCTATTAAGTTTGACCACAGTATGCCAAGACACATGTTTAGAGGTTAAATCTGAAATGTGACACCACCACCACCCCACCCCTGCCGATATGTGCAGACGCACACGCATCTACTTCATTAACTGGGATATTTAACATGTACTTGTATTTCAGCAGCTGTGACCTATTTTGACATATCATAACAATGAAATCGTGTGTGTAATAAAAGCTGTGATCTAGTCATCAAAGCCAATTAAACAGAGGAGCATACATAATTTGTATTGACTTGTATTGGCAGAGTTAAAACTGAGATCGGTTCGCTTTCATATCTCTATCATCTACTATGCGAAATGTCATGGTAATAGCCTTGGAATGATATCCTGCGGACTTCTCAGCTGGATGATTAAGACCAAAGAAATAACCACTGTGATGACTGAAATCTAAGTATTACATACAAGTCTAATGCAAAGCCAACCATAGAGTAGTGTGCATTTTGTACATATGTACAAAGTTACATGGGGACCACGGGTGTCCTAGTGGTCTAAAGCGTTCGCTGACATCTCACCTCTCTCTGTCTGGGTTCGAGTCTCGGTCTAATAAATGAAAAGAATAGTTGCCATAATTCAGGCGTGGAAACAAAAAAAAAAATAAACGACAGTTAACCTAATTTTAACAAAACTGAAGAAACAAATGAAGGAAAGTGGATAAGTAAAGATACTGCAGTAGACAATATTTATATTTGTAGTTCAAGTTCGTATACTAACAAGCTAAGTGTTTTATTTCAGTAAATAATACTAAAAATCAATTTCAAACTTATTCATGAGAACGGAAATTCGCTGCAAAAGATACTAATTTATTTAGTAAATAATCTTATCCTTATTTTTTTTATATGGCTTGTGTTTATGCTGCCTTGGAAGTAAATTAATTAAACATTAATAACAAAATGGTAAATAATTACTGTTTAGAAAAATACTGTGTACATAACAATGTTACGGTTCTACTGTGATTGTCAGACTGAATTTTGATCACTAATGTATTGATGTAAATACGTAAATGTTTGCTTAATATCTCAGAAGATATTTATCTGAAACCATTGTTTGGATTTCTTATTATTACATGTCGATATTCCCACCTCTCCTTCGGCCTCATCTGAAAATAAAGAGTTACCCAAGTGTTTGAAAGATCGAGACGATAAATTATTGTTTTTGACAATCAAACATTAAATTTGTAAATGTTCAAACGTAAAAATAATGCCATCTGGGGTTTAGTCCATCCTATACACGAAATATAAAATACATAAAACCCACAAGTTACAGGATTCGCCGCCCATATTTTAGAAACGTTATTTGAAACATATTTTTCAATTTCAATTTTTAAAAAAATACTTTTTCTTCTTTAAACCATCGACGTGAAGTACTTTCTACATACATTTATGCAAACGAACATATTGTTATTGCCATCAATTGTTTCCATATTCAGCTGACCACAAAACAGTCTTTATCAATGGAAGTTTTGTCTATGTTTTGGGACAGGAATAAATCTAGTTCCTCCATTTAGACGACATGAGTATGCACTGAGTATCGACTGTCAGAATTACGAGGCTACCACTGACTTCTTTTCACCATTTTTGATGGAGAAATTAACAAATCATTGAAAAATGTGTAAATACTTATCACAATCAATTCATTATTGACACAGGCAGCTTGTCGGGGGAAAATGGCGGGCGAAGCAATGATGTAGGTGTGTCTAATTTACGTTTGCTGATTGGTTAATTGATCATCATGATTGACAAGTGGCGATAATAGGTCAATTATACTTCCAGTTATTAAATTATGTTTAAAGAAATTATGCAATGGCTTTACATCATTGATCCTTGTTGGACACACGGGATCATGCAACTGGTCTTTAAAAGACGGTCTGTGTAAGTTGTAAATTATTTACAACTTCACCCCACCTAACCCCACCCATCTGTTATGTATAAAACCTATTTACATTGCCAATCAATTATCTTAAAAGCTTGCTCAGTTATTGATTCATACACAGTTAATTTAATGGTGGTTCTTTTACATTCATTTTCGTTTGCAATCCGTTCATTTGTTGTTGTGGTTTTTTTAAGAAAAAATATCCGTTTATTTTTTTCACGTTTGTTCTTGGCCAATAAATTGTAGTCGTTTAACATGACCTACGTAATCAGCGTACTACTGGGGCATCCGCTACTAGGACCTAATTAATAAAGAGAATAGAAAAAGAGCAAAAGACTTGTAAGCAAGTAACCTAAACATTTATATATAAAAAAAAATTCACATGATCTGCGTTTATCTTAGCTTTTTAAAAATAAAAACATTTCAAAATTATTCAAACGGCCCCTTCAGTAGCTTGTTAAATGTACAGGAAACCACGAAAACACCATTGCAGTAAATTCCAGATGATTTCAAAAGCAAGCGTGAGTAGTTGTTATATTTTCACGATGCTTTCTACTTATACGATGTTTATAACTGTGCCATGCTTTTAACTAAAACTATTCTTTCTACTGATAATATGGTCTATGTTTATACTTATACCATGATTTCTACTTATACCATGCTTTCTACTTGTACCATGCTTTCTACTTATACCATGCTTTCTAATTATACCATGATTTCTACTTATACCATGATTTCTACTTATGCTATGCTTTCTACTTATACCATGCTTTCTACTTATACCATGCTTTCTACTGATACCATGATTTCTGCTTATACCATGATTTCTACTTATACTATGCTTTCTACTTATACTATGCTTTCTACTTATATCATGCTTTCTAATTATACCATGATTTCTATTTATACCATGATTTCAACTTATACTGTGCTTTCTACTGATACTATGCTTTCTACTTATACCATGATTTCTCCGTATAATATGGACCGCTCCGGTGACTTAGTGGTTAGTGTTTGCCTCAGATACGGGAGGTCGTCGGTTCGATCCACGGCCGAGTCATATCAAATACTTATAAATCTGGTACTAACATCCAACTCGCTCAGCATTAAGAGTTTAGTGTTAGGACTGGTCGTCTTGGTGTCAGGATTATGTGACTGGGTGGGAAATCATGCTACATGTCTGCGGCATGATCCTCCATTGCTAGTCATTACTATAAAGTGTCACACTGCAGACATCATAGTGATATGACTGAAAAATTGTTAAAGCTACGTTAAAAATCCAAATCACACACACACACAAAGGATTAATATATATCTGCGGCATGATGTCCCAGTACTAGATAAACTGACACACTGCAGACATCGTAGCGATATGAATGACACATTGTTAAAGCTAGGTCACACACATATATACTTATACTATGCTTTCGACATATGCCATGCTTTCTACTTATATTATTATCGCCAGTCTTTATCAAACATGACCGCATGGCGTACGTCGTAGCGTTATGACTGAAAAAGGGTTAAAGCTACGTTAAAAATCCAAGTCACTTCACATCTATCAATCACAATACCCCGCACATTTCTCAGTACTGATAGAAATCCTGCAACAACTAATACTGTTGTTGTTTTATTGATTCAACTATCAATTAAGTATTGTGTTTGTAGCTAAATTCAACTTGAAATGTAATACCGTTATATTTATATATAGCTTGTTGTTCGTGGATTGCCGTGATAAGTTATAGCCAGGGGACAACCCAATTACGGCTAGTTGGTGTTTATTTGGAATCTTCACATCAGTACATTTTTTGTTGTTATGTAACCCTTATCCGGCGCCATCTTTGTGTCCACTTCATTACACATCACCCTACATATTTGTAAAGATAGAATGTGTAAATTCTCAAAGTGAATAACGTTTATAGCTATTTATCATCCAATAAAATATATACTATAAATATTGGCATCCTTTGACGGGATAATGCCAACTATAGAATTTCAGCTGAGAAAATACGAAAGACGAAGTGCTTATTGTGTAACCAGTTTGTCTCGATGATCTTGGCCTTATTATCAAAATGAAGGGTCCTCTAGATCAGACTTCATTTATAAATTCAATGAGAACATAAAGTACGGGACATAATATGCTTTATATCGACGAGGAGTTCCAAGCTTCAACGAATATTCTTTTACTCTGAATCATTTCTTATCTGGAGCGAAACGTAACTAAAATGATTTACACACTTACTGACAAAATCATACCATTGCAGGTCACACATTGAAGTAAAACGCACATGCAATAAGTTTTAAGTTTATCACCAAGCTATCAATGTATTTGATATAACAGAAGGAATGGCTTAGTCAACCATTTTTTTCTTCTTAGCAGATATAAGAATAACATCAGTATGACTCATTGCTTTAAGAAACTTTATTTATCTTCCAGTTAGAAAGCACGTTCATCTATCGTCTGCCATATGTTAATATAGGACAGACCGCTGGTGTTGGCTCCTCAACCATTCCACAGAGCGTTGGGGCTTAGAAGAACTTCAGAATTCAAGTTAGACTTCGTAAGATACATGTCCCTATGTTTTGTATCAAATTTCACTATTTGAGTGAAACTCATCAATCATTTTTCACTGTTTGAGTGAAGACATTAGATCAACGAGTGATCGAACCAGCCTTCCGGTTTCCCATTGTATTTATCAGTAAGAAAGACGCAACGCATCATGTTTGCATTGACCTTTAACAACTGAAAACAAATCACCGTATTTGACGCAGAACCGATGCCAGACATGGAGGGCTTGTTCTCACAACTAAAGGACACAACTACATTTCGAAATTGGATCTTACCAAAGGATATTGGCAGGTACCAATCGCTGATAATGCTCGCTTGTTAACTGCATTTGATATTCCCTAAGGTCAATATCAATTTAATGGCATGCCTATCGGTTTAGTCAACACCGGTGCGTCGTGCGTTCGTCTTGTGCATAAACTGTTAAATGGTAAGGAAAACGTTGACAGCTGCGTAGATGATATCTTCGTCTATACGTATACCTGGCAAGAATATATTAGATTATTAACTGATCTGTTTGACAGACTAATCTCACAGCTAGACCACCAAATGTAGCAGAGCCTACTTTAACTTGGAATGTTTGGGCCATCTTGTAAGTGGACTAGGTCAGCTGTTACCACTCCCAGACAAAATAGCGAAATCAGTGATGCCCCCAGAGCAGAGACTAAGAAACCAGTAAAATCTGGGTTTGATTGGATTCTATACGAAATGTGCTCAAAATTTTGCGGCTATAGCCAGCCCATTAACAGACGTGACTAGGAAATAGCAACCGAATAACGTTTCCTGGGGTGTTTGTAGGGAAAGAACGCTTAATGTTTGTGTACAATCACTTCTAATCACTAATCATGATATATTTTTAGTATTAATTTTTTTTTCTTTCTTGCATATCAGTACCCATTTCATTTAAATCGCAATACAATCTGGTTCTTGCATATTTTGTTAAATATCCAATATTTGTGAGCTCACGAATCAAATAGTCATTTTCATTAAATCATTCATCAATAAACATTGCATTTTTGTCACCTTCAAAAGTGTTCCTCGTTATAATCCGACCCAACCAGGTTATCTTGATACAAATACTGGTCCCTAACTAACACTAATAAACCGTTTTCCATATTCAGGTCTTTTTTTGATACTTCCCATTGGATGTTAAGTTATTGGTGATTGTTATTCCTGTGTATAAAGATCTATTAACGTATATGTTATCATGTGTTTTGTTTCTTTCGTATTATTAATAAATTCATAATATGGTAGGTCAGGTTTCCCAATAGTTTTCAGCGCATTCATTCATTTTAAGTATTAACTTTAGCGTTGACCTCGTAAAAATATTATGATAATGGAATGAAGAGAGTTTAGTCTTTTATCATTGATAGTGAACGTCCAAAATTCTATCATTCCTGATCTGATAATTATATCAATATGTATACTTTTCTTGTTCTGAATAAAGCATGTAAGTGGGAGTACGTTTCCTTAGCTTTATGAAGTTTCTTACAAATTCAAATTTTAAATAATTGTGGTACTTTCAAATCCCCAGACTTCACAACCGTATAGTAAAATGGGTATTACAGTATTATCGATAAGATGCAATTAGTGTATGGGAAAAATGAAGTGTCCATCTGTTCTGTAAAATAGATACAGGAACTTTCTACTTGATCAACGTTGTATTTAATAAGATTAATTCACATTTGCTTTTCGAAAACATAATTATTTAAATTCATTACGTAGGTATGGTTGTCGTTCCATGTCCAGGATAACTTGTCACTGTTGTGGTTAAAAAATAAACATTGTTTTGAACACAAATCGTTTTCGCCTTTCCAGGGCAACATACACTATCTGCATCTCGTTCAGCTCGCATTTGATAGACTTTTGCAGATTTAAATTAATTTATATTGTATTTAATTGTATTTAATTTAGATGTTTTTCTGTTAGTTTCATTTTTTCTAAAATCCATTACATGCTATTGTAATGTAAAATTGTTTATAGGATTAGGCATTGTCCAGAATTTATTTTGTAATTTTTTTTCAATCATCAATGTAAACAACTAATAATAGAAACTTTGTGTCTAGTTGCTGATATTGCTCTAGAATTAGTGACAGTTTTGGAAACAATGTTTTGTTATATTTGTTTAATCATGTTTCTCAGAGTAAGAGTCATTAAGTTGAGTCAAGATCATATCTGTACTGCGTGTTCAGAATAATGTGTCAGCTGTGTCAATTGCTAAACAAACTTCTATTTACATCTGACACGTTAAGCTGTATTATGCTGTGACCAGTTTGGGCTGGATTTTAATATTTCTTTAAATTGTTGAATTCAAGTGTTTGTTTTCCCTGAAAATACAAATGTGCTCTGATAATTCTTGGATAAAGACATATAGTGGAATTTATACGGAATTCAAAAACTGGAATAATATTTTCTGTGATTCAACAACATACTGTTGACACATCAGTACAACGCTGAGTATTGCAGACGTCATCGGTTCCATTTTGAATCTCATCGGGATTTGAACTGATATTCACTTAGAACTGTTCATTGATATGACTTATGTTAAATCTTGGACGACAATCTATATTTAATTCGCAATACGTAAGTTCTTTTACTTAATTTGTATATACATATTTTGTAGTCTCGGAAATAAATTATTTGTTAAACTTTAGACGCAATGTTGTATTCGCTCTTTTGTGTTAGTTATTATAAGAGCATAGACTTATAACATTCACACATTACGTAATTCCTGAGTTGCATGTTAGAGTATTGTAACATTGGGTCCACAAATTGCATCTGATGTCACATAAAAACATTGTATCTAACATACATCTAATTCATGATATAGAAATAGTAAAAACGTACTAAAAGCCTAGCGTCATCGGGGATGACGAATAAAGGGATCACCAACATAATAATAATAATAATAATAATAATAATAATAATAATAATAATAATAATAATAATAATAATAATAATAATAATAATAATAAAAATTATAATAATAATAAGAACTTTGGATAGCGCCTAATCGTTAGAAGCTCTAAGCGCTTTACAACATCTATAATGATATGACTACACCACAGAAAAACGAATAACAAAAACCATGATATTGAAAAACATAAAAACATGCTGAAAACATAAGATACAAAAACATTATTAGGTCTCTAAGTTTGTTCCTGCAGTCGAAAAAAAGTGAGTTTTAAGAGCACTCTTAAAAGGGACCAACGTGTCTTTGTGTCCAATTTCAATTGGCACTTCATTCCAAATCGCCGGGCCCTGGTATGCAAAAAAAAAAAAACGTTGTCCATATTATTTCGTTTTCATAGTGGAAACAATGAGTTTACGATTGTTAGAAGAGAAGCGTAAGTATCTTGCAGGTGTATACACATGGGTTAGGCCGGATATGTATGTTGTACTGGAGTCTGTCATTCAAATATAGCACAGAACAAATTTTGTATTTATTCTGTATCGAATAGCCAGTGTAGGGTACAGAGCAGTGGTGAGGTGTGCTCTGATCGAGGTATTCTAAAAATGATCCGAGCAGCTGTGTTTTCAGCTTTTTGAAGTTTCTGGAGTAGATATTGTAACGAACCAGACAGAACTGAGTTACAATAGTCCAGTCTTGAAAGTACTAATGAACACACAAGTGTTTTAGTGGCATCAACTGAATGATATTTGCGAATGGAACTGATGCGTCTCAGTTCAAGATATGCAGCTTCGCATATGTTCATGGCATGTTGGTGCAGTGCGAGAGTACTGTCTAGAGTAACACCTAGGTTTTGAACTGACTGTGAGACTTTAATGTTGGTGTTGCTGATATTTATTGTCTGAGGTAAAGGATTTGAATGTGAAAGTCTTTGTGTTGTGATCAGAATAGCCTCAGTTTTATCATCATTCACCTGCAGCTTGTTACATGTCATCCATGATTTCACATCACAACCTGTCTACTCTATGGATGGTAGCATCAACTTCAGTTGGGTGGCTAGACTTGTATATTTGGGTGTCATCCGAATACATTTGGTGAGACACTGGGTGATTATCTATGACACTTGAGAGCGGTTTAGTGTATAGACTGAAGAGAAGAGGACCAAGAACAGACCCCTGTGGAACACCACAACATAGATCAAATGGGCTGGAATGTATTCCATTTACAGATACAGTTTGTGTCCTGTTGACTAAGTAAGACTTGAACCACTGTAAGGCTTTTTTCTGAATGCCAAAAACATGCTGGAGACAGTGAAGTAATATATCATGGTCTATTGTGTCAAATGCTGCAGACAAATCAAGGAGGGTGAGGACTATAATCTTCCCAGTATCCAAAGCAGAGAGAATGTCATTAAATATTTTCAGAAGAGTAGTTTCCGTACTGTGGCAAGGGCGATATGCAGACTTTACATTGCTAAAAATACTGTTTTAATTCAAATGAGATACAAGTCGGGTTAGAACAACGTTTTCTAAGATTGTTTTAATATGAATGGATGGTTAGAAACTGGGCGGTAGTTCTTTAAATCATTATGGTCAAGTGGTGCTTTCTTCAGCAGAGGCAGTTTTGTAAACTGATGAGAATTCCCCCGATAAGAGAGAGATATTAATAACACCAGTTAGTGAAGGCAATATTTGGTCTAAGCACTCAAGCAGCTGTGACGTCGGAACTGGATCAAGTTCACAAGACTTTGGTGCACTCTTCATCACGATTGAACGTACTAAATCAACATAGACAGGTTCAAATGTTCCTAATGGTTGTCGCTGAAATTCTGCATCAGAACTGTATGGTGACGAGTTAACTGAAATTGTGTCGTTAAGCAAATAAGGTATATCATATACTATATCAGAGTTTGGTTATTCTTAGTTAGTTTTGCTTGTTTTTCTGTTGCAACTGTATACAAGTATAACCTTCAGAATTCACGTTATATCTAATCAGAAATGGGTACGACCATTATTCGCATTTTCGAGGCCTCACACGGCATTACTAACATATATTGAGACCATCACTCTTTGATCATGGTACAACTTACAACCACATGAGTGCTATATTTCTAATTTATTAATGCAAGTTAGTTAAACAAACATGGAACATGCGAAAACAAGTATTTTAAATTTAAAAAGTTGCGTTTGAGGAACTTTAAGCTCGCTGTCTTTATATGCTGACATTTTGTTCATTTTGAGTGCTGTCTTCCCATGAAATTTAAAGAAATGTAGTTACCATTTGTACTCGCTTATTGTCTAGTCCAATTGCAAACTTCACAGATTCTATAATGTTCCGTCGCATCATGCGCCGGCAGATAAAGGTCTGTGTAGTTTGATATGTGCAATCAATATAACAAAATACATAGACAATGATCTGCGGTCGAAAAATGTTACAACAGATCACGATCTTTTTGTTGCAGGTTGAATGAACTTATGAGCGAATGAAAAGCGGTTACTCGATGGAGTCAAAGTCCCAATTTAAAATTAAAGCAAATGTCATTATCTGACTGGAGACAAAGTCAAAATACTTAATGACGTCTTTTAAAAAAAATTAAATCATTTTGGTCTCTGGGATTGAACCTTTTTAGTAGCGTACTAAGGGTAAATATCGCCCCTAAGGATAAGGATGGCCTGGCCACCCTCCCCAAGACCTCTGTCGCTCAATGTTTTGGAGCCCAAAGATCTCTGGTACCAGGGGCACTCGCCACATCCATCCCCATCCTGGTTAGTATACTAATGAACTTTTTTTTTTATCTAGCGTTTATCAATAGTTTTTCCATACTTGGCCTATCAGATTCACTCATAACCGATGACTTCAATTCAGAGTATATAAACAGTGTTATGTACATACTAACTAAAAGACACTCAAGAAAACAAATAAATCAAGATCAAGCAAGATCTCACAAATAATGTCTATTGCCTTATCATTAAAATCTGATTAAAACACCCATATGTATGTATGTATGTATGTATGTATGTATGTATGTATGTATGTATGTATGTATGTATGTATGTATGTATGTATGTATGTATGTATGTATGTATGTATGTATGTATGTATGTATGTATGTATGTATGTATGTATGTATGTACGTACGTACGCACGCATGTATAAATTATAATAATCCAAGGTGCTGTCATAAAACCAAGACTGGGCTAACGACATAATCTATATTAATCCAAAATCTGGACTGGGCTAACGGTGTAATTTGTATTATTCCAACATGCTATCATAAACTTGGGACTGGGCTAATGACAGCTAGCATTAATCCAATATGCTACGATAAAACTTGGACTGGGCTAACGTGATAATTTGCATTAGCCCAATGTACTACCCAACATTCTGCGCTAACTACATAATTTGTTATTAATCCAAGGTGCTATCATAAAACCTGTACGGGACTAACGGAATAATTTGTATTAATTCGACGAGCTATCATAAAACCTGGACTGTATGCGCTAATTGCATAATTCATATGAATCGAACGTGCTATCAAACAAACTGGACCGGGCAAAATATATAATTTATATTAATCCAAAGTGTAATCATAAAACCTGGACTGGGCTAACATAATAATTTGTATCAATCCAACGCGCTATTATGAACCTGGGCTGGGTTAATATTAAACCTGGACTGGGCTATCATAGAACCTTGGCTGGGCTCTTTTAACACTTGGAATGGGCTATCATAAAACCTTGACTGGGCTATCATATAACCTGGACTGGGCTTTTATAACACTTGGACTGGGCTAGCATAAAACCTGGGCTATCATAAAACTTGGACTGGGCTAAAGGCAAAAGCAACACATACTCCAGATACTTTAAACCAAATGCTTAAAATTGGATTGTTTTATGTAATTTTAACTAATTAAAATTTTCCAAATGTCTTTTTACACAATTTGTCTACCAATATAAACACAAAACGCCGCATATACTGTATATTTTTGCGAGTTTTTCAGATTCATTCTTGTTGTTCTGGGATGAATCTATCTTGTTATGCAGCTATTTGATTTACGAGAACTTTGTGAAGAATTTTGCAGTACTGATTGAACATTGTGAAATCATTTATCATGTTTTTGATTGGCTGCAATTAAAAACTTTCTCAACACTTAACAATGATTCATGGAAGCGCGTTAATACTTATTTTCTTTGAGTATTGTCCCGTATAGTTATATTTCTGCAAAACCCATGTTTTACCGAATAATCCTCTGGCTAAAAGTCATTTTAGCAGAATCTAAAAGGAAAGCTATATTACAATATATGCCAACTTGCACAATGGACAAATTGCATCAATATTTACCCTCCTATTGAGTACTAATTGTCCAAACGTTTGTTAATTAACACAATCAATACTGGGGCAAAGTAACCGTGGCATCAAATGTGCCTGTTATTTATTTCCAGTTCCTTTTAATTATACACCGCAATAGGTGGGCGATAGTGCGGTGGAACATGAATGGAAACGTTAAAAGCGTTTATGATTGATAAATACTCCATTATCCGACACAGCTGCCGCAAACTGCAGGGACAAAGAGCTAGCTGTACCATCGAATAGTTGCGTGGGGAAAGTTGGTGTTGAAAGCAGCAGTAATTTGTACTCAGAATCAATTTCACTTAATAACACTGGAATGTTGTTTTAATCATTTTGATACGTGTTATATTTAAATATGACCATCAATAATGGTTCGCTTGAGATTTAACATAATATTAAATAAGCGACGTTTTTTTTGTCTTTGTTTTCAAGTTTTTTTTATGTTCCTGGATTTAATTTCGTTGCAAATTTATAGTATGGACGATTTTTGCAGGGATACTAAAAACCAACTTGATTATGCAAGTACAAGATGACGTACTATATATATATATATATATATATATATATATATATATATATATATATATATATATATATATATATATATATATATATATATATATATATGAAACCGATGGCATGATACATGGCTCATCTACCATTAAGAAAATACACAACAATCAAACCAAATTCTAATATCATTCTCGATGCTACATGCATGTTGCATATTGTAGTAGTTTCATGTTCCAAACATTTGTCTTTGTCACATATTAATCATCCAAGAAATAAGGACGGTGATAACCGCTCCAGTGGCCTCGGATGCGTGAGGTTGTGTGTTCAATCCACAGCCGAGTCATACTAAAGACTATACAAATACATGTAGTACCAACAGCTACCTCGTTTATCGCTCAGCGTTAATAGGTTTGTGCTAGGACTAGTCGGCCTGTTGTCAGGAAAATGTGACTAGGTGGGACATAATATTACATGTATCGACGTGATGCCCCGGTGCTATACATCACTATAAACTGCTACGCTGCAGACATCATAGCGATATAACTGAAAAATTGTCCAAGCTACGTTAAAGATCCAAATCACACACACACACACACACACACACACACACACACACACACACACACACACACACACACACACACAGCACACACACACGACGGTGACTTCAGCGACGTTTCTAGGGATGTTTAATTTGCGTTTGAAGGCACTGATTACAGTACAAAATGCGTCGCGTTAAAAAGCTTCTGATAACTGTCGGTACAAAATGCGCCGCGTTAAAAAGCCTCTGACAACTACAGTCAGTACAAAATGCGTCGCGTTAAATAGCCTCTGACTACGTTTCTCACATTCGCATAAACTAATTTATCAAACGTCAGGTAATCCCATGATCAATATCTCAGGACCTAGCTTGGTAAGACACATTGTCACTTCAGGGAATTACCATATGGTTCCAAGTTTCTTTCGGTCCTCGCAGTGGTATATGTATTTTGTTGGTCGTAACAATCATCTAACATCACATAAGTCTACTCCCCTCTCCCTCCCCCCACCATTTAAACAACACAAACTGACATTATCACTTATATCTATGATGAATGAGTATGCCGTTGACAGCTATTTAACTATAATATTCACGGTACTGATACGTTTTTGAAAAATAATTCAAAAGAAACAAAAATATGCTCGTGGATCATGAGTGCATCACCACGGTACCCGAGAAAGTGATACACGAATGCACCTCCATAATGATTTAGAAAAAAGACATATTAATTCATCACCACATTGCCCGTGAAACTAATACACAAGTGCACATCCCCATTCCCTGAAAAAGAGATACACGAATGCACTACCACAACGCCTAAAATGCATACACACGAAAGCACCATTACAATGTTCTAGAAACTGATAAATTAATGCACATCCACAGTGCCTGAGAAAGTGATACACGAATGCACTATTTCCGTGCCTGAAACATTGAGACACGATTGCACCACCAGTGCTTGAGAAATTGACACGCCAATGCTGCACCATATTGCCTATGAAAATCGTTCACACGAATGCACAACCACAATGTCTGAAAAACTGATAAACGAATGCTCCACCACAGTGTCTGAGAAACTGATACACGAATGCACCACCACAGTGTCTGAGAAACTGATACACGAATGCTCCACCAGTGTCTGAAAAACTGATACACGAATGCACCACCACAGTGTCTGAGAAACTGATACACGAATGCACCACCACAACGTCTGAAAAACTGATGAATGCTCCACCACAGTGTCTGGAAAACTGATTTACGAATGCTCCACCACAGTGTCTGAAAAACTGATACACGAATGCACCACCACAGTGTCTGAAAAACTGATACACGAATGCTCCACCACAGTGTCTGAGAAACTGATACACGAATGCTCCACCACAGTGTCTGAGAAACTGATACAAGAATGCACGACCACAGTGTCTGAGAAACTGATACACGAATGCTCCACCACAGTGTCTGAGAAACTGATACACGAATGCTCCACCACAGTGTCTGAGAAACTGATACACGAATGCTCCACCACAGTGTCTGAGAAACTGATACACGAATGTTTCACCACAGTGTCTCAGAAACTGATTTACGAATGCTCCACTACAGTGTCTGAGAAACTGATACACGAATGCACGACCACAGTGTCTGAGAAGCTGACAATTGCGCACTACTATAGTGCCTGAAAAACTAATCAATCAGCGCAACATTACAGCGCCTTAGAAATTGACACGTGTATTAACCACCATAATCCATGAGAATTTGAAACACGAAAGCACCACCAAAGTGCCTGAGAAAATGACACATGTGCACAACAACCAAAGTGCCGAAGAAATTGGTGGACGCAGAAATTGACGAAAACTCGGAACTTGACCTGATAAATCTAAATTGGGACAGGAGACAACTGGAAGTATGCATCATGACCACATCCATGACATTGTGGTAAATAAAACCTTGTTACTAAAGAGATAGTGTTTAAGGACTCTGTGCATATCACGTTTATAATTATTTTTCATAGGCATTGAAATTGAATAACTCTGACACAGTCATCAGAGAGAGAGAGAGAGAGAGAGAGAGCGAGAGAGAGAGAGAGAGAGAGAGAGAGAGAGAGAGAGAGAGAGAGAGAGAGAGAGAGAGACAGAGAGAGAGAGAGACAGAGACAGAGGCAGAGAGAGAGAAAGAGAGAGAGGGGGGGGGGCTGATTTTATTGTTGTTTATCTGGTTTGACTACATACATTTGCTAGAACATGCGAATGTCAACATTGGCATAGAAAGCTAAAACTTGCAGAAAACCAGAATCAATCGACAAATGATAACTGCTTCTATCAGGGACGAAATTACGTCCGGTTGTTTTATAAAACTAGACGATGAAAAATACTGAGCACATTTTTAACTAGTGGTTTTTTTTCCTATGGGAATTAACCTGTCAATATATGAAACTTTCTCCATGACTGACGAAAGGAGCACACCAATGCATATTGTGTTTTAAACATGTGTTCATAAAGAATACAGCCATTAAATAATGGTCATGTACTGTATCCAATTAATGTCATATTGTACATTGCATATTCTTTGTACTGTATCCAATTAATATGACCTATTGTATATTCTTTGTACTGTATCCATTTAATATGACCTATTGTATATTGTATATTCTTTGTACTGTATCCAATTGATATGTCATATTGTACATTGCATATTCTTTGTACTGTATCCATTTAATATGACCTATTGTATATTGTATATTCTTTGTACTGTATCCATTTAATATGACCTATTGTATATTGGATATTCTTTGTACTGTATCCATTTAATATGACCTATTGTATATTGGATATTCTTTGTACTGTATCCATTTAATATGACCTATAGTATATTGGATATTCTTTGTACTGTATCCATTTAATATGACCTATTGTACATTGGATATTCTTTGTACTGTATCCATTTAATATGACCTATTGTATATTGGATATTCTTTGTACTGTATCCATTTAATATGACCTTTTGTATATTGGATATTCTTTGTACTGCATCCATTTGATATGACCTATGGTATATTGGATATTCTTTGTACTGCATCCATTTAATATGACCTATTGTATATTGGATATTCTTTGTACTGTATCCATTTAATATGACCTATTGTATATTGGATATTCTTTATACTGTATCCATTTAATATGACCTATTGTATATTGGATATTCTTTATACTGTATTCATTTAATATGACCTATTGTATATTGGATATTCTTTATACTGTATCAATTTAATATGACCTATTGTATATTGGATGTTCTTTGTTTACAGTCTCCGATGCAGAGGAACAAAGAAAACAATTTACAATCACTACAAGAATATACTACCAACGTCATCATCTCATATCTCCCTTAGAGACAATATTAGTCTATGACACTAAAATATTCTCATTCTCTCATGGGTCAGTGATAATATTGATGAAACTGTCATACAAGTGCTTATGTGACCAAATATAACAATATTAATGGAAAGAATATCATAATATGGTGGTTATTTGCCATTGTAAAAAAAAACATATTTTCAGACGATATTAAGCAGAAGCTTTGAACCTGTAATTACCTGTATGCATCCTTTGCAGATTTTGTAAAAATATAGATCATACTTATTATTTTAAACATCATTTTTTTTCCTATAATCACTTACTGTAGTATCTGGTTCAGTAAGCTAAGTCAATGATAGGAACACAAAATTCACTTTCTGAACAAAGATTCAAAATCTTTTATTTAATAAAAACGAACAAACAAAACAGTCAGATACACAAAAGTTATCTGTTCAAAATGTATTTAAAATGTAAGTAATTAAAAAATATCATCAGAAACAATAACCAGCTATCCAAAATCTTTAATGCCCAATAATGTAATAGATAAATGGACACATCGCTAGTCATTAAAACAATGTCGCTAATTGAAGAGCTCCAAAGGTTTGAAGTCATTCTGAGAAAAGCAGTCTCCGTTTCGAAGGAAATCAGAACAAATGCAGCTTGTAGGTGTGTATTATAAAACTAATTTGTACACTTGGTAAATTGAGACAAAATTCTTGGATTTTGGTGTTTAATTATTTTTTTTTAACTAAACTGAATTAAGACTTTACTGAGCACAGCGTACTTTATCCGAATGACTTTCGATTTTATGAAAAGGAACGTTACTAGTATATATGCTAACATATAGGTACGGAAAAATGTCAAACGGTCTACAGGCGTAACCATTTGGAAGATCGCTAGGGCATTTCGACAAGTCGAGAAATAACCTAGAATCTAGTTGCAGGAATAGATTTGAATTTGATGAGTTTGTTGTTTTAGCTCTGACTATGTTGCGACAGAAAATGGTGACAATGTTCTGATTGCGATTTTGTTGTCTTCCGACGTTACTGATTCTCATGCCACGTGTCAAGGCAATTAATGCGGAACTAGCCAGCTGATTGATTTAACATGTATATTTTGTTGGATACCTCTCTCTTCGTCTCATCTAATTTACCAGGAAACATTTTTGCAACCTGATACAATTTTGGAAAGTCTGTGTACAATTTTGACGTAAGTAATGATTTATGTGTTTCTATACTGAGAATATACGGAATAATTCTTGTTTTTATATTTACGCTCATAATTTCTTATCTGAATCCTCTGAAATCCCTCTATTCTTCTTTTGATATACTATTTGTTTCTCCTCATTGTTGAAATTGCGCTTAATTCTAATCAGATTTATATCAACTGAACTCTATTTTAATGATACACAAATATGTATTAAGTCACGTGTTGTGAAGCTGTTTCATGGATCGTGACATAGTTTTTCAATATATTTTGTCCTGTTCTGATTCGTTCTGTTTAGTCTAATTGCTCTCATACCGCTGAATCAAGCTGACATCTGTACATTTTTTTTAAAATCGACAGGAACACTAATTGGATTCGATTCGACGTATTATGAGTAAGAACAGACGCCCTGCAGCCAAAAGGACGAAAACGGTCATTGTTTAAGACAGATTGAACTAAAGGTGGAAATGTTGTAAGACTTTCCTTGCCTGAGACATTTTCCATTATGATAAAGCGCTTTGTTCTTCATATTGGGGAATTTACATTTTAATGATCAGACAACTAGACTGTATTACAATGTATACATGCATAAAGACTGATCCAGGAACAGAGTATCAAGTGTAATGCACACGCTTTTCTGTTCATCATCATGTTTCCTTCAAGAGCGGAAGATCGATAGCTATTAAGTCGCGCGCGCGCGCGTGTGTGTATTTTTTAACGTAGCTTTAACACTTTTCAATCATATCGCTACCAAGTCTAGTACTGATGTAATAGTGATGTCTAATACTGAGACCAAACATCCCTCTAAGGTGCACAACTGCCGATGCCGAGCAGCAATTTTAGAATTCCGCGCGCACACAGGAAAAATATTAGAGGGAACATAACTGCGACATCATGCCACAGACATGTATCATGATGTCCCAACCAGTCACAGTATCCTTAGACCAGGCCGACCAGTCCTAATACTAACCTCTTACAGTAATGCTGAGCGCCAAGCGAGGTAGCTGTTAATACCATGTTTATAAGTCTTTGGTATGAAACAGCCGGGGATCAAAGCCACGACTAACGTTCCCTCTAAGCTCAGACATCCCTGCGCAGCTGAATTGTCAATCCAACATTAGAGTTTGCACGTCTCCGTAATGCTTGCATAATGCAGCGAACATTGCGCGCACATCTACCATTCGCTTAGAGCGAACGCTGGCCACGACCTCCCGCATCCGTATATATATATATGTGTGTGTGTGTGTGTGTGTGTGTGTGTGTGTGTGTGTGTGTGTGTGTGTGTGTCCATCTCAATATATGCTTGCCAGTATAGTTTCCACAACTACTATTAGCATTTGTATGACCAATTATAGTGGAACTAACAAGATAAAATCTTTGGACGAAAGCAGTTTGTGCAATTTGAAATACAAACGCTCATTCAATGGATGTAAACATTGGAGGCATTTGTTTTACCGTAGTATTAGACTCTTGTATGCGAAATCACCGATTAATGAGAAGTCCAACCCAATCAATGATAACATTATCACTGGAGCCTAATCTAATCGGACTGACCCAAACGATCACTGTAAGGAGGAGCCCTTCTGGTGAATGTCAGCTGATATTTGTAGCCCAGGGTTTCATGTCACAAGTTAATTTGCGATCAATATTCTGCCCAATAATTACAATATTTCCCTTCATGATACTACTGGCTTGATCATCATATCTGAGCCTTTTGGGCTAATTAATATTTACGACGTAATAGTTTTGCATGCGGGCAAACTAAATATTGGTATCTGGGTTAAAGATCAGACGTATTACGTTTAACGTCAATTCTCATAAGGATTCTTTTGAATATAGGAATTCGGGCTTCAATAAACGATGCTGATTTATGTATCATCTGGAATTGCATATTTAATATGAAATCGATCAATTACAAAAATGTGCTTGGTTGGACGCAAAAATACCCACTACTTCTAACTTTAGCTTGTATTATTTTTAAATTATTATAAAGAAAAAAATGTTTGCTAGGTTCCTCATGATGTATGATTTTCAATTTGAAATTTCGAGGGTGTCAACAACATTGCGAAGCTTCATTGATCGACAATGTCAGAAATCTTATGCACTTCACAACTTGATCTCGTACTGAAAAGCATATTTTAATGTTATCTAGTAAAATGAACCAGCTACTTGTCTCTTTGTTGTTGTTTTTTTTTTTATATAAAGTTGATAATTGTCTTCTAAAGATTTGGGTTTGAAGTCATGATTTTTGCGATGACTATGCGTACATAAATTAGATAGACAGAATGTGATTTTATTTAAGTCTCGAATATGTTGAAAAAAGTAATTAACCGCAGTATAATGTTCAGTAACTTTCCGTCGAAATGAGCAAAAGTATTCGAAGTTCATGACGGAAATGGCCCATAACTGTTATCTGTACTTTAATATATGTTTGAAAAACATGTCAGTAAGCATATTTTGACAAGTAACATCTCCTTAAATTACATTCAGATGTTCGACAGAATCATTCATGTCAAACTAAATTGACAAAATGTATTGGCCATGGGTTACAAGCGATTGAATCCGGCAAATGTCCTAACGCAATCTGCATAGATTTAGAAAAAAATAAATATTCTATTTGGCTGACCATTCGGTGCTCATTAAAAACTTTCAGCATACAAGTTTGCTTGTTTTTTTCAAACTCACATGCCTGGTTCACATAGTATATCAATAACAGAAATAACAGACCCATGATTGTTTGCGAATACAGTCACATTTCTTCTTTTATCTGTGTGTCACTGACTTAGCCTTGTATCGAGTGCACTCAAACACAGATCGTTTTTTCTGACACCTGGATTGCATTCATCTGGTAAGTCTCTCGACTCCATAACAAATATAAATCAAATCGACCTCAATATTTATCAGTTTGATGTGAACAAAAGAGAATGCAGATTAATATCCCTAAAAGGAAATGTGCAACAAAGCAGCACCTACTTTAATTTACGTTTAGTTCAAAATGACATAGACGTGTCTATTGTCAAGATATAAAATTAAAAAAAACGTCTTTGTAGCTAAATTGATCACCATCTGAACTGGAATACACCAATCGATCACCTATGTGCACTGGTAGTCAAACGAATAACTGTTTTCAAATGTTGTTGAAATTTCTACTTCCTCAGTGACTTGAACACAATTTATACTACCAATGATAGATTCCCGCTGCGCGATAAGGGGATTTTATAAAGAATGGCGCTTGTACTTAGTACCTCTGAAACATCACACGCAGTGATATCAGTGCGAAAAATAGCCTTTCGGACAGGGCGAAATGGTGTAATGGCGTTCAGTGATGTTTCCGTGTTATTATTCTTGCTGTAAACCATGTACCAGGCGCTAATTTGTTTCATCTGAATATATATATGTGCATTTCAATATTTCTCTACAGTAGTAGTTAAGCCTGCTGACTGTATCAATCATATAATCAAATTTGATGAATCTTTCTATAACAATCTTATCTTTCTAGTTTAATACAGAAATAACTTGCATTTCATCACCGATATTGAAAGATATTATACAATTACATTTTGTCCGGAAGCATAATTGTATGCATGATGGAAACATGTAATTGTATGCATGATGGAAACATGTATTGTAATTGTATGCATGATGGAAACATGTATTGTAATTGTATGCATGTATTGATGGAAACAAAAACTACTCTCCTTAATGACAAAAGTTGCCCTTAAAATTATACACAGTTTGGGACACACAAACACACACTATATAGTCGATTATACACATTTTACACAAAAATTATACACAGTTTGGGACACACAGCCACTCACTATATAGTCGATTATATCAAACCATTACATGGTGAGGGAAGTGCAGATAAAAAGAACTTTATTTTGGCATATATCTAGTGAATTACTAGGTGTAAGCGACTCTCAGTAATTTGTACGAAAACGTTATGGCGACAGCCGGGTACACTGACATCATGTCTATATTAGCACAAAGAATTCAGTACAAGCGCCTATAAGCTTTATAAAACGGCAACCCGAATAATACTGAAACGTTCTATAATGACTGTCCTCGAATGTTTGTATTCACGTCTACAATGTTTAACCATACAAAACTTATTCTTTATTTTTAAAGAAATCGTGACACAAAGGCTTTAGAAGATCTTCATTAAATATCTCTTACCTAGCTGAACGAAGATCATGAAATACTGAGAGTAATATCCAATCAACAGCTAACAACGATCTCCAGCTTCCAAACCAATCATTACAAAAGCTTATTTACCGCATCAGCACCTACCTTATGGAATAATTCTGTACCCCCGATAATACCAAATTCAAAGTACCCCATTCATCTTATTTTCACATCATGAAAGAAATTCTCTCTTCACCAGCTGTAATGGCATATATAGCCCTCCTTGTAGAAAACACACACACACACACACACACACACACACACACACACACACATATATATATATATATATATATATATATATATATATATATATATATATATATATATATATATATATATAGAGAGAGAGAGAGAGAGAGAGAGAGAGAGAGAGAGAGAGAGAGAGAGAGAGAGAGAGAGTGCATGTGATGTGCGAAGAAACCTGAGCTTGTATATGATAAAAAAAATATTAATTTTCAATTTATTCTTAAACGTAACCGATAATAAAATTATGGATCACATGGCAGATAGGTCTTTTATGACTAGATGTGTTATCTTTATTAAATTAAGTTGCTAAGTATTATTATTAATTATTATTATTATTATTTCTTTTATTATTATTATTATTATTATTATTATTATTATTATTATTATTATTATTATTATTATTATTATTCGTTTGTTTTATGCTTAGTTTCAGAGTTAAATTAATACTTACAGTCCATTTGATTTCTGCAAGTAGCTGCTACTTGTGTAAAGAAAACGTTGCTGAATGTTGAAATGTATATGCTACACCGGGGACAGGGGAGGGCGATGGGGTATGGAGATGAAAAGTTTTAGACAGGTATAATAATTGGGTAATAATTACTAAATTAAGGAAGTGTCGTTTGGAATTACGTCGTCAGATGCAAAAATAGTGCAGCCAACAAATTATGCTCCGTTTGGCAGAAAACGTCTCCCTAATTGTTTTGGAGGCAAGAAAACAGAATTGAAACATACATTTCACTAATTGAAGATGAGTTATGTCTTCTTTAACAAGATGGAAGGCCATTATTGGTCCGCTGATAGAAATGAGATGGAATTAGTGTTACAAAAGGAATCAAATTATTCCTAACCGATCGATTACATTATTTATTGATGAGAATTTGAGACGGAAATGGTGGCGCTTAGCAAGTATGTCAGTAAAAAAAGTTAAATGCTAGTTTAGAGTACCACATATAACATGCTGGTCTCACTTCAGAATACCGTAAAACAACACGCATGGCTAGCTTAGCAAATTAGCGACAACTTTCCTCTTAATATTTGGTGAATTATATATACTGTGCAACACCTGTAAATTAGTAAGCAATATCGTAAACAAAAGTCCTAAATGCATCAAAGTCTGTGTTTTAAAGAAAATATCCCAAAATAAGAATTAATGACTAATTTCCAGAAAATGCCAAACTTTGATTAGTACTGAAGGAACATTGATACAAGACTTGAATTTATTTACATGACCTATGGCCATTTGAACAGTAGGTTGGTTTTAACACCGATGGTCGAATGGGTAGAGCAATAGACAAGGCCATCGTGCGTTCGAGACCAAACCACTACTATGTCGTTCGAAACCAAACTACTACTATTTTTTTAGACCAAATTGCTATGTCGTTCGAGGCTAAATTTATACTATTTCGTTCGAGACCATATTACTACTATGTCTTTCGAGACTAAACTACTACTATGTCTTTCGAGTCTAAATTACTACTATGTCGTTCGAGACTAAATTACTATGTTGTTCGAGATCAAACTACTACTATGTTGTTCGAGACTAAATTACTGAGATTAAATTACTTCTATGTCGTTCGAGACTATATTACTACTATGTCGTTCGAGACCAAACTACTATTATGTCGTTCGAAACCAAACTACAATTATTTGTTCGAGACCAAGCTACTACTATGTCGTTCGAGACCAAACTGCTACTATGTCGTTCGAGACTAAATTACTACTATGTCGTTCGAGATTTAACTACTATGTAGTTTGAGACCAAACTGCTACTATGTCGTTTGAGACCCAACTACTACTATGTCGTTCGAGACCAAACTTCTACTATGTCGTTCGAGACTAAACTACTACTTTGTCGTTCGAGACCAAACTTCTACTATGTCGTTCGAGACTAAACTACTACTTTGTCGTTCGAGACTAAACTGCTACCATGTCATTCGAGACCAAACTGCTACTATGTCGTTCGAGACCAAACTGCTACTATGTCGCTCGAGACCAAACTGCTGCTATGTCGTTCGAGACTAAATTACTACTATGCCGTTCGAGACCAAACTGCTACTATGTCGTTTGAGACTAAACTACTACCATATCGTTCGAGACTAAACTGCTACTATGTCCTTCGAGACGAAACTGCTACTATGTCGTTCGAGACTAAATTACTACTATGTCGTTCGAGACTTAACTACTATGTAGTTTGAGACCAAACTGCTACTATGTAGTTTGAGACCAAACTGCTACTATGTCGTTTGAGACCCAACTACTACTATGTCGTTCGAGACCAGACTACTACTATGTCGTTCGAGACTAAACTACTACCATATCGTTCGAGACCAAACTACTACTATATGCTTCTTCTATATATCTTATGTAGAAATCGAACTCGGGTTCACAATAACAAGAACAGCGTCAACAACTACAATCCAGGTTCTCATAGACCTGCGTGAAAACAGGAGAAAGGAAATCTGTTGATGATCGATGCCAATGAAATAATAAGATCTAGTATTTCGTAGTCAGCTAAAAAGACATCATGTAAATATATTTGTGATGGATGAAATCATAGTCAAAAGTAAATTTAACAAGAAATAATCCATGGGGAATTACTAATTCGGTTTACTGATTCCGACGAACGGGCGTTACAATCTTCTTCTTCTTCTTCTTTTTTTTCTTCTTCTTCTTCTTCTTCTTCTTCTTCTTCTTCTTCTTCTTCTTCTTCTTCTTCTTCTTCTTCTTCTTCTTATTATTATTATTATTATTAGTAGTAGTAGTAGTAGTAGTAGTAGTAGTGCTATTATATGACTAACGGTATAAACAGTTTAACTTCGGATTATAACAATTTACATAAATGGAACAGCATAAATGCATTTTATAAACAGGGCAGTACCATGATTATTAAAACAACACTTTTGTTCGGAAGTGCTGATGTACTACATTTCATAGATATTATTATTATTATTATTATTATTATTATTATTATTATTATTATTATTATTATTATTATTATTATTATTATTATCGGAAGTGCTGATTTACTACATTTCATAGATATATGTGCAAAAAGCTGCCGGTTTTATTTTATTTAAATATTTGTAATGGAGTTTGATAAGCGACGACGATCCGTCCGTGTTTATCATTCATTTTACATTAATATATATATATGTATATATATATATGTATATATATATATATATATATATATATATATATATATATATATATATATATATATATATATATATATATATATATATATATATATATATATATATATATATATATATATATATATATATATATATATATATATATATATATATATATATATATATATATATATATATATATATATATATATAATTATATAATTCAAGAGTCTAGCAATTTACATCATATGCACTGACTGTCACTAAATTGTTTCTCTAGAAAATGTTGTAAATAAAACCGTATTATTTCAAAACGTGTATATTCCCTATGCTTTGACAGCACGACTCGGGACAGTTTGTTCAAATAAGTAAGCTTAATAACACACACCCCATTTATGGTGTAAATGTGTCTATTCCACTTATCTCTCTTGGAATATTAATTAGAGCCACGATTACACGACGAATACAGTACTGCAAATACAGAAAGGGTAACTAAATAGATGAATTCTAGCAGGATATATCAATATTAAATGTAGTTTTATATGCAGTAATGCGCACGTGGCGGATAAGTGTATACATTTACTTGGCAATAAATGTTAGATAAAGTCGTAGCTTTCACGACGTAATTATCTTCTGTCGATCAATAAATAATAATTATGAACGAGACACGTGTAACCAGAATGAACATAGACGATAATGTGAAGGATACTTATAATAAAACTTACTGACATTAAAACCTGAGGAAAATGTCCTGATGTAACATTAGGGAATGTTATGTATATTTAAATTGTATTATTTGTTTGTTTTTTTTAAAAAAATAATTATATGTGATATACATTCGCATTTTGTACCTGACCTTGTCCAAAAGCAAGTTATTTGTGTACCTAACCAGGGACACTTATTTTGTAAACAACATTATGCATAGCAAATATTTATCTATGAAAAAAGATTAAATATCCATATCATTCTTAGTAGTAAACATTATTGATACAGTCTTGATTCTGACCTTAGAGTCTTCCAGAATAGAACATTTATATTATGTAACAGAGTATTTAATTGCGATATATGTTAAGTAGAGGGGTATATAATCTCGTTTGCATTGGGATTAATAATGTTTTTGTCTTAACACATGAAGTAGAATCCTTCTTCCTGGTACTTTAATATTTGTTTATTTAAATTATTCTTCACTGGAATTACAAAGTGCTCAATATCATTCTGGACAGGAACAAAAATTTGGACTAATAGTGAATTCAAGCAAAGACATCTTGCATTAAATTATTAAGATACGTCAAGACTGTTTGCACACCATCACTCTCTAGACCATTGGCTTATTAATACATTCGAGACCACAGGCACAGCATATTCAATACTGGAATTTTTAAAGAAAAGGATTCCTGTGAAACATGCAGACGAGTCACAGTCAGCAGTTGACGTCATCGACAGTATTACATTTACTTAAACTCAGCATCAATAATTCAAGTATAAAACAGGAAGTTAGGCATGTCTTCTTTGTTATTGTTGTTGTTGTTGTTGTTATAGGGTTAAACGCCATTTTTCAGCACAAGATAGGCTATATATGGCTGCCAGTATTATTGGTGGAGGAAGAACCCGGGAAAACGCCGGAAAGAACTACTGACCCACAAGAAGCTTCTGGCAAGCTTTATCACATACCCACAATGGCCGAATCCGAGACTCGAACCCACGCAGACAGAGGTGAGATGGCAGTAAACCGTAACGGAGAGCACTTTAGACCACTCGGACCCTCGGGGCCCCTCATGCCTTCTTTGTAGTAAACAAAATATTATAAAAATTGCGCTCTTTATGATAAGGTCATATTTCTATTTTATAAGCTAAAATTTAAAAATCTTTGTTGGGTTTACGTCAACTCATTAAATTCCTTAATTTTTGTCGGGCTTACGTTGATTTTTGTATATATTTTAAATCTCAAATTAAAAAATAAAATAAAGAGATGAAGATTTCTGGAAATATCACTATTTATCTGTTTAGTATGCAACTAATAAGCAGATTGTAAAAGTGGTCAAGGCTGATGTCAAATATTTATTTAATTATTTGGCATTTTTAATGAATAATTTATGCATTCTCGAGATTTATGTTTTATATTATATCAGCAGTCACAAGGTACATAACTCAAACAGAGTTACCACTAAAAGACTTAAAAGAAAGAAAGAAATACATGCTTTACATTCGTAATAATTAATATTTGTACTAATGTTTCAAAAATAATAGGGCTTATTTAAAATGTTTATTACTAGAAATTTTAAGGATTTGGTTCTTTAAAATATTCCTTAGGATTAAACTTCAGACATATGAACAATACATTCAGAAATGTGAACATGTATATGTTCTTTTATTCCGAAAAAACAAAACTTCCGAGAATATTACCAAAAGTGGAAATTGATAATGGTATGGAACCATTATCCGACATTTTACTAAACAAACTTGATCAGCAAATAAGAGGCAGTACGAGACGGACGGTCGACAGGTTTGAACTTTCAATATTGTACCTAAATATGTATCAACTGCTAGAAGAAGCTCATATATAAATTTGCATGAATGCGTTTTAAAAAATAAGATATTGTTTTGTAACAGAATACGGATAATAGTTTTTCTATACTGTAAAATTAATTTTGTAGTGCTATGTATAATTAATCTGTTTTGTTCGTTTTCTTTACTCAATGATTATATATTTTGCATATCTATGTTTTGTGATTGACCTTTGTCATAAATCAAGTCTATGATCTACCTAACAAGTGACATTTATTGTGTAAACAACATACTGCATAGCTAATATTTTCTATGATTTTAGATTAATGTTCAAACTTATATTAATGGAGGTAAACGTGTTTATTTGAGCATGAGTCTAGGTCGGTAAGTGTTTGGAAATTCATAAACTTGTTGACAATATTTAATGTTTTAGGATTAGACATAACTACATCCTGGCTCTATCAATGTCTTATCTTTTGTATCAATGTTGTTTACTTGAAACATTACTCATTCCTATATTAATATCAAAAGTGGAATCAGTCTTATTTTTCTATTCAGTTTTTAAATTGGGTGTACATATGTTTGAAATATTCACTGGAATTACAAAGTACTCAATAAAACTTCTCGGACTAACTCATTAATTTCGAATTAATAAAAAATCAGACCATTTTCCATTTTATTTTTGGGATACATCAAATACTGTTAAAACATCGTCACAATCCAGCATCTGCACATTAACACATTCGCGGATACAGACACGTAAAAAAGTCAATAGTGGAAGTGATTTGGAACGCAATTGGAATATCAGTTTTAACACTATACAAGTAGATTTGTAACACTGTAAGTTCATACCAAAATTTCAGATTGTATTCGTGTGAAAATAATTATTTCTTAAATCTTACAAAACGTGATGGTTAACACTCTTTTCTGTCACACAGTTTAAGACTTTAGAGTCGTAACAAAATACTCACAGAATATGATCCGCGACGACAATCAAAATACTATTTGGATATATACAGTAATTATTTTAAGAGACGTCAGCTAAAATAGAGAAGACTGTGCGTGGAAAAATATAGATCTGATCATTAGCACCCATAAATTCTAAGTTATTGAATTTTGAATATGATGGTGTTTCCATATGGTTACCATGTGAACGGAATTAGTACTGTGATGCCTCTACAGTACAAAATATGATATGAAGTCCTCGTTGCGGAGATCAGCATACACTTAGTTCAAAGGATCAAGGTAACATGAACACTAACAACTTATATGTCCAGAACAGCATCGAGGTAATATGAACACTAACAACCTATATATCTAGAACAACATTGAGGTAACATGAACTCTAACAACCTATATGTCTAGAACAACACTGAGGTAATATGAACACTAACAACCTATATGTCCAGAACAGCATCTGAGGTAACATGAACACTAACAATCTATATATCTAGAACAGCATTGAGGTAACATGAACACTAACAACCTATATATCTAGAACAGCATTGAGGTAACATGAACACTAACAACCTATATGTCCAGAACAGCATCTGAGGAAACATGAACACTAACAACCTATATATCTAGAAAAACATTGAGGTAACATGAACACTAACAACCTATATGTCCAGAACAGCATCTGAGGTAACATGAACACTAACAACCTATATATCTAGAACAACATTGAGGTAACATGAACACTAACAACCTATATGTCCAGAACAACATTGAGGTAATATGAACACTAACAACCTATATATCTAGAACAACACTGAGGTAACATGAACACTAACAACTATATGTCCAGAACAGCATCTAGGTAATATGAACACTAACAACCTATATATCTAGAACAACATTGAGGTAACATGAACACTAACAACCTATATGTCCAGAACAACATTGAGGTAATATGAACACTAACATCCTATATGTCTAAAACAACATTGAGGTAACATGAACACTAACAACCTATATATCTAGAACAGCATCAAAGTAACATGAACACTAACAATATATATGTCTAGAAAAACATTGAGGTAACATGAACACTAATAACCTACATGTCTAGAACAACACTGAGGTAACATGAACACTAACAACCTACATGTCTAGAACAACATTGAGGTAATATGAACACTAACAACCTATATATCTAGAACAACATTGAGGTAACATGAACACTAACAACCTATATGTCAAGAACAGCATTGTGGTAACATGAACACTAACAACCTATGTGTCCAGAACAGCATCTGAGGTAACATGAACACTAACAACTTATATATCTAGAACAACATTGAGGTAACATGAACACTAACAACCTATATGTCTAGAACACATTGAGGTAATATGAACACTAACAACCTATATATCTAGAACAGCATTGAGGTAACATGAACACTAACAACCTATATGTCTAGAACAGCATCTGAGGTAACACGAACACTAACAACCTATATATCTAGAACAACATTGAGGTAACATGAACACTAACAACCTATATGTCTAGAACACATTGAGGTAATATGAACACTAACAACCTATATGTTTAGAACAGCATTGAGGTAACATGAACACTAACAACCTATATGTCTAGAACAACACTGAGGTAACATGAACACTAACAACCTATATGTTCAGAACAGCATTGAGGTAATATGAACACTAACAACCTATATATCTAGAGCAACATTGAGGTAACATGAACACTAATAACTTATATGTCCAGAGCAGCATTGAGGTAATATGAACACTAACAATCTATATGTCTAAAACAACATTGAAGTAACATGAACACTAACAACCTATATATCTAGAACAGCATCAAAGTAACATGAACACTAACAACATATATGTCTAGAAAAACATTGAGGTAACATGAACATTAACAACCTACATGTCTAGAACAACACTGAGGTAACATGAACACTAACAACCTACATGTCTAGAACAACATTGAGGTAAGATGAACACTAACAACCTATATATCTAGAACGGGATCGAGGTAACATAAAGACTAACGACCTGTATGTCTAGAACAACATTGAGGTAACATGAACACTAACAACAACCACGAGAACTACTGGCAAGCTTTCGCACATAACTACATTAGCTGAATCTCAGACACGAACCCACGCAGACAGAGGTGAGACGGCAGTGATTGCTTTAACGGAGATCGCTTTTGACCACTCGGCCAATCGGGGCCCCAAAATTAGATTCTGTAATGTCAGCACTAACTTATATCTTTATTATGACATGCATACCCAGAATCCAACTGATGGAAATGTACCTTGGTTTGGGTACTGGACTTTGAAAATCGATATAAATAGATATAGAGATGGATCAGATAGACAGACAAACAGACAGACATAAATAGATAGATAGATAGATAGATAGATAGATAGATAGATAGATAGATAGATAGATAGATAGATAGATAGATAGATAGATAGATAGATAGATAGATAGATAGATAGATAGATAGATAGATAGATAGATAGATAGATAGACTGCGAACACCGTATGAGAAATAGAAAATGGTTGAAATTTAGTTCACTTCTACATTGCGAGAGTAATCGCTGATAATATTTGTAAATTTAAATATTGTCTGACGATAAATAAAAGTTCAGATGAATTATGTCAAACTAGAAAAGACATTGATTGAAGAACACGGAAATGATAGAACAAAACAGTATATTAAAGAGTAATAATACCGACCCAAAATAATTAAGTAAATGTGCGACTGCTCGCGATCTCGTGGATCTAAACAAACTAGCAGGACAATTCACACCACTTCTAGAGGTACTTCACAGACGTCAAGGAATTATTGAATGTGCCAAATAGAGGATAACCCGAGAGTTTCTATTACTAGAAGCACTTCCAAGACGGCATGAAATTTTTTGTTAAATGTGATGTTAATAAATGGGCAGACAAGTCGTTACCATGGAAATTAGTCGTTACCATGGGAATTAGGTTACTAAAGAGGTGATTGAAATATTGGTTGCGAATAGTGGTCATTCTAAACTCACAAAGAAATAGTGTTATTACTGGTACATGTGGTAATTCTAAAGGCACGAGGTAATATTTTTAGAAGTACATGTAGTAATTCTAAAGCCACTAGGTAATATTTTTAGAAGTACATGTAGTAATTCAAACCCATCAGTTCCGTAATATATATATATATATATATATATATATATATATATATATATATATATATATATATATATATATATATATAAGTCAAACAATTACGTGACTGCATACGAGATTGGACACTTGGTATGTTTGTTTTCTATGATATTGAGATAATGTTCATATTTTACAATCGAAATATTTATTAGAGCTAGGACCGATAACAACACAAAGGGTGTGAGTTCCATAACAGCTTAGACTAGATCTGTTCGGTTGCCATGGAAAGGTTTTTAGGTTTTAGCTTAAATTTTATGATCAAGTGGCAGCATGCCGTCAAAAGGAAGCAAGCCAGCAACCAACAAGCAATGTGAATATAGAGCGTTTTGTACATTATTGTTATTGTTGACAACCCTATTAGAAACAATAATACAATCTCATAAAAGTTTAAAGTGGATGATTGTAATAAATCAGTTTCAACCAAATAAGTAAAGACAAGAATGCGAACGATCAAAGAAAGCATTGATGAAAAAAATCCAAAAGGAAAAGAGAGCATGTCGTAGTATGAATTGTGTTAGCTTCATAATGATTTGAAAATATTTATCCAAAGCAAGACAATCCATCTAGTGTTTTATAAACAATGGAACCACTTGAGCTAAAACATATAATCTAGCAAGCATGCCGAGAATGCATTGCATTAGGATCATATAGATTCAGCCAAGTCATACACAATTCCATCAATGAGTTTAGAAGGTATAAGATGTTGAAAACCCTAACTAAATCCCTAATTCTAATTTCTTTGACTGTAACATTGACTCCAGAATCAAATGGGCAGCAAGCGTGTAACTGAATCTGTTGTATTTTATCTTCATAAGAATTCACACCCAGTATTAAAGAAAATCATCAAGGTATATTATAGGAAAGGCAAAGTACTTTGAACAAAATGTTACAGTTGGCATAAATATGACCTTGAACCCTAGACCACGAGAGGGAGTCGGCATGTACTTGAATGATGAATGTTTAGCTACATAATAAATCATGACAAGTACGATAACAATTTATGATACAAACGTCTTATTCAATTAATCAAGTTTCTAATCTTTTCTTTACTTGATAAAATATTTCATAATATATATATATATATATATATATATATATATATATATATATATATATATATATATATATATATATATATATATATATATATATCTATATATATATCTATATAGATAGATATATATATATATATATATATATATATATATATATATATATATATATATATATATATACAAATAGAGATGTATGTATGTGTAACGTAGTTCTGCGCTGGCGGGTGATCTAAGTGTTATTAAGACAATATTGCACAAGGCCTGGTCAGAGGTATTGCGCAACTTGGAAACAACACTTGAAGCCCGCCTCCCACTAATTGGCGTTATCTAGAAGATGATCGCTACGGTGTAATATGCCCGGTCAGTGAGTATAGTAATCTGAGATGGTACTTTGAACAAGACAATACACGAGCCCCCGTAAAGATAAAATATGAATTTAATTGAAAATACAATTAAGAAAAGAATGACACTGTGAATTACACTTTCTCTCTTTCTGAATACACTTAGTTCAGAAAAATACAAATATTGAAGCTTTAAAATAATGGATACATTCAAAGAATCCAAACACCAATGAAAATAAATGAAGTTAGCCGTTAATACTGAGAGTAACTTTCATCAAGGAATCGAATGTTCATTTAACATTGGACTGTTGGTGATTCAACATGACCTTTTCCGTCGACTGGTTTTCTTTCTTTTCCCTGCGTGCGTCCGTCTCCAGCTTGCCCTTTACTTAAACGGGAATTCCACACTCCGACTTCTTATTTCTTTCCTTTTTGACTTTCCGCTGATTCTCACTCTTGCCCAAAATAAACTATTGCTTTTGACTTCTCGCTGATTCTCACACTTGCCAAAGTAAACTATTTTTCCTTGTAAAAGAAAAGGGTAAAACGCCCTAAGTATCTCGCTACTTTCAGAGTTGCGATTGTTCGTCCGTCTTCATGTTCGAACAATCAGATCTTACTATCAGTGTTATCATTCATATGGCTAACAAATTCTATACATGTTTTCAGATCAATAAAGCTATACTGCTAATTATCAACATCAGAATTCGGGAAAGTCATTTTACCGTAAATCATTACGTAAAGTGAGGCAATATAACCTAACATACAATCCATATTTACTAATATGATAAATTCAAATTAATGTAACACTTTCCAATCATAAATATACACGGCGGGTTTTCTACACTCCATATTTACCTACGTAAGTATATAAGGTAAAATGCTAATTCAGAATTAAAAATACATTATTAAATCACTGTAAACCGATTATCCATACAAAATATGAACACATCATGCATCTGTAACAAAGAAACAACTCAAAGTACGTTATTAAATCAATGTAATACTGAACTATTTGTAGCGTAGTATCGATACATTATGCATCTAAGACAAAGATAAACAGCATATACATTACATCATAATAAAGGTGAATTTGAGTTAGATACCTTTGTGTTTCTGGCGTCTTACAAACGTTCCACATTCAGTTCCCTGGAACCACAATTAATTTACGAACGTCTTTCTTTCAAAGACGTACGGAGTCTTCTCCTGTGTTGGAATCAATTATTCTGACCGTCCCTCGCATAGGCCTTCCTAGACTGACTAACATCGTTTGATACGAACTATATATTTCCCGATTCTGGGTTTCGGCCCAACCCTCTCTCCTGTACATTTGACCAATCGGCATAAACGCTATTCTTACTGACCTTATGGAAACCGTCTCTCACGATGTCAAAAATGCCACTTAGGATCGAGATGTCACATTATCGTTTGTCTTAATCATTTTGTCAGTTTGTACGTGAAAAACTCGTAATTTTAAGCGTGTCAAACAGCCAGTCCGTTTCCACTCTAAACATTGTTAAAGTCTGACCAAGTTAAGAAAACATTTTTCCCGTTCCAAACTCTGCCCCAAGACAGTCGATTGTCGGCTAGCCTACGAATTAATTACTGGATGTCACCGACGAAAAATTTGGCACTTGACAGTATGTATGTATGTATGTATGTATGTATGTATGTATGTATGTATGTATGTATGTATGTATGTATGTATGTATGTATGTATGTATGTATGTATGTATGTATGTATGTATGTATGTATGTATGTATGTATGTATGTATGTATGTATGTATGTATGTATGTATGGCTTCGAATTGCTTTAATTTCGGGCTCATTATAAGACTACATTAATCAGATCTGTGCCAGAAAAAGACATTCATTAATCCACATACTTTTAATAGCCTAAGATGAAATCTAGTGGCATAGAAACAAGTTACACGAAACTCTAAACAACATCAAGAGAATGCTTCTGCCATTCGTGGCCATGCTTGATTGAGAAAGGAAATGGTATTAGTAACGCAAACCATTCTGGCAGGATATTTCTAATATTTTTGTGACGGTACTATAGCCAGTGATGACGATGACGACTATGATTATATTTTCGTTTTGACTGACCATAAAAGCATGAAGAAGTCATCACGAATTTAATAATGTATTGACCCCCTTTTTCTACATGTTCTTGAATACTGTAATTCCATTACAAATATCAACATAACTAGTAGTAATAGTAATAGTAGTCATGGAAACATATTTCATAAACAAGATGATTAACTAGAAAAATATTGATACAGAAGGCTTCGTGAATGAAATTTGCTGAAAATTAAATAGCCTAAACCCTTGAAAAACATAAAAACAGTGGAGACGTTGGTGCAAAATAAACCAAGTCTTTTTATATCATTAGAAAGGATTAGAATTAATGACTATATGGATTGATGAGAAGATTTTGTCCTGTTGTATATTTAATATTGTTTACAAGTCTCTGTTTTAGCACAAAAGCTTTTTTTTTCCCAAAACATTAGACGTAAGGATATATGTAACATGCTACGAATACTTTATATACGTCTATAACAAATCGATTATCTCCAAATGTATTTGGGTGGTCGTGAATCTTATGGTAATTTGGGGACGGAGTTGCTATTAAAAAGCACATAACATAACCTATATAAGTGGAGTAAAACTGTAATGAACATTATGCATGTCTGCTTCTGTACAGCTCGCAGTTGGACTCGACTTATAGGTTAATAATGACCGTGTTTGTTGTGTTGGAATTTGTAGGCGAGACCGACGTATAGCACGGGAAGCATGCAATCCCTATGAATTCGTTCGAGATCACAATTTCAAACAACGTAACAACAATAATCTATTTTTCTATACCCATTTATTAAACCGTATATACAATGATTTTCACAAAATAAAAGTGAAAACAAATATATTTCAAGAAAACTATTGTTTTAATTACTTTTCTTACTATTTTCAGCGTATCAATACATAGTATAACGTGACATTAGCTTACATATTCTCACCCATCCGACAAGGAAATCTAGTAGCTTTGCTAACCTTACTTTTCTGATCACCGTCTTGTCATCTCACACCAGTCATTTCTACGAAGGTGTCCACGCGCTCTGAACTACTTTAAAAACGAACTTGTTGTCTTCTGCTGTGCCTGACGTAGTTTGTTCTAACATCATACAATAGCAACAACTCAGATAAGCAAAAACATAGTAACGTAAGGTCAATCCATATTCGAGAACACACCATAAAAAACATTGAGAGAGAGAGAGAGAGAGAGAGAGAGAGAGAGAGAGAGAGAGAGAGAGAGAGAGAGAGAGAGAGAGAGAGAGAGAGAGAGAGAGAGAGAGAGAGAAACAAAGACGCGTGTGCATACATGTCAAGTTTTCCTGTAGCATACTAGTTTGTTCCACAAAGCATGATCAATTTGATCCTATATGCAGCCCTAGCTCAGTTCATTTTCAGGTCGGCGTCAGAAAACCAACTAGTTTTAATTACTAAGTGTGAAATAAATTATATAATGTTAGCAACATTTAATGACGCTGAACTGAAAATTGACTGTGAGACAGATATGATAAAAGTCTCAACTCTTTGTGTTTAATAAATTATGACAGAAAACTATGATCCATACACATTGGCTATAGACCTACATACTTCATCGCCTTCCAACTCTCTTAACAAATATGGAAAACTTAGTAACAGCCAGAAATGTGTTATGTCAAACATGTTTTATTCTAATTCTGTTAAGCATCTCCACTGTGCCCCAACTGAATAAAAAATATACATGCCCTGCAATATTTATCGACAAATAATGCACTTATCAGCCAGAAGGAATCATTTATCCGTGAACACATTAATCCATAAGCAAATTTCACTGCAACACTTGGCAATATTTCCAAGACAGAAAACAAAATTTTCAAAGAATCCGTGAACTTGAAAGCTTAGCACATGGTTATACGCTAGGGTCCATATTTGGAGGGTCTTTTATACGGGGAGGAGGTAACATTTTCAAAATTGGAACTGATGAAATGAAACAGTTTCTTGTAATAGATAATGTATTTTCAATGTCATATTACATCCATATATTAAATGTGATAATACCTCATTCACATCCTTTACCTCAGACAATAAATATCAGCAACACCAACATTAAATTCTCAGTCAGTACGGAACCTAGGCGTTACTCTAGACAGTACTCTCACATTGCACCAACATGTCATGAACATATGCAAGGCTGCATATCTTGAATTGAGACGGATCAGTTCCATTCGTAAATATATTTCAGTTGATGCCACATAAACACTTGTGTGTTCATTAGTACTTTCAAGACTGGACTATTGTAACTCAATTATGTCTGGTTCGTCACAATATTTACTCCAGAAACTTCAAAATGTTAAAAACACAGCTGCACGGATCATCTTTAGAATACATCGATCAGAGCACACCTCACCACTGCTATGTACCCTATAATGGCTATCAATTCAATACAGAATCAAACACAAAATTTGTTCTCTGTGCTATGTTTCAATGATAGACTCCAGTCCAACATACCTATCCAACCTCACCCATGTGTATACACCAGCTAAATCCTTACGCTCTTCTCCTGATAATCGTATACTCATTGTTCCCACGGTGAAAACAAAGTCATATGGACAACGTTCGTTTGCACACCAGGGCCCGGCGACATGGAACGAATTGCCCATTGAAATTAGACACAAAGACACAGTGGTCCCTTTTAAGAGTGCTCTTAAGACTCACCATTTTTCGACTGCAGGACAAACTTAGCGACCTAATCATGTTTTGTATCTCATATGTTTTTCAGCATGTTTTTATGTTTTCCAATTTCATTGTTTTTGTCATTTGTTTTTATTTAGTGTAGTCATATCATTATTGATGGTGTAAAGCGCTTAGAGCTTTGAAAGATTAGGCGCTATACAAAGTCCTCATTATTATTATTATTATTATTATTATTATTATTATTATTATTATTATTATTAATTATTATTATTATTATTATTATTATTATTATTATTATTATTATTATTATTATTATTACTATGTGACATTTTATATTGTTATTGGTCTTTGCTCACTCGTATAAACTGTGTAATTTGGATGTAACGGTCACACCACAGCCCTTGTTAACATATGTGTATTCATGCGCCGCATGTAAACATTGGGAGGTGAACACTAGTCAATGGTTCTTTATACTTTAAATGAACATATTGGGTGAGAAAAATAATCTACGTTGGGGTATGAAACGAGATAAGGGAATCCCAGTCGCAGGGATGATATTATATACGTGTCTCCCCACGAGGCTAGAACGTATTGGCCAGCCTCGTGGGGAGACAAATAGTGTTACCCTCTTGAATGGGATTTCCTTATCTCGGTCCATACCCCTACATAGTTTATTAATAGGTTGCATCATGACAGGACATTACGAAGCGACAAACTTATTGCGTCATAAGTATACATAATTTCTCCCAATAAATGCAAAATGCACTGGATTATCCCATATAATGCACTCGGAAGTCACGTGATGATATTAACCCAAGAATAAAGCAATGCACACGAAGTACATGCAGATCTGTCGTGTCATTATGCACAGGTAGATGAACGTTAGCGCTGTTATTGTTTCTGTCTTTTAGTTGACAAGAACACCAAAAACGTTATTCTGCCGGCAATGAGTGTAATTACGTTTATGTAACCAGTTCAGATTTAATATGAACAAAATATTGTGTTTGCGTATATATAAATTTTACCTGTGAATATAAGAAACCATGGCGAAAGAACATGTTTTACGTAGATTTCCGATGATATCCATGTTTTTGAACGAATCGTTTCAGTACTGGGAGCGAAAATAGTTCCACGAATTGCCCAAAAGAGTTGTGTCCACTACTGAAAAAACAAGGCATCTCCTGGAGAGATTATCAAAGAACAATATTCTCAGCTGCTCATGTTGATAACGGCCGGACTTTCATCGCACATTTGAATAAAGATATGACACGTAATCAGGTGTCCTCCATTAGTATGAATCACTTCGAACACATGTCAAATGGAAAATCGCATGCCTAACGCATACTATTAATGTTAGAGAGAGAGAGAGAGAGAGAGAGAGAGAGAGAGAGAGAGAGAGAGAGAGAGAGAGAGAGAGAGAGAGAGAGAGAGAGAGAGAGAGAGAGAGAGAGAGAATACACTATAAATACTATGATCCGTATTATAAAAGGACTACAAGAGATACCATCAAAGCAAAGGTTGCGGAATTGAATCTCAAAGTTGTTACAAAATACAAAATAAATGCAATTTTATTTTGAAAATCTAAAATGATTCAAGAAGTAGTTAGTGTTAGAAGACGCATGCATTTTAGATTTTTAAACTGGTGTTCAAGTCCTTGATGAAATCAATATACGTTATCTATGTTTTTTGTTTTCTATGCATGCTAATGTTAACTATACAGTTGAATTGTTTGCTGTTTATACAATTTGATTAATGGCTGTTTATACAATTTAATTGTTTGCTGTTTATACAATTTAAATATTGGCTGTTGATACAATATAATTATTGGCTGTTTATAAAATTTAATTTTTGCTGTTTATGCAATTTAATTATTTGCTGTTTACAATTTAATTATTTGCTGTTTATACAATTTAAATATTGGCTGTTGATACAATATAATTATTGGCTGTTTATAAAATTTTTTTTTGCTGAGCGACTTTTTCTGTTTTTAATATTCTATGCTTGGATCAATACAATCATCAAAAATAAAGATTGTCGTCTTTATTAACACAATCTGAGAGAATGAGTAACATATTTTTGCTGGAAGGAAATATAGAGAGCAAATACACAACAGAAAAGAATCTTTACACATTACCTAACCAAACCAGATTGTTGTATTTACTTTTTGCCAATTAGACCAATACGTTTGCATAGTTACGATATGAAAATAGTGAAGTCGAACAATATAAAAGTGGAATCACATAATAATTAAAAAATGGAGCCTCTGGCTGGATGAAAAAATAAAAAAAATATCAAGATTTCAACAAAGTCGCTCTTGTAAATATAGGTAATACTATTTTCTCAAAAGCCATTTGAAAAGTATTTTAAGTAAATATACAGCAAAGTTTCGTTATAACA
Organism: Unio delphinus; assembly: GCA_029339505.1. Classification (NCBI taxonomy): domain Eukaryota; kingdom Metazoa; phylum Mollusca; class Bivalvia; order Unionida; family Unionidae; genus Unio; species Unio delphinus. Next base: position 10,965,826 of record JAQISU010000099.1, read on the forward strand.
ATTTTTATTAGGACGGAATATTTGGGTTCCTATAGAAGACATATGGGATTATACGTTCAATGATAATATTTGATCTTAATAAGAGAATATTTCAATTTGTTTTCTTCGTTACGATTTCCAGCAATCTGATTGGTCCTTTTAATCTTATTATGTTTATATCTGCGTGAACCTGAAGAAAAAAATATAGCCCTGCCCACTTATATTACATATTCCGATATTCGGATAGGATCATGTGTACAAAATATGGCCGTGCCCACTTACATTACATATTCCGACATTCGGATAGGATTATGTGTACAAAATATGGCCGTGCCCACTTACATTACATATTCCGACATTCGGATAGAATTATGTGTACAAAATATGTCCGTGCCCACTTACATTACATATTCCGACATTCGGATAGAATTATGTGTACAAAATATGGCCTTGCCCACTTACATTACATATTCCGACATTCGGATAGAATTATGTGTACAAAATATGGCCTTGCCCACATGCATTACCTATTCTGACATTCGGATAGGATTATGTGAACAAAATATGTCCGTGCCCACTTACATTACATATTCCGACATTCGGATAGGATTATGTGCATAAAATATGCATGATACAATGACGTATTGTTTGATTACAACACGACAATGGCTATAATATTCTAAATCTTCTTCCAGGTTGTATTCTGACATGTACATTGTAACATCGTTTTATTTAATAAGGCAAATATGGGTCGCTTATTCGGGTAATACTGGATACATGATTTCGCCTGAAGATAAGGCATTTAGTTGTGTTTTCAAGTCTTGAGTGCAACTGGGACTAAAATGAAAGGCTCAAACAAGTTAGCACTCTCTTCCAGGTATAACCTCAAGTTAAAATAATAACTTCTTGTCGATTTTGAAAGTTAGGACTTTAGCATATTGACCCATGAAAACTGTGAATGCTGTCTTATATTGTGATCGAGAAGATGGGGAAATACCACCTTAAATTAAACGCCACTGTTTGGATTTAACGAAATGGCAAGCGTGTTTCTCGATGGTATTTAATATGACAAGTTTTCCATACAGCAAACTGGATGATTCTAACTAGTGAGTTCAAGATCAAATGTTTAACAAAATACGTACTCTTGCTATGTTTTGAGTGTGCCCCTCCTCCCCCCCCCCTCTCTCTCTCTCTCTCTCTCTCTCTCTCTCTCTCTCTCTCTCTCTCTCTCTCTCTCTCTCTCTCTCTCTCTGTCTCTGTCTCTGTCTCTCTCTGTCTCACTCACTCTCTCTTTCTCTGTCGTTGTCTGTCTGTCTGTCTCTCTGTATCTCTGTCTGTCTGTCTCTGTCTGTCTCTCTGTCTGTCTCTCTGTCTCTCTCTCTCTCTCTCTCTCTCGATAATTATCCTATTAAATTGGCAGATTTGCCATTGACAGTAAACTATGTATAGTATTGGAAAGGTTAATGAAATCCTTTACCTATAATAATGAACGTTTTACACTAGTTTCGACAAAACAAAAAGATTAAAATAATTAAACAAAACGTAATTAATATTGCAGCCATATCATATGCATATTTTTCCACGATGAATTTGACTGTAAATACTTGGACTATATAGTCTAATGGAAGCTGCTCACATGCAGACTTAGCGACCATGAGTCAGTTTGTGTCATGTTGGATGGCAACTGGATGACGGCTTCGGATTGGCTGCATGCATATTATGAATATCGCTTGCCGTTTTGCATGTATTCATTATAGGAAAGTCTGAGTTTTAATTGTCTATTTAACAGGCTTTTCGTTACTGTGTGTCTGTTAAATACAACATGTATTTATTAAGTATTTACGGGTTTATTTATTTATTTGTATTGAAGTATGAATCAAAAAAACTTAAGGGTCATTCATTTCCACTGTGGCTTTTAGGAAGGAGGGTGAGGCGTGGGGTGTGGTGGTGGGGGTGAGGTACGGGTGGGTTCATACGCATCTTCTGACTCCAACAGCAATACCACAGTAACGAACATATAAATACCCATTGTGCAAACACATTATTTTTCTTTATGTCAGCATTTGATTGATAGACAAATCAATTTTTAAAGGTAAGAAAATGCTGTAAGAATGGAAAAAAATATTTAAAAAATTATCAGCTATAAAGTTATATTGTGCAGTTTTAACTACTTCACATTTACAAACAAGATAAATCAAGGGCGTTAACTCGTCTGGATCAAAGTGATTAACCTTTACAAAGACTACATTTTACTACTAAATATGTTTGGAAATAAACAGGGTCTCCTTGTAACTAGAGTTGACTGTACATTTATTTCTGATCTGAAGATTGTTTAATAAAGCAAATTAATCCGAAATAAAACGTGGAAAAACTTTAACGTTGGTTGCTTAAAAATGTAGATTGTTTTCACGTAAAGAATGTTTAAATATAGTATGATTTAAAAAAAATAGATAAATGAAAATTGTGGCACAAAAATATCAGAAATTGTGCGAGTACACAAATTGGAACTCTTTACTGTGTCAAAATCAATACTTAAATTAGTACTTTTTGCTGTCTTTAACTTAGAACCCAACTTAATACTCAGTACGGATTATTACACAGTATTCACATTAGTACTTATTACTGTCTTTAACTTAGAACCCAAATTAATACTCAGTACGGACTATTACATATTATTCAAATTAGTACTTGTCGTTGTCTTCAAATCAGAAATAAAATCAGTTATCATGTTTGTCTTTAACTCAGTATGTAAATGAGTACTCGTTAGTGTCTAACTTAGCACACATTCCGTCTTCATTGCCTAATACAAGAATATTACATGAATAATTATCATTGTCAGTTTTTACACTGGAATATATATCACACAAAAAAATTACTTAATAATAAAAATACAATTATCAGTGTTTATCCTATTTTACTTGATTCCATCTCCCAATTCCCTTCAAGCGATCGTGGTTACGTAAAATCACCCTTGAAGGAAAGACTCTAAATATATCACATTTTTGATGTCGGATTTTATTGTCGTGGTGGTGAAAAGCAATCCTTGTACGAGTGGTCCTATAAATAAAGTTCAATATAATTTGAAAGAGATTAATACATAAGTTATATTACCGTATTCAAATACATACATAAAATTGGCTTACCTTGGTCAAGAAGGATTAAAAGTGTTGAAATACACAAAAGATTGGAGAAGAATTTTGTTCCACACATTGGTTTCCTTTCTGGCGCGGAGTTTAATCCCAATTAACCCTCACTTGTTGTTTTTCCAGTAGCTTTATTTCTTTGCACAATAATCCAGGCTGCCCACTGAGTGAAATACATCCCCTTTGCCCACGGTACGAGAACAGGGCCTGCTACGCACAAAACATTCTTGTGAACATGCTAATAACAGGTAGACCAAACATGTGTTCCATAACATTAATATGTCTTGTTTGATTTCTTATCCTTGTTTTTATGTTTATTTTTTTTTTAATGAAATGAAATTAAAATTTCAGCACATAGAAAAACTTCCGTATTAGTGAAGAAACTTTTGCATTTTACTTCCCAGCAAGTTATAGCGAACAAATCAAGCCACTATGTGTGTAGCTCTACCTCAGAACACTAACGCAATGAAAGTTATTTGATTAGATCCAGTCACAATCATGTTCCAAGCTTTCTCAAATTTCAAATTTGTCACATTTTTCCTTCGTTCACATGTAAGCACCGTTAATATTTACTGATGGTACGCGGTACAGCGTTCAGAGCAGACTGAAGCAGCCAATCAAAGTGGCATAATACTCATGGGGAAACCGAGGCAAAATCGATCTGCTGTTTCTGAAAGGGGCTGAATCGCTACTGCAGTAGTCGGATCTCACTGTCATCCAGCGTACTGGTGTTTTATTGAATTTTAGAGCACAAATTCCGGATATTAAGTTCCTGATTAACGGAAAGCAAGTATTACTTTAAACCAGTAAATGAATAGCTGGTCATTATTGTCAGCATGTATATTTGATGCTCATTAGGAATGATGAATTAAACACCAGATTTTTGAAGATAAAACCCCACAATAAACGACATACGTACGTACGTGCGTGTGTGCGTGCGTGTGTGCGTGCGTGCGTGAGTGCATGCATGCATGCATGCATGCATGCATGCATGCATACATACATACATACATACATACATACATACATACATCCATACATACATACATACATACATACATACATACATACATACATACATACATACATACATACATACATACATACATACCCTTTTCATTTACTCAGCGCCATAAGCATGCGATGGTCGATCTATTGGACAATGATATCTATATATCTCGGAACTGGACTTTTAAATTGTATTAAATTTCGTGCTAAACAGAGTTAGAAGTCGCTAGAACGCAAAGCGCGATTCTTGTCAGTTTAGACTAGGGCGATTTTACTAATTATCAAGAGAAAAACTAACCTTACATGGTCCAAACAAAACGTGCAAAACAGAGAATGTAATTTATCTCATCACATGTAAGATCTGTAGCCTGCAGTATGTCGGAGAAACTGAGAGGCTACACAAAAGGATCAACCTTCATAGATCTGATTGGATAACAAAGAAGCTATACAGAAGTCCGGTCGCAGAACACTTCTCTTCCCCTAGCCACACCTTCAGTGATATAACACTTATTGCAATTGCTCACAACCACAACTGGAGTTCCGAAACCAGGAAAGAAAAGGAATCTTACTGGATACGACACCTTCGAACATTAAAACCAAGCGGTTTAAACCAAGAAGACTAGAAAAGACAGCCATGCACAAATTTAATTATCTTTTCCAGCTGACACATTTTCTTTTAAATAATTCTCTAAATTTGCTTAATAGCCTCTAACTACTAATATAAAATATCCGGGATATAATCTGCGCGTACATAAATTTACATACAAAAACAGATGTGTCGCTTTGGTTCATCGATTTCACATTTTACAGCATCCGCAACTAGTTGTAACATAATAAATTTCAAGGCTTAATTCCTGTAGAAACAGGCATGTAAAGTTCTGTAAACACGCTTTTTGTATTTTAATTGTCTGTCTTGTCTATGTTCTGTATTTGCCTTTGATAAAGACTCATTGAGAGTCGAAAGCGCTCAGGCTAGAGTGATATTAGTTTTTGCACTGTTGCTTGTCAGTTTATTGCATTTATCTTATTCAATCCTTGACACACATGATCCCTTGCTGGATCCAGTGCATTTGAAAGGACTGTTATATACCATATGATTTGTATTCTTTATATATATATATATATAAACCTAGATGTCAGCTTCTGTGTAGAAAAAAGATATAAGCCGCATCATTTTCTGGACTTGCATGCTTTTGAAATGTGTTTTCAATTGCTCACCAAAGAGTCAGGTGCAAATATTTGTAAGGTGTGTTCCAAACTCAGTGAGGTTAAAGGACTGAAATTCCATCAATATAAAAATGTCCCTATTTTTTCACTTACAACTAGGATAAGCTCTACAAAGATTAGTTCTGCTGAAACATAAGTTACATTATCAACCAATCCTGACAAGCCAAGGCAATTTCTGCTCTATTTTATGTTTCCCATTTTAAGGCTGATTCCCATTTTCCCATATATTTAAATTATGTACGTCCTGCAGACGACATATATGATTGTAGTTCTAATATTTGGAACCCTGCTTACTTTTGAAAGGTAGTACTAGTGTTTACCTGAATAGAGAATTTAAAGCCATAACGAATAGAATCACTGGAACCACTTTTAGATCAGCAAATTCATACATGTTTAAATGATGTCATAAAGGCATCCTACATTTGTTTAAAATATTAAACTCAATAGAAACTGTTTTGCAATACTTTCGTCAGAATCTAACCATGCAATCTGTTACATTTGTAGGTACAGCCATAATGTTATATTGCCCTTTGTCAAGTGCCAAATTTTTCGTCAGTGAAATCCATTAATTAATTCTTAGTCTAGCCGACAATTAACTGTCTTGGAGTAGAGTTTGGACGAAGGAATGTTTACCTAACTGGGTCACATTGTTAGACTGTTTATAGTGAAAACGGGCTAGGGTATGACAGGCTTAAAAAGAGGGAATTTCTCACGTAAAGCTGTCAAAGTGATTTGAAACAAATGGTAGGGTGATATTTCGACCCCAGGTGACATTTTTTGGCATCTTGATAGGCGGTTTTCCAAATGTCCGTAGGAATAGCATTTATTCCGATTGGTCAAATGTAGAAGGAGGGTTGGATCGAACCCTAGAATTGGGGAAATATATTTTCTGAGCTAATGAGTTTAAATCAGTCTTGGAAGTAACTCTGAAAGAGACGGTAGTGTTAATTTCAACCTAGGACAAGACTCCGGGGGTAGTTTTAGAGCAGTGCCTTCGTAACAATAAGCTCAGGAAAGTCCGCCGGAAATCAAACGGCAGAAGACACCAAAAAACACAAGGTATTTAACTCAAATTTACATTTATCATGATGTAATTTATGTGATGTTTTCTTTGTTACAGATTCATGATGTATTGATACTATGATACGAATAGTTCGGTATTACATTGATTTAATAACGTACTTTGATATGATGTTTCTTCGTTACAGATGCATGATTTGTTCATATTTTTGTATGGATAGTTCGGTATTACATTGATTTAATAATGTACTTCTGAATCATGAGTTAGAATTTTCAATTTATGTACGTAGATAGGTTAATGGGTGTTGTAGAAAACCCGCTGTGTACATTTATGATTGGAAAGTGCTACATTAATTTTGAATTTGTCATATTAGTGAATATGGATTGTGTGCTATGATATATTGCCTCACTTTACGTAATGCTTTACAGGAATATATGTGACTTTCCCAAATTCTGATGTCGATAATTAGCAGTACAGCTCTATTGATCTGAAGACTTGTGTAGTATTTGCTAGCCATATAAAAGTTAACACTGATAATAAGATCTGATTGTTCGAACCAGAAAGACGGACGGACAATCTCAACTCTTAAAACATAACAAGATACTTAGGGCGTTTTACTCTTTTCTTTTCAAAGGAAAATAGTTTGTTTGAAGAGTGAGAAATAGCGAGGAAGTCGAAATTCAAAAGGAGGGAAAAGAAGTCAGAAGTCAGAGTTGTGGAATCCCACGTTCAACCAAAGGGCAAGTTAAAGTCGTGACGCACGCAGAAGGAAAAAACCAGTCCTCGAACAAGGTCATTGTGAATTTCCCAAGCAGTCCGATGTTAATGAACTCTCGATTTCGTGATGAAATTTACTATCAGCTATTAACGGCTAAATTCATCTATTTTATTAGTGTTTGAATTTTAATTAATGAATCCATTATTTTAAAGCTTCGGTTAAAGTGCTTCTGAACTAAGAATATTCAGAAGGAAAGAAAATTGTAATTTACTGTGTCATTCTTCTCTTGATTGTATTTTAATTAAATTCTTAATTTATCTTTACGGGGGCTCGAGTGCTGTCTTTGTTCAAGATACCGTCTCAGATTACCATATCCATCCTAACTGGGCAAATCACACAGTAGAGGTCATTCCTTAGATAAACGAGTATTAGCGGGAGGCGGTTTCGAGTGTTGTTTTCCAAGTTGCACAATACCTCTGACCAGGGACTTGTGCAATATTGTACTAATAGCGCTTGATACTGAACGCCCCGTTACACCCTTGATAGTTTAAATTGTAATATCTTTTGCATTTAAGTTTTTGTCTGTCCTTGATATGCTGGACATCTTTTCTGCCCTTCCTTCTTTGTACGCATGGTACCTTTGGACACAGTAATCTTTCAAATAATTGAAATCATTCCGTAAATTCACCATCATAGTAATAATTCAGATCCAATTTGATGTTTTCGCCCCATCTCTAATCCTTTTGACTCTAAGTTAAAATGTTCACCAAATGAAAATCTTTTCGATCCATAGTGTTTTTATCTGAACACGTTTTACCATTCGTCCTGAATCTATCTATCTATCTATCTATCTATCTATCTATCTATCTATCTATCTATCTATCTATCTGTCTGTCTGTCTGTCTGTCTGTCTGTCTGTCTGCCTGCCTGCCTGCCTGCCTGTCTGTCTGTCTGTCTGTCAATCTACCTACCTACCTACCTATCTATATATCACCAAAATATACTATTCAAAGTATATTTATCTTTCTGCACATGTACCAGGTAATGTCATGGATAACTAACATCCATTTATGGGTATTTTGCAACGTATTGATAACACAGAAAACACAAAATCATTGACATCGTGTCTTGCTAGCATAGCATGTCAAATCAAAAACATGTTATAGAAGCTTAAAGTGGATAAATATTGTAATACACGTATCTGATACTATCCTATTTTTTGTTTGTCAGTTGGTAATAAACAATTATTCTAAATTTCGTCGTTTGACATGTCAACATCGAAATCAGGTTGAATTGTCTGCTGCGGCAAAATATTCCAAAATACAAAATACCAAAATACCTCATACACGTGAATATGCGAAGTAAAAGCCGTTCATGAGAATCGAATTTCAAGCATCAGCTGGAATGTTGAACGATTTCCTTGTTTATGTTATGTCACCGTTTCTGTTGACATATGCAAAAGTATAACGTTCAAGTAGTTCTACCACGTGATTTTGGAAATATATTTATGGATGTACATTTTTGGTCTATATGAAACAAAAAGGTGCACTACTTGCGACAATCAAATTTGGAAGTATGTTCATAGAAATAGTAGCAAAAGAAGGTTAATTGTTATTTTAAATTAATACATACATGCATTTTGTTTAAGGTCCAGGAATACGGTTTTATTTCTTGCAAAGTCTAAATGAAAATATTACATCCATATATCCATTTTCTTGACTAAACTTTAGTATTCTGTGTTGTCGTTACTTTTTTACTTAAGTGTTTTGAAATTTCTGTAACACGCTAACTATTAAATTTAGAAATAATTTATCACAATCACTAAATTTCAATCCGAATTGATTGCTAAATGAGCCTGATAGTTACAAAACCATTTTCCTTCAACTCTTAAAGTTTCGTGTGAAAAATAATTAAAGCGAAAAATATATCCGTAAGTTTTACTATTCAAGTATCTCTTTCCACAAATGTTATTTTCATGATGATTAGCAGTTTGTATTTGCAGTGAATAGGTAACTTGAATATTAAAAAATGAAATATTGGACACTTCAATTAGTCTGCCCTATGGTATTATAGTAGCAATAAATACTTTTCTAATAGCAAGAGTACACATTCATCTCGCTGATCTGAGATCGCTGTTAACATTATATGTTAAAATCATACCTAATAGAAGATTCCATTCAGGATGGTTCAATGTTTACAAGATAAAGTCTTTGTTGTTATTAGAAGTCTAGTGTAGAGATCAGATGATAATCGATCCAAACCGCAATAAATAAATCAATAAATAAATAAATCAATAAATTTCAACTGACCACTTCCAAGCATGATATACATGTAACTCCATATGGATGGTAAGTAATTTGTTCATTACGTTTACTAGAATTATCCCCATCAAATGATACATGGCTCAGATCATCAAGTTTAGAAACAACAAGGAAGAAATTCACAGGAGCTGCCTTCTAGTGTATTTAGTGTTTTTTTTAAAAACTTTTTTATATCTCAAAATCTGAGTTTATTCCAAAACGTTCTTTAATCAGTTTTCCAATATCATTATGGACAATTTAAACATTTTTGCGGTTTGCAGGTAATATGACATATTGGCCTTTTGAGCAAATCCCTTCAAAATCAGATTCATGTTTTTTAAATTTCTTCCCTTTTAAGAATTGACATATGTCTGTCTGAGAAGTAATATTTGAACACAATGTTATGTTTTATTCCTATACTTTTAGGTAATATGTTTAAAAGTATGCCTGCAATGAATGACTTTAAGTTGCCTAAATTGTTATCCATGTCATTATTATCGTCATGACATACATTATAAATATAATAATGCTAATCGATGTGAGATGGAGTTAGTGCCTTTGCTGGCTTTTCTCTATCCAGCCAAGATTGATTGGCTGGCGTTAATGCTTGTCCTACCTGCCTGTCTAGCTACCATAACGTTCAATATCTTCTTTGTTGGCAATTTTTTGCCTTCCCTAACCTTGCTTGTCAATCCTTAATACATCATTGATTATATAGTGACTTGCCAATTAAAGGATTTCGAACTTTTTATGATATCGTTCCATAACTTTAGTTATTCCAACTAAATATTTAGCAACCCATTCTGCTCCTTTGGCTTCCTTTTTCAGCTGTGGGGGAATGTAAATTTAATTATTATGCCTCCTTGACTGCTAAAACCTTTTCAGATAATACTTTAAATTTTCTTTTCTTTTTGGCATACATAATTATAATAGAACTTACTGGTAATAGCTGCACAAAATATATTCTGTATTATTGTTTTTAGCCGGTTTTATGATGAAATAAAAGTTAATTGACTTTTAAAAGATTTCCGAATTTGAAATCCATAGTAATGGATAGAGAAATATCATTACACTGAATATGTCCAATTGTCAAATAAATGCATCTTACACATGTTCAGTGAACGGGTTATTTGGGAGAATTTTGAACTGACAACGTGGCAGTATTTGATAACAAAGACTGTTCATTTAGAATATTATATATTATACTGATTTTAAGTGTGTTTAAAGTGTGCTTGTCACTATGGATATAAAGAAATGTGTCGATATTTTGAAGACAAATAAAATCAAAATATGATAATAAGTATCATGCACATCATTTATTAGATGACTATAAAGTTGAAACAGTATCATGTTAAACTACAGACAATAGAAACATGTTTATAATACAGTTGATTTACCCACATTTACAAAGTAAAACAAAAACAATCCCTTACAATTAAATTATATTTTATTGAAAATGTGCCATTAAAATTTAATTATATTTTCTAGAAAAAACAACCCATTAAAATTTAATTATATTTTATTGAAAAACAACCCATGAAAATTTAATTATATTTTCTTGAAAAATGTGCCATTAAAATTTAATTATATTCTCTAGAAAAACAACCCATTAAAATTTAATTATATTTTCTAGAAAAACAACCCATTAAAATTTAATTATATTTTATTGAAAAATGTGATTGAATTATAACATCAATATTATTTGAATATAATGACACATCAACAGAAACAAATCGAATTAAAAACTGAGTTTTATACTACGAAAGAAACCAAAAAAAAACAAACGTACTCTTCAACAAATGTTGTTAAAGCTTTTTTCCTCTTTATTTGACATTTAATATTGAGACAACATGATCTATATTTGTGCATTCACTAATATATTTAGCCACAATTGAAATCAAAATACTTTTATTATCTCCTGAATTATTAAAATATTTACACTTTAAGTCTTTCTATGCAAGTTTTGTGTATGATACTTATCTGGTTCTTTATACAAATATTTGATAATATTATTTTCTGTCTAAAAGACTCGTACGTATATATAATATTTATGTTCTTCCAAATATATTATTCAATTGTGGAAATTGTAGAAATGAGCCATACACGTTTACAAATTTGACATATAATCATTTACCTGTTAAAACGTATAAAACATTTAAATAACATATAATTAATATTTCTTCATCAGTTTAGCAGTTTCAATTCAATCTACATTAAACATTATTTCGTTGTACATAGCGTTAACTTTCTAACTTAGCAGCACTCAATTTGTGAAGTATACTTATAAGATAAATACTGCCAAATATAAACATTTCAACTATTTTAAAGACGCTTAATTAATAGCATGCTAAAGTTCACATAATCAATTTGACACAGTACCTCCAGAAATAGGGAAATTACGTAAATCTTAAATGTCCTTCTCTGACTAACAATTAAATTACAAAAATAGTAAAATAAATTATTTAAAAATTTGTGGGTTAATTGTTAATCAGATAAAACAATCCCAAAAATATAGGTAAAAAATAAAATTAAAACTAACTGTGCTTACATTTGACTGAAAAAGAAACATTACTTGATAATGTAGGTGAAATAATTAATCACTAAATAGTAAAACTTTGCAATATAAAATAACTCTATTATATCTAAAGTCAGAAACTCCACGTTATTTTTTGTACGTAAAGTTTATTATGATTCATACACAGATAAAAGATCGGATGCATAGCACATTAAAAATATCGAGGTGTAAATAATAGTATTATACAAATCATACCACCATATATTGTGAACGTGAAACATAAACAATCTCGGTTGAAATTTGAATAAAATAAAAACGTATTCAGACTTGAGGGTGTCATGAATGTTGTTGTTCTGGTGCATCATATTTGGAAAATCAAAAGAGTAATTCGAAAAGGGTCGACTTAATGAAACATTTCTTTCTAATTTTAAGTACAATGAACCATTTAACTACTACTACTACTACTACTACTACTACTACTACTACTACTACTACTACTACTACTACTACTACACCAATACTGTTAATACTAATAATGAATTTTTGGTGATATTTAGTTTTAAAATGTAGGTGACACAGGTGCTGGTAACCCGGACATTGGAGCTAGGAAAGCATCGATGATTCAAATTGGTAATGGTCACAATGTTATTGGTAATGATGACGTAAATATACATATATATATATATATATATATATATATATATATATATATATATATATATGTATGTATATATGTGTGTGTGTGTGTGTGTGTGTTTTCATTTAATATTGTTTGAAGTTTTAAATTCTTTTGTAATTTTGTAATTTTCACTACATGCTGTTGTAATGTAAATTTATTAACTAATGACAATGCTTTTTTTTGTTCAGAAAGTGAAGAAGTATATATTTGGTGTGTTCATACGTAATTCGTGGACAAAATTTTTCAAAATATTATTTTGATTTTTAACAATGGAGTGTTACATCAAGTAATTCTACAAGAACTTTAGATAAACACAAAACAGTTTTCAGCATAGGTGATCCTTTTCCATCCTAAATTTTCCAACAGGACTCGAAATTTTTTAGAACATTTGATTACTAGTACTTTTGTAATTGTAATTTAATTCGTGGATTATTATTTGATTTTGTTTGGATTTTATTCTTAAAACTGTAAGTTCCTTTTTTATGTTTTCGATCTTTTTCAAGGGAAATACTTTATTTGTTAAATGTGGCAAAGCTTGTTGTTTTAATTCTTTCTTTGTTACCGTTAATTAAAGACTAAACTCGTCAGAAATCGATCCAATTTGAAAATAACGCCCTGATTTATCCCTATCTTGTGCAGTTACCAGAGCTAAGGCAAAGAGAGCTCTTGAGAATGATGTTGATAAGGAAAGTATTCGTTTAGCTGCCACATGTATTGGTCAGGCTTTTTATAAGGTCACGTTCACTACTTATTTGGATCAATCAGAGGGTATTGATCATAGGAACTCTCTTTCAATACTCTCTCCCCTTTTATTCTAATCAAACGACAATCACTTGTCGTCGAACAGGAAAAATATCCTGAGATCTCTTCTTAGTTTCAATGGGCCATTCCTGAAATTGAAGCCTCAGAAAACCTGTCTGTTATTTCATTACAAATGGAATTCTTATGAGAAAATTGAGACCTTTCCAAGTACCAGCTGCTGACGAGTGGTCATTGAACTATCAAATTGTAGTTCCAAAACCTTAAAGACAGGACATGTTTAGTCAGGTTTCTTAGGGATTTAATAGACTTATCACAAGCTCTTGACTTACCCTTGCATTGGCCAAAATTCAAATGAGTTGTTGCTGTAGATCTTGTCATGCTTGACCAATGGCCGAGAAACCCAATCAGAAGATATACGTAGGGCTCATATGCAACCTATTCAAGCATTTCACGAACCGCTTAGAATACGTATGGTAATTTGCCTAATACCACGTCAGGTAACCAAAACCTCTTGCCCATTATGTGTGCGTCAACAATGTGTCCAGAGTCATTCCCTTTGAGGAATATTAAATCTAAAAATAATAGTAGAAAGTTATATAAAGTGTTTCAATCACGTTGGCCTTCTAAATCTGTCCAATCGTGTCCAAGATCAATATTTAGGTCTGGAACTTTCCTTCTTGTTTAATTTGGCTGTCCTCTGTAGAAGTCAAAAGTGAAATTATGGTTTGACAGAACTACAGGATGAACCTTCTCAAGCAGGAATATTTGAGAACAGAAATTCAGTATTTGCTGGAAAATGATATCATAGAGCTCAGTAAAAGTAACTGGAATTCACCTTGCAACTTGATCCAAATCCAGATAAAACTTTCTGTATTTATTCTGGTTATAGGAAGGTGAATAGTGTGACAAATACCGATTCATTTAAATTACCAAGAATCGATGACTGTGTAGATAAGATCTGGAACGCCAAACATGTCACCAAATTTGACCTTGGACAAGTTAAACCTATATATGCTAATATCGAGATTACATCTGAATTCCCTGAGTCTGTTAAAGAATATTTCAGCCACTCATGTGAAGGTTATTGGTACGCTAATATAATCTTGACATCAAGGAAAAAGATAATTTCATAGCAGATGCACTTTCCCGTGTGCATAAATGTATTATTTCATGTAAACTGTTTGTAATGCATAAGAGTACGTCTCATGTTTTTCTTAAACCCCATGTATAATTAATCTATAGTAAAAAGAAGGCTTTATCATATCAATCTTTCATTTGTTATGGGGGAAGTGTTACGTATATCTGGTTTGGTTACACGTGTTAATATTGGTTGTCAGTTTTAAATACTCTTTTGTTATTTTTCACTACATGCTATCCTAAGGTATATTTATTCACTTGAGGCGATGTTTAGACTTAAATTCAGTTGACCGAATTATTCGTTGGTAAACAGGTAATGTTGACCCAGATCCTAATCTTGAATCAAGGTTAGTGACAACCACGTAAACATCTTTATGTTAAAACGATTGGTTGATGTTCAAGTTGAGGCTATTGAAGAATTAAACAAACTTTTTATTCTTAAATAAAAAATGATTGTTTCTCGTCAGGGTGATGTTAGAAATACGTGTCGTAAACAATCACTAGACTCCTTCCCTCTTTTGCGATTTTGCAATTTGGGGATTAATTTCTTAACTGCGTATTAGAATACGACATAATCTTTGTTTTAGTGAAATATATTCAGTTCTGGGCTTTTACAAATGAAGTTAAGACATTTTATTTTGTTGCAGCCACGTTTTTAATCAAATTTAACAAGTCTTCAGTTTGTTTGGATTTTTAAGGATAAATTTGTATCTCTGGAAGCAATTGAAGTGCTCATACGTAATAGTTGGACAAAGACAGTTTATCGAAATATTATTCGGATTTCCATCACCGGAATATTAAATCGTGTGATTCTGCAGAGAACTATAGATGCACACAAAACAAACTTCAGCATACGTCGCTGTTCTTCCAGCTTGTATTTTCCACCAGGACTCGAACATGAATCTATCAGAACATTTAATTGCTAGGAAATTGTAATTTAATTTGTGGAATATTCTTTTAATATTTTTGGTTTTGATTCTTAAAACTGTAAGTTTTTTCCCAATTTTTCATTATTTTTCCAGGGAAATAAATATTTTGTTAAATTTAAGACAACTTGTTGTTTGCACTCTTTCTTTGTTACTGTTTTATAGAGCCTGAATTCGTAACACTCCATAGTTAGTAAACAACTTTAGCAAGAGATTATATATATATATATCGAAATTCTAAAACTTTCAGAAAAACAAATGAAAAGAAGTCTTCACAGCAGCTTTTTAAACAACTGTGTCGAAGAAGGGATAATTCTGTCAGGACTACAGTTAAAACTTAAAATTTACATTGGAAACGGCGGTGAAGAATTCCAAAAATCAATTGACAACCTTTTGGATAAAGTTTCATTAAATATATGCGAGAGACTTGCAGAAGAACAAAAGAAAATATCCCTAGACATAGGAAAGCAAATGGAAAATGCTAGAGATAAACTTAAAAAGAAACTTGACGGACATAGTCTTTTTGACTTTGATCAAGAAGTGTATGAAAAAACAGAATCTTCAAAAAATAGTATACTTCTCAAGCAAAACAAAAAAATTCATAAATTGCGAGAGAATAAAGGACAAAGTCAACTAGAGAAGAAGAATGGAGCACGTTATGCGATGCAAAAACAACAGCAAAAACAGCAGTATTCAAAGAACAAACATTCAGTTAATCATTCAAATGTTAAAACAGCATCACAACAGCAGAGAAAAGATACACCCAAACAGAAATCTTCAAAACCGAACCAAATTACAACATTGAAAAATGTAACACCTACAGCTGTACCAAAAGCATCAACAAGCAAAACGGGAGAGGTAAAAAGGAATGTGATAAATTCAAACAAGAACAGTAAAGATCAGCAAGAGCAACAAAAAAACTGGTCTCCCCATGGCACAACAAAGAAAAGTTACGCAGAGGCCGTAATCATGGGGGAATCGGAGTCAGTGACCATGACAAAAACATTGACACACCTTGTCAAAGTTTTAGAACAATTGATACAAAAGACTTACCAAGACAAAATAACAGGAGATTCCAGAGATTTAGTAGTAGGAGACAATGGAAAAAAGAACAAAAACGGAGAAAACAAATTCATAGAGGTAAAGAGACAGTGTTAAACCTATCACGTAAAAAACTAACGGATAATGATTACATACTTTTAAGTAAAGGATTAAAATTTTGTCCCAAACCAAAATCTCATGATAAAATTAAATTAGCTGAAGAAATTTTCAATTTTTCTAGACGCCTAAAATTAAAAGAATTTTTTTATGATAAATCAAGCAGCAACTCTAATTGTGAATCAGATTCTTTCAATTCAAAAAATATGGGTTATTTCAATAAAAACAAATCATCTTTTACACCACCTAGTGGACGTGACTCTCATTTAGATTTTTACATTGAAGCTATCACACAAGAAATATTACACAATATTCCTCATAAGAGAGGTTATAGTAATATTTCTAAGAAAGAAATGGAGTCTTTACATAATTTAATTAATGACGAGAGTATTGTTATTAAAAAGGCTGATAAATCAAATAATATTATTATTATGAATCAGGAAGACTATGTTAAAGAAGTTGAACGTCAATTAAATGATGAAAAGTACTATCAAAAAGTCGATAAAGACCCTTCATTAGAAATTAAATCTAAAATTTCCACATGCATTGATGAAATATCTAAGAATAATAGCTCCGTATATGAAGAATTTGATACTTTTCCTCTCAAAATACGTACACCTCAGTTCTACATATTGCCCAAAACTCATAAATTTCCTGATCATACATTACCTTTAAATTATCCAGGACGACCAATTATATCAGGTTGTAATTCATATACAGAGAACTTATCCAAATTTATAGATAGTATTTTGCAGCCTTTAATGAAATCGCTTCCTTCATATATTAAAGATACTACTGATTTCATAAAAAAGTTGAAGTCTATTCCACAACTATCTCATAATTCCCTCCTTGTATCTTTAGATGTTACATCATTGTATACAAACATACCGCATGCAGATGGTATTAAGGCGTGTAAATATTTTCTTGACAACACTCTTAATAATAACAGACTATCGAGTGAAGATATTTGTAAAATAATAACTCTTATCTTGGAAAATAATAATTTCCAATTTAATGGTACTAATTACATTCAAATAATGGGTACGGCAATGGGTAGTCCTATGGCTCCTTCGTATGCTTCCCTTTTCATGGGTAAATTAGAAAAAGATTTTCTTGAAAACGAGAATTTTAAGCCCACTGTTTGGCTAAGATTTTTAGATGATATATTTATGATCTGGAACCACTCAGAAGAAGATCTACACAAATTTATTAATAGCCTAAATAATTTTCACCCCACAATTAAATTTACTTACACTGCATCCACTACGCATGTATCCTTTCTAGATGTAAATGTGATGAAAAATCCTGATAATACTATCTCTACAAATGTTCACGTAAAAGAAACTAATATCCACCAATATGTGGAATATTCGTCTTGTCATCCCAGGTCATGTACAAACGGCATACCGTATAGTCAGGCGAAAAGATATCGACGTATCATTTCAGACGATCATCAATTAAAACATTCTTTAAATGAATTAAAAACATATTTCATAAAAAGAAATTATCCTATACATATAATAGAGTCTGCTGTAAGTAAAGTCTGTATTCTTACCCAAAATGATGCTTTAAATACAGCAGAATGTACGAAAGATAAAAATATAATTCCTTTCATAATACAATATAATCCATCTTTGCCAAATATAGGCCTTATAATTAATAAATATTGGACTCATCTTAACTTATCAGAAAAAAACAGCGTCAAAACACTTTACAAGAGCAAGCCAATTCTTGCTTATAGAAGACCTAGGAATTTACAAGATCTTTTGATCAGAACTAAACCGAAAAAAAATTTTCAAAGATGTTTTTCGTCATCTAAATGCAACAGACGTAGGTGCTCTCAATGTGCAAATATTACAGAAAGTACCTATTTTAGTAGCTCCAATACTAAAGAAATGTTTTCTCTACGTTATAACACTGATTGTATATCAACTGATGTAATTTATTTGATAACCTGTAAAAAATGTAACATGCAATATGTTGGACAAACACTTCAACAAGTTTCTAAGAGAATGAATAATCACCGCTTTCATATAAAAAATTATATGGATCCTCAGTTCTCCTCTAATGTTTCAATGCATTTTAATACAAATAATCACTCATTAAGGGATTTTTCTTTCATGCCAATCGATATTGTGCACGGAGAAATGAACAGACTCATTAAAGAAAGTTACTGGATTAATCGGTTAGATACTGTTTATCCTAATGGCCTTAATACTAAGGCATTATATAAAATTGTATAGAATTTTCGTGGATGATTTGATATATTGTATTTATATATATATATATATATATATGTGTATATGTGTGTATATGTATATGTATGTGTATATATATATATATATATATATATATATATATATATATGTGTATATGTGTGTATATGTATATGTATGTGTATATATATATATATATATATATATATATATATATATATATATATATATGTATATGTATATGTATATGTATATGTATGTATATATATATATATATATATATATATATATATATATATATATATATATATATATATTATGTAGTTATATGTATTACTGTTAGTCTCTACATTATAATCTCACTCTCAGTTTTCATTAGAGAGACTCATGCATCATTCTGATCCAGTTGTACATATGATATTTGTATAATAAAGAATATAAATTATGATGTTATGTCAATTACGTAATTATTGACATATAGACGTCATCTGCTTCTTTCAAAAGCATGACGTTATGTTAATGACGTAATTGTTTATAACTTTATAGACGTCATCAGTTTCTTTCAAATAAAGTTTGTGCCTGAAGAAGCATAAATGCGAAACTAGTCGCACAAGTTTATCGGCGTTTGTGTTGTTTATTTATCCCCTATATATATATATATATATATATATATATATATATATATGGCTTTATTACAAGGGAAGCAAACAAACATACGTACAAATGAATGCAGAAAGTAATAAATTCACGCAATTATCTTCTTTGGTCAAGTGAAAGCTGCAGATATTTTAAAGAATGTCAAAAACACCTATCAGACTAAGACGGAAATCAATCTTTTGAAAGCCTTCTGGAACATTAGACGGATATTAGGCTTTTGTCTACAGTTTGAATGCTTTCGAACGCCTGCATATAGTAGTGGACCGGTTTACAATACATTGACATTGATTTGCTCTATAATTTGTATATAGTAATGGACCGGTTTACACTATATTGACATTGATTTTCTCTGTAATTTGCATATAGTAGTGAACCGGCTTACACTGCATTGACATTGATTTTCTCTATAATTTGCATATAGTAGTGGACCGGTTTGCACTACATTGACATTGATTTTCTCTATAATTTGCATATAGTAGTGGACCGGTTTACAATACATTGACATTGATTTTCTCTATAATTTGCATATAGTAGTGGACCGGTTTACAATACATTGACATTGATTTTCTCTATAATTTGCATATAGTAGTGGACCGGTTTACAATACATTGACATTGATTTGCTCTATAATTTGTATATAGTAGTGGACCGGTTTGCACTACATTGACATTGATTTTCTCTATAATTTGCATATAGTAGTGGACCGGTTTACAATACATTGACATTGATTTGCTCTATAATTTGTATATAGTAATGGACCGGTTTACACTATATTGACATTGATTTTCTCTATAATTTGCATATAGTAGTGGACCGGTTTACAATACATTGACATTGATTTTCTCTATAATTTGCATAGTTGTCTGGATACATGTCAAGGAATGCAATCATGTAGAGTCTGCATGGGATCCACGTGTCGTAATTATAAATTTTGTAGCTGTACCTTGCTGACCGCAATTTAGGGTCGCTACGTTATGACAACATGGGAAACACATAATCTTTGATACTTTATCGCGCTGTTTGTATTATTACATTTACCATTAAACAAGAACTAGAGTAGAAAAGAGTTTAGATAGAGATTTCTCATATTCCATGTGTTGCACATTTTTTTTATTTGCGAGTGACATGTTGACTACTATTGCACGTGCGTGTACCTATTGACATGCATTTGAAACATTGTCTTTTCTTTGTCCTAAAGTTATTCATTACAGCTGTTGCTTCCGCTTATTTACCATTCTGATCTAAGCGAAATAACATGTCACAGATATGAAAGAAATTAATACCACGCGTTGGTATTCCATTGGACCGTACAAATCTGAGGGCCATACATTCAGGAAAGCCACATGTCTGCAAAGTCTGACTCTCGAGTGGGATTTCCTTGGCCATAAACGTTCATTGATTCTAATAATTTTCATTTGTGATTCGCTTAAAGTGTAATGCGTGTTTATAACTTTCTTTTTTGTTTCTAATAAAGAAAATCAGTAAAGTGATATATGATATCGTGCGCCCAAATATCACATTCATGTGTTTGATAGAATTAATGGAATACCGGTATATACCTGGAAGCCCGTCTCTGCGAAGTTAATTTTACCTTGTTTATTGAGTTTCTTGAAGAAACTTATATCATTAAACAATGAGTTGTATTGATCGATGCAATTTTTGTAAGGACCAGTGTAGTGTCAAAATAGTTAACTGTTGCAAATCTTTTTTTGTACAATTCAATCTCTCTCTCTCTCTCTCTCTCTCTCTCTCTCTCTCTCTCTCTCTCTCTCTCTCTCTCTCTCTCTCTCTCTCTCTCTCTCTCTCTCAATGCATGTCTTTATGTAGTTCAATAAAGCTGACATTGCAACAGATATTATTTGTAACGCCCATAGTTTAATTCGGTATCATTCTTGACGGGACAACAGTTTTATGTATTTATTTTGTTTTGGGTGAGTGAGGTTTTAATGGCATTTTTAACACATTATTTTGGCTGCATCATGCCAAGGTAATGCATGCTAAGTTCATTTGCCAAGAACACATCGATGCAGATAACTTGGGCTGGCCTGGGCGAGTACCGAACCTGCGACTCTAGAAGTAAGAGATAACTTTGCTACCGCGACTCAGGGATGGGGGTGGGCATGTGAAGGGGTATTTGTTGCTTTATTTATTGTTTATTAAGTTAAAAAGTTGAAATAAATTAAGTAATGGATTTTCGTGTGCGTACATTAGTGTGTGAAGGAATTTTTTGAGTTTACAATTTGTCTGTTGAATCAACTTTTAAGTTGTTTGTTGACTGCATAACACGTACTAGTAGACCGAGAAACTTTCATTTTATGAGCAACGATATTAGACATTATTTTTACATGATCGTAAGAAGAATGGAATATGAATCTTTTGAATGGGATATATGAATCTTATGAACGGGATATCTGACACTTACGAATGGGATATATGAATCTTATGAATGGGATATATGAATCTTATGAATGGGATATATGAATCTTACGAATGGGATATATGAATCTTACGAATGGGATATATGAATCTTATGAACGGGATATACAGAGGCGTAGCGAGGGGGGGGGGGGGGCAGGGGGGTACATATGTCCCCGGGCGCCATACTAGTGGGGGCGCCAAAATGGGCTTTAAAATAAATTGTAATAGGTAATGGTGATTTTATTGATGAAAATAATGGGTTTCAGAGTTGAGGTGGGGGGGGGGATGAATATTGTCCCCGGGCACCAAACACTCTAGCTACGCCTCTGGGGATATATGAATCTTATGAATGGGATATATGAATCTTACGAATGGGATATATGAATCTTACGAATGGGATATATGAATCTTATGAATGGGATATATGAATCTTACGAATGGGATATATGAATCTTATGAATGGGATATATGAATCTTACGAATGGGATATATGAATCTTACGAATAGGATATATGAATCTTACGAATGGGATATATGAATCTTATGAATGGGATATATGAATCTTATGAATGGGATATATGAATCATATGAATGGGATATATAAATTTTAGGAATGGGATATATGAATCTTATGAATGGGATATATGAATCTTATGAATGGGATATATGAATTTTATGAATGGGATATATGAATCTTACGAATGGGATATATGTACCTTATGAATGGGATATATGAATCTTGTGAATGGGATATATGAATCATATGAATGGGATATATGAATTTTAGGAATGGGATATATGAATCTTACGAATGGGATATATGAATCTTACGAATAGGATATATGAATTTTATGAATGGGATATATGAGTCTTACGAATGGGATATATGAATCTTATGAATGGGATATACGAATTTTATGAATGGGATATATGAATTTTATGAATGGGATATATGAATCTTATGAATGGGATATATGAATTTTATGAATGGGATATATGAATTTTATGAATGGGATATATGAATTTTATGAATGGGATATATGAATTTTATGAATGGGATATATGAATCTTATGAATGGGATATATGAATCTTATGAATGGGATATATGATTCTTATGAACAGGATATATGAATCTTACACTTTTAGTGTAACAGAAAAAAAACTCCCGTCTTCGCACTCATACCACAAGGCAAAGCATCCCTCTTGAATCAAGATTGTTATATATGCATACTACTTCATCGAGAAACATAAGGTGTCTTTTTACCCGTACACATCAGCTGAAGAACGAACATGATGCAAATGTCAAGTTTCATTCATAATGTTTACCTCTTCTCTCATCATCTCCGCGTCCTTAAAGAAAAGTATAATACATTCTTGGTATATTGTAAAATGTTGCAGATGAATCATTCATTTGGGTCAGCTTGACGAATCCTTCCATCGAAATTTTAAGAAACACGTTTGGTTTGGGCTATTACAACCTTTTTTTCTTCATTTTATTCCATTAACAGACTCTTTCTAGTATCAGATGCAGAGTAATATCTTCCTTTTCATTTAAAGCAGGAACGATCTTAGAGTGTGACTATCAAACACACACACACACACACACACACACACACACACACACACACACACACACACACACAAAACGCATCTATCTATCTATCTATATATCTGTCTGTCTGTCTGTCCGTCCGTCCTCTCTCTCTCTCTCTCTCTCTCTCTCTCTCTCTCTCTCTCTCTCTCTCTCTCTATATATATATATATATATATATATATATATATATATATATATATATATATATATATATATGAAGATTGACCTTACGCTTGAGAGATTGAATTTGTCCTTGAGAGATTGAACTTGCCCGTTAACCTGAGAATGTTATATCAAAACAACATATAACTGGTGAGCTAAATACTCTTTTTTCGCCAACATAATTGTACAGTTTGTTAGAAAAGCAACGATACAGTTTGCTAGACAAACAAAGATAGGTAAGCAAAAAAGACTCATTTCTCCCCCAACATAATTGTACAGTTTGCTCGAAAAGCAGCATTAGGGAAACTAATAGGACTCTTTTCTTGCAAACATAATTGTACAGTTTGCCACACAAGCAACGACAGGTAAGCTAAAGGGACTGCTTTTCTCGCCAAAATAACTGCACAGTTTGCTAGAGAAACAACGATAAGCAATCTAAAGGGACTCCTTTTCTCGCCAAAATAATTGTACAGTTTGTTAGACAAGCATCGATAGGTAAGCTAGAAAGACTAATTCTGGCCAGCATAATTACAACTTTCCCTGGAAATGAGAATGACTGCATAATTTTATATATAACTACATACTTGATTTACTCGAGAAGTTTGTGCACTTACTTTTATCCTTGTAACTTATTCGCTAAACAGCATGTATATACCGGACTTCCTTTAAATGAGTAAACAACAGTATATCAGCTCCGCTCGCGGATTAAGCTATATTTCGCTACAGTGCGTAGTTAATCATTAGAGTCGAGCGTTTTTTAATTTCCAAACAACCATTACCAATTATCACCATTCGCGACGTGCAGCAAACGATTCTTCGACATGTTGAGTAAAAGGGGCAAATTTGGTATACATCAGCAGACCTGAAACATGACCATGTGCTTGATTGACATTCACAGAAGAACTAACTCATCCACATATTGTGTATATGGGGAAGATCACTTTTACTTAAACATATTACCGTTAAGCTTTAAATGATAGCAACGTAAATATAAATATTTATTCCCGATTTGTCAAAACTCTCTTGAAATAATAAACCTTCACACGATTACGTATGTGCGTGAAAATGCGAGACCGGCCTCTACAAAGGCTACAAGATGGTAGTTACAGATTTTGATAGTGTACTGTAACGGTTAAGAAAAATCGATAGACGAAGTTTAAATTGTATACATGTATGGAATAAACGCAGACTGTACATTAAACGTATTATGAATTGAACATATATGCACGTACGTGCAGATGCATGTATATGAATAAATCGTTTGACTGTGTATGAATTCTAAGACATTAAAATACATTGAAAGTAGGTCAATCAAAAACAAAGTTACAATAATTTAACGAATTTTCACGTTTATATATGGTATCATGTATTAGTAGTTAAATCAACCGTACCAAGTCTCCTCTAATTCTCTCAGCAAGCACGAGCATTTCGAATGATAGTCAGTTCGGTACCTTATTTGTGCATATTTGAGTGATTTACCCCAGCTTAGGTGTGAAAAAATCTCGCGTGATGACAGTTCCCGTGAGTTCGGAACTATGTTATTTTTATCATTGTTGTCATCTGAAATAACAATGCTATAACATGTTATTGATCGGTGGGTTGCATTTGGTCTCGCTAACCAAAATGACAGATTTGGGGCATTTAATGTTGTGAAACGTGAACTGTATGAAATCCTCGCTTGTCTAAGTAAATACAGCTATCATTTAAAACAATTAGAAGCAAGACATTCAAGATTATTGAAATTCATTTGGAACATTCTGTAGTTTTGTCCTACATACAAAATATTATGATTATTTAGTAATTTATTTACTTTACTGATAGGTGTCTTTTGAATTTTCATGATTAGAGAAAGTAATTCTGACTGGTATAGATCAAATATGGCCTCTTGTTCCCAGACTGAATTCAGACTTTCCAGATTTGTGAGGCAAACCAGAATTCCGAGACTTAGTTAAAAGTATTTTTCTCGTTGAATTGTCTAAAGAGTGCTTGTCGGCAAATGAGGTAGAATAACACAAGATAGATTCGATATCATAGTGCGGTGCGAGTCTAGAATAAAGTAAAATGGTAGTCTCAGTTGCATTCAGCATATTTCACTAGCTTAAGCTTCCACCCTTTCCGTGCATTTTCTTTCAAATTAGAGTTTATGTTGCTTCATCAATATGTATCTAGAATGAAGGGACAATAAATGACATGTTGGATATAGACACCACTGAGGCGTTCTTTTCCGAAAACTGGTTCAAGGGATCCGCAATTTCAGAAATGTGACCAAAAAACTGATGATAATAACTACAACACACAAAGAATTGCCGTGCCGCTGCAACTGATTTTGGATTCCGTCATTTCTTCACAACATCTTTTTTAAGGATCTGTGGCGATTCCCGCTTATATGGTATGACCAAGATCCCGTACCATCTACCCATACTTTTCTCTCAAATAACTTCTCGAACTTGATTCTAAAGACTACCACAAAGTTGAGATAGATCAAGCAAGCTTCATTTTACTATCAGGCAAGAATGACTTCCACCAAACACTCAAATGTCTCATGCGCGTTGCAATACTGAACGATCTAAAACTGAACTAGTTTCAAAAGCCATTTGATCGGTGAGGTATTCCCAGTCGTGACAGTGCGTCGTGTCAAATATGTTCTACCAAAATCGTCATTATCTTTATCAAAGCAAAATTAGTTTAACAGGATACTGAGGGAAAATACATGATCGGATATCAAATTGTTTCTTCATTTCTCGAAAAATACATAAAGTTGAATGTCGATAGTGCTGAACTGGGTTGAGTGCACCAAACAGGAACCTCCCAAAGGTTAGTACTCTGACCAATGGTAGAATCATTGAAATCGGCCCATCTTATGTCTTTTTCGGAACTTGCCATTTGGTAGCAAAGGCGGTACTTTGCATTGCTCATTTCCATTCTAATCTGAAAATTATCACTTACTTCTGACAAGTCTTTCCATGGAATAACACTTAATCATTGAAGATAGGCTGAACATGTAAGGACCGTGTGACTAGCTAAATCTCCAAAATAATGCAGGCTATTATTTTGACTGAGCTGGACAATTTTGAAGCGATGGCTCATCTGCTGTGGATGGGTTTCATTCACAGGAATCTCTATCTGACATTTATATGCTGTAATTTCAGCATTTAGTTCTCAATTATGAAACGAATCACGCATAATGGGCTTATTATCTACACATCGTGGCGTGACATACAAAAAGAAAATGACGGAGCTATTTTACTGAGAGTGATTCAATCTCGAGACAATTTATCCTATCATTTAATATAAAATTGTGTCAACCACATCATGAGAATTAGATAATGATATTCATATGTATAGATATAGCTCAGACAAAAATTAGTGTTTTGTAGTCAAGGCCTCATTATTCAATGAACTCTCCGGCCAAGCGAATGTATAAGGCTTTTTGTGTAAATTACTGCTCGACATGCATTCCACGCATATTCGTATCCCAGAAATAGCCACAGCAGAGAACATTCCAATGCTATATAACAATCTATGCATCAGACTTTAGTTTGTATTTATTAACAACTCTAAGAGTCTCGTTGTACATTATTTTAAAATGAACACTTTTCGTTGAAATAAACAAGATTACTCGAGGCCGTTTTCTGTACTATTTATATCACACTTCTGTATATCTATGCATCATTTAAAAAGTACTTATTACACTGAGACAAATATTGAATTATTATCTGCCAGTTTCACAAGCAAATTAAAATCATTCTTCGTGAAGAGTAAACCTCGACCATAGTGTATATATAGTGCCCACCCTGAAAGAAAAGAAGATTCTTGACAACATTTTTTGTTGAGTTTATCGACTTAAGCATGTGAGAACTGTTGACTTAATCGTGAGATAACATTAGTGACAGTAGACTCTAGCACATTCTTGTAGAGTGTATCGACTTAATCGTGTGATCATATTATTGACAGTAGAGCACGTTCTTGTAGAGTGTATCGACTTAATCATGTGATCACATTCTTAACAGTAGAACACGTTTAAGTAGAGTGAGTGTATCCACAAAATCGCGTGAGCACATGTTTTTAGAATTAATCGACCTAATCGTGTTAGCACATTATTGACAGTAGAGCACGTTCTAGTAGACTGTATCGACTTAATCGCGTGATCACATTCTTAACAGTGGAGCACGTTCATGTAGAGTGAGTGAATCGACCTAATCGTGCAAGCAAATGTTTGTATTACAGAGTGAATTGACCTAATCGTGTGAGCACATTATTGACAGTAGAGCACGTTTTTGTAGAGTGTATCGACTTAATCGTGTGATCACATTAGTGACAGTAGACTCTAGCACATTATTATAGAGTGTACCGACTTAATCGTGTGATCACAGTCTTAACAGTAGAGCACGTTCATGTAGAGTGAGTGTACCCACATAATCGCGTGAGCACATTTTTTTTAGAGTGAATCGACTTAATTGTGTGAGCACATTATTGAAAGTAGAGCACGTTCTTGTAGAGTGTATCGACATAATCGTATGATCACATTCTTAACAGAAGAGGGTGTTCATGTAGAGAGAGTGTATCCACGTAATCGTGTGAGCACATTATTGACAGTAGAGCACGTTTTTGTAGAGTGTATCGACTTAATCGTGTGATCACATTAGTGACAGTAGACTCTAGCACATTATTATAGAGTGTATCGACTTAATCGTGTGATCACATTAGTGACAGTAGACTCTAGCACATTATTATAGAGTGTACCGACTTAATCGTGTGATCACAGTCTTAACAGTAGAGCACGTTCATGTAGAGTGAGTGTACCCACATAATCGCGTGAGCACATTTTTTTTAGAGTGAATCGACTTAATTGTGTGAGCACATTATTGAAAGTAGAGCACGTTCTTGTAGAGTGTATCGACATAATCGTATGATCACATTCTTAACAGAAGAGGGTGTTCATGTAGAGAGAGTGTATCCACGTAATCGTGTGATCACATTCTTAACAGTAGAGCACGTCCATGTAGACTGAGTGAATCGACCTAATTGTGCAAGCACATGTTTGTATTACAGAGTGAATCTACTTAATCGTGTGAGCACATTCTTGACTGTGTAGCACATTTTTGAGTGTATCGACTTAATGTTGCGAGACAGATTTCATTTCCAAACATTCAGTGAACTCATATAAGAAACTTTATGACGATGTACCAGCAGAGAAATAAATCTCAGACAATAGTAGTAAATGAGGTTAATGTCAAATGTTTGTATTTTAAAACTTTTTTATATACTCCTAATGGTTTTATATTGTAAAACATTGAACCCATTTTATAGTTTATGTTTTGCCATGTAGTATTGCATATTTTCATTTATTTGAAAGATTATGTCTTTCAAACTTTTTTTTGATGCAATTCATTACCTCCACAGTTTTAGGACTTAGTATTTAATCGTCATTTAGAACCTGTATTGTCCTAATATACTGTTAAAATATATACATGTGCATTAAACATTTCTTCTCTTGTTATTATTACTTCCATTACTATTTGAAATCTTTATCAACGTGAATTGCGGATAATGCCCAGAAAGCAAGTGTTACTACTAATGTTTGATATACAATGTTGTTTCTTCCTATATTTTATCAACCTAAACTTAGATTGTGTCCTGCCGAGTATTGCCTCTATTTTGCTCGAAAAGTACAGACTGCAAAAGTGTCGTTGTTCACAAAACGAATATTGAAGTCACTTGAGTGCAAAATGTTATTGGAGCAATGATGATATAGTCTACCGATTCAACAAAAAGAAAACAACATAGAATACACGTCAGCTTTTTTCTTTTATAGTCTCATCAGTATAAACAAATTTGGATTTATTTATGTGGTAATGAAAATGTTGGCAAATGTTTATTCAGACCAATGTTAAAGCTTTTGTACTGTGGAATTGACTTGAGTATTATTCTAGCGTTTTAAGGGTTAATAAAGTTATTGTTTCGCAATTTGAAATATTTACAAACATGAGAAATAATTATACTGATTTGCCTTGCTTATACAAGTTGTTGTTAAGAAGTAAGATGATGAACATAACAGATCAAATATTGGCTGCGAAATTGCAAGGGACTTGCTTTACATAACAATGGCATAATTCATAACCTATTGCCAGAGAAAATAAAACTCAAAATTAAATTTCAGTCAAAGTAAATGTATGATAATATTTTGAATTCCAAATAAGTATAAAGCAGGGAAATACAACCAACGTCACCAGTAAGTAAACACAAATGATTTCATTGATTGTGCTTATGTCACTATGTATACTTATCGCTCTTAACGATTAACTAACGATTAACTAACGATTAACTAACGATGTTGAACATTATAAAATATATTTGCATTACAAAATCAATATGAATTAAATAGTTTTGAAGAGTGAAAAAATTATAAATGTGTCATCCAATTTTCAATAACTCTATGTATCAAAAGCATCTGTCGTATCTCCCATAACGATTTTTTTGTAAATAACTGTAATACATCGATTTGCTCTAGATATGTTCATATTTTGCTTGATTTAAAACGTTAACTCCTGAAATAAAAGAATCTTTGATGCGAATATTTATCTGAGAAGAATTGTTACATGATTGATAAATAAACTATTAAGATATCCCCATGATTTATAAATAAACTATTACGATATCGACCTATATGCATTCAAGCAATAGTGCTCGTTTTTTTAATTTTACGTTTTATCCCCTGTACCCATAGAATAATTGAGATTGTAGCTTTCTTATATATCGTCGATGAGCAGCGTAAAAGAATCCCCAAAGCGTTAATACTGAGTCGGTTGTTTTTAGTTGCCCGGAAATTTCCATTGTAGGAGGTGGTTTGCCAAATTTAGACGATGAAGTAAGAAACGAATGTATAAATTATAGAGACAAAATGCATAGAAACGGCGTTTTGGATGTCTCTCTTTATGTATATTTTCTCAATATCTCGCGTCATGTGCTTCTCTTTCGATACATAACAAACTTAGACATGATCAGTGTAGGCCTAGTGCCATCTAGTACAAAGTGGGCGTACATTCCACATTCGTATTGATCTGCTGCAACGGACACTACAAGCATATACATAAGTCAAACACATTACATTTCAAACTTCTCTAATTTAATAGCATCGATGCATACAAGGACAACTCGACTAATTGCACAGCAGGGCAAATATTATTCAAATTTCTCTCATTCTTCTTCTGGGCGGCCACACAATTAATGTTATTGAACTGCTTAGAATTTCGGTTCATTGTTGTGAGCCGCCTTACAATATATTCAGATGGTTTGTCTGGCTATGTTAAGACGATACAGAGACGGAATGCAGTGTATTTATCAAACTATCAATACTTATTAATGGAAATACGTTGTGATAAATGCTATTTCCGAATCACCCATCCGCATTTACTAGCTCAAAATACGAACCCAGCATCTACATTCCTTCTGAAGTGTTTGATTTATTTTCAACATTTGGCTCAGTTCCAGATTAAAATAATGTAATACAATTCATTATAATCATTATGAGAAAACTTTTTAAAACTTGATTCTGATTATTTGTAAATCCTAATGCATTTCAATTGTACCGAGATAATATAAAACCAAATTCGCAGTTTTGATGTTTGGAACTCAAGTCTTTTGGGACTATACAGCTTTGAAAATATCAAAAACAATGCACAGAAACAGTACTGAAATGATCCTTCCAAACTTAGCAGTACGTGTGACTAAGAGTTCACATGAACAATTACATTGATTCTTACAATTATTTTACTACCAGCAGTAAACGGAGTGTATGCATTGCGGTATAGCCGTGGTAGTAGTAGTGGTGGTGGTGATAGGGTGTTGGGGATGATGATGAAGACTTGCAGGAAGATTCATGTCAGGGTGTGCAATGCGTGGTTGTAACCAAAGTAAATGCGTATACTGTAACAATTTGCCACTTTCAGTTCGGCTAGAAATCCGATGAGCATAATGCATTATCATTCAGTTTCTGGATGAGTATAAAGTTAAATACGACATTTGAATTGTCTGCATCAATTACAAATACTGTGAGCAAATATCATAATCATGCATAACCGTTAAAACAAGCACAATCTTAAACCGTCCTTCTGCAATTGATGCAATTTGTAACGATGGCCATATCGCACAGAACAACTCATTGAAGTCATCCGGGTTACCGTAGACATGTCTGATAAACGTGGCAGAACAAATATAAAGTATCATGTGATAGAAATGGCTGTTCAAAAATGATGGGTTCATTCATATATTATGAACGTGTTTCTTTCTCACGAACAAACCAAGTTCACAAAAGGAACTGTGTATTAAAACGTCAGATTATCGTACAAACACATCTTTCCATATAAATATATTAACAACCATGTCTTAGCAGTGTGTATGAGGAGTTTTGTTCGCTTATTCATGAAAATAGAAAATGGTTCCTTTGGAATTTTGTTTCTCAGCTTCTACGCATAGTGAATAAAATCTATAAATGTCTTTATAAACATGATGCAGATTATTCTTTTGAAAACTACGTTGTATGAAGGATTCGATGTACGGTCTCATTAGAAGGATGCAGATGCTACTATAAATTGCAAATGTTGCACTAATACATCTTTGTTTTAATTATCCATTTTAAGTATTGAACTCAAGTGTATGCCACTTGGAAAGTTCACAGTAAACTCCGATCCTCGTTCTCAGTCTGGTATACAAAATTATTCATCTACTTGATTAGGAAACAAAATGAAAACGCTAATAGTCTATCATATCAGTAATGATCTAAAGATACACACACAGAAGTAGAGGAAAGGTTGCAGTGTAAAGTCTTACACACATAGAAGGATGTAGATGATTATTCAGAACAATGGGATTATTATCAATCAGTCTGTCTTGTATGGCCCCAGAGGAAGCCTATTGCAATTGCAAAAGCATTGAGTGAAAAATATGCACTGTGCCTGTTTTTATTCATAACAGTCAGGTATCTTCTAATGCATCTCTTTGAATTTTAAAAATTTTCTTTATTGTATTTTTGTGAAACTTTTTAAAGAAATACTGACGTTTAAGTAATCCAGTGCCCGAAATGTATGTAAAACGAAGCAAGCAACATCTGCTGTTATGATTGATACATTAGCTTAAAAGAATAAAAGAGAGCAAAGCATTTTTTAAACATCGGTCGGGTGTGATGGTTTTCTTGTGAAACACTGATTAATTTTTCATGTTTTTAGATAAGTGTGCAGACCTCATTTGTTATTTTCAGACATTTATCCTTTTTTAATAAAATGGATTTTGAAATTATTCCCAACAGCAAAGTAAACAGTGTAGTGCCATTTGAAGTCTTACAAAGTAACATCACTTAGAGATGTTTTCTTTTTCTTTCTCACCAAGTAATAAATATTACAGTGATTATGTTATTGTTGTCATTACGTTTTACCGTATTACAATATGTAAAGCAATATGGACTAGTTTTATCACAATACAGTTTTGGACGTATCGTTGCACACATAATCGCTTCCAATGTGTCGTTCTGGTCTTTTATGTCAGGCGTGTGTAACATTGACCGTGTTTTATCAGCTTATTTACGTCAATGGGTGTGGCTTTAAAAATAGCTTATATGACCGGCGCCATAGAGGAATTTGCACGTTCATGTTTTATTGTATCAATGCTATTTATTGGGGTGGGCGGGGTGGCAATGCATGTATTATTTCTTTGGACTATGCACCGTTTTCTTTTCGTCTTAAATCCGTTCTAATCTGTTCCGTGTGAGTGGTTTGATTACAAATATAACTGGTTTATCAGTGAAACCTACACACTGTGCCATACTTTGTGAACATTTAGTAATCTTTCGCAAGGTGCCATATTAAATGCAAACTTTGACATCTTTCGCACTGTGCCATATTAAATGCAAACTTTGACATCTTTCGCACTGTGCCATAAAGAGTGAAAACTTTGACCTCTTTTGCACTGTGCCATAATTAGTGAAAACTTTGTGCCACTTTTGCTCAATATCTTTGTTTAAAAAAAAACTGTATTCAGTTTCGACGAATTGAACATTCAGTTGGTTAAATTTCTTCTCTCAGATAAACAAAACTTTTCCCCGAAAAATTGATGCTTTGGATTTTACATATGTAAAAAACTGAAGACTAAAAGACAAATTAGATTTTGTAATAACTGTGTCATCATCATGAAAAAAGATTTTATTTTTTTATTTATATAATTGTCCCTGACGGTTTCGTGCGTCTACCGCTCAAGTAAGACGAGGGTATGTAGCTGAACTCAGTATCCTTCGAAGTAAGAGAAAAGTATCTGAAAAGAAATATTGTAGACTCGCTTCATCAAACTGCACAGAACAAGATGTAAAGTCACATGCTGCGCTAGCAGACCTAGGTCAATGCATTTTGTTGCATTATGCGACCGCAGATCAGGATATACGTTGTTTGCAGTTTAACTGGACTTCTAAGCATGTATATAGTTACCAGTTACTTCCAATCAAAATTCCAAATTATCTTTCACGAAAATAGTTAGGGCAGCTATTTTAGCGTGACAAATAATCGCCATTTGTCCATTAATGAACTTAACTAAACTGAAACGAAAACTCGTTCATGTTATTGTACCTGAAAGGTGAGACTGTCGTCAATTATCAATCGATAATTGCTGCCCTCTGGGTTGCGTCAAAGAATTGCAGACACTACCAAACAACAAGATTCTTATATTCCTATGTAGACAATAATCGACTAGCGTCTTGTCAAAACCACATGACAGATGATCGATGAAGCTATGGGGGGGGGGGGGGGGCTTAAGTGATCTCACAAAGTGGGCAATTAAGAAGATTGCTCGGCACACCGGTAAGTTACCATGCAAGACATTCCTCTAGACGCCAGGAAATTCTTAAAATACAAGATCGATAGGTATCCAATCCGATCAGATATTGTTAAACTACAGATCGATAAGTATCCAATCCGATCTGATACAATTACATATGAAATCAATTGAAAGTGAAAAAAGTAAACACAATTAACTATAGAAAATATAGATGCAAAGACTGATATGCTTTGCTAATAAAGATATGTCGCATCTGATGTCTTGATTTCGCAAGAGGACGAAATGGTCGCATTTTGTCAATATCTCTAAATTAAGAGGAGCTTCTCCAACGAAAAAACGATGTATTTAAAATATTAAGTTATGTTATCTCTCAGTGTACGAACATCTTAAAATTCATAGAATATGTCGGAAGTTTAGAACTCTCTTAAATCCAAGTAGAAAGATATTTATAAAAAAAAAAATCATGCGGTTTGTAGAGTAATTAAATTTTAAAAAATAATTGAAATTGTATCTGTTATTTGTGAAACGATGCGTTGAATTACTTGCTACAATTGTTCCTGTAAATTTACATTTTAATTTCTTTCAAAATTATCGGATGATCCCTTCTACAATGAGGGTTAAAATATTGTATGTACCACTAAAACCCTAAAACTACATTAAATTTTACAATACATTATTTATTACTATTTAGTGATCAGCCAAAATGCAGCAGATTGGACTGGTCCATAATTAATGGCATATACACAGTAACATCGCAAATCAAAATAATGATCCAAATGAATAATACAATTCAGTAATGAACGAATGTTATGTAAGATTTTGACCCGATTTTACATTCCATTGATAGACCAATGTGCTCCAATAAAGAAATTAAAAGCAACCACCCCCACCCCAATTTATAAATTTTGATTGTTCAGTGAAGACAATAGTACTGTTAAGATTGCCATATTAGAAATGAAATGCAGATTTAAAGGTGGTTCACAATTCTCCAAAATCAAATATAATTTAAATAAAAGAAATTGTACAGAAAAATAAATCAAAATAAGTTAGTATCATGTGATAATAATTATTAGAACTTATTATAATACAAAACTTGTTCACATGTATGGAACACACTAATAGCTAGTGAGGAATAAGGAAAATCCATGGAACTATTAATAGCATATACGATAATAAATGCTTGTATAGGTCGATAAACACGATTCGAACTCGGAGCAACGAAGTTGCAAAGAGTGCAGTTTAGTTATGCAGGATCTACGTACCGTGTGAATCAGACCATCTGGACTAATGTAGCATTTCAGATCATTACAGCACCCCCCCCTCTCTCTCTCTCTCTCTCTCTCTCTCTCTCTCTCTCTCTCTCTCTCTCTCTATATATATATATATATATATATATATATATATATATATATATATATATATAGGATAAGTCTTGTCTTTTTTAAATCGCATTTATATTTACATTTAAAATTAATAATAATTAACAGAAAATACTGATTTCTGTTTAATTCAACACACACACACATATATACATACATACATGCATACATACACACACCACACCCACGCACGCACGCACACACACACACACACACACACACACACACACACACACACACACACACACACACACACACACATACATACATACATACATACATACATACATACATACATACATACATACATACATACATACATACATACATACATACATGCTATCAAAATGATAATAATTTGTAACACACTCTTTGTGAATACGATAATGTTAAATCGAACAACAACGGACTATAATACAATATATTAATTCATATATATTTTGATAACATCTAAAGCTTTGAGACAACTGTTACATTGCTTTTACTGGTCAACAAAAACAATTGATTTATCTGTTTTTGGATGTTAGACATAATACATAAATGAAATGTAGACATAATACATAAATGAAATGTAGACATAATAAAAAATGAAATAGGTACCAAGTTTTTCTTTCATTAAATATATTAAAACAAAAGTGTACATGATATATGTGTCTATTTATTTTGCTTCCGCGCAGATTACTTCCATCGTTACACGGCAGCCTTTTATCGGCATGTCTAGATCCTGGATCTGAAACTCTAGCGAACATGTTCTTTCACTGTTGTCATTCTCTTTGTTAACATTATACTAGGTGCATTATAGACAATTACGTTGCAAATGATAAACTGCAAGATGCACAGTCTGTATGACTGGTTTGTCTGCAAATTATTCTTTGGTACGATTTTCTGGCCACAAACATACGCATTCGAAAAAAAATCTCCACGAAATCTTTAATATAACTGGAAGGCGACAGATCTATGCTTACTCCAGGACATGTCTTCATGAAATATTTAGTATAATTGGATGGTCATAGACAGATGCTTACTCCACTACAAGTCTTCATTAAATCTTTGATCTGCATTTGTAGGGCACACTCATAATAAGGTACTGGTACTGTATGTTTCTATTTGTCAGGATGTCATCGCATTCCTTCCCTCTCTATCAGAATTTCATCGCATTCCTTCCCTCTCTATCAGAATTTCATCGCATTCCTTCCCTCTCTATCAGCAGAATTTCATTGCATTCCTTCCTTTCAAACCATGTTTCTATCTGTGAGGATGTCATCGCATTCCATTCTTGGATACAATCAGACATTCTATCGTAAAATATGCATGTAGACGGTTTCATCTCAAATAATATAACTTATTCTATAAAATAGATTAGTTCATTCCATACTTTCCATACTAACTGTCCCGTTGGACCGTTGGAAACATTCAATAACTTCAAAGGTATAAGTAATTGTATACTGTGGTAAAAAGTATTGTTGTCAGGCAGGATTTTCCAATATGGATGTTTGTTTCAGCACATCCATTAAGGTAAGAACATACGGCCCTTCATTCCAGGGGAAACGAAATTCTTATATCACAGCTTTATCAGAAATTACAGTAAATACATACAAATGCTTCAAAGACATACCACTTAATGAATGAATACACTGGACAGTGTTTTTCTCATCATGCTTAGATTATCACAATGCTTTTTTTTAAAATTGATACCGAAGAGGTAGTATATATTTTATACGGCATAGTTTATGTTAAATTTATGTTGAACAAACATACCATATGTACTCGCTTATCAGACGAGTCCAGTTGCAAACCCATATCTGCATACTGCGCCGGCTGATCTGGATCTGTGCAGTTCGCAGTCGAAATCGACTGATAAGCAGGTATATACGGTATTGTATCAATTACTCTTGAAACTATATATTAGTCTTTGATGTATCCCACGAATGGTTTACGATAGGTATAAAATATGACTTCATTGACCAATGCTACCTCAGTCTGTCGCACTAAAGCGGAAAACTATTAATTTTATTTTTGAAAATGAAAATCCTGGAGCTATATGGGAAAATTATTTTTCATCAATACCAAAATTATGCTATAAAATAGTCATTCGGAATTTTCACAAGATTTTTGGTTGCAATACAACGCTAACAAATACTTGATGATATGTATTTTGATGATTGATTCGATGCATACTTTTCATTTTCGAATAGATGGTACTATTTTCCCCATGTGCGTTATGTTCCATCTGGTTTAAATGGAAGACAAATAACTCTAGTGTTCTTCACATTAACGGAACTCATATAAAAAATGCACCATTCAGAAAATGGATTGTATTCAAAAATATTTTAAACTGCAATGATTGATTTCTTACCCCGCCCCCAGAAAAAAAGAATGCTAACTCGTTCGTTCAAATGACAAAACAGTTAAAGTCAAGCAGACAAAAATAAATATGAAGATGTGTTGTCCTTGAATGGGTTGAACAGCATTGCTACGTTCGTATGTCTTATCGGCGTCTGAAAAATACGAGAAACAGACTGCAGATGAGCTTATTCTTGCATGGCCAGGTTAAACATGACATGCAGAAAACAGATAATAACGTAAAAAGAATCAGTGATGAAATTAAAAAAGTAACAAATATCAGCGTCAACTTTATCCACCGTATGTACACACTTATAAGTTGAGTCCAACTGCAAACACCATAGACCCTGATCTGAATTGCATAATGCACCATATCTGAGTCAATATTGTTTTTTCTACTGATTATTCCGAATAAACTGCATGTAACAGAATCGGGGTTTGTGTAGTTTCCAGAAACCTGGACTATTAGTGAGTACATACTAAGTCAAGTAGCAGAAATCATCCTATTGTATATGAAATTAGATTTGTGGTATCCATTGTAAGTGTTTGTGTAGTGGATGATAGGTTGTACATATATTTAATGACACCATACATTCATATTGTACATATATTTAATGACACCATGCATTCATATTGTACATATATTTAATGACACCATACATTCATATTGTACATATATTTAATGACACCATACATTTATATTTTATTTCCATTGGTCAAATATGCTGTAGTATAAAAAAACAATATTGATTTCTAATCCTTATTCCTAAGAAGTTTATGATCGTAAAATATATTTCATTTGATATTTTTATCCACAGGAAATCAATGCAGAAATAGTAATGGCTAGTCGCTCTTCTTAACAATTACCCATGCCACTCACTGTATACAATTTTAATTTCCGATTTAAACGAATTATCAATTGATTTTTAAGTTAAAGTCCGGGTAACAATTTTTTTCATTGATATTAAATGCCTTTCTCGTTTAAGGTAAACACTCTAATTTAAAGGTAAAGCATACTATATGTACGCTTGGATACCTGCAAGACTAGGTGAAATTAATTTGTACACGTACTATTTATTAGGTATATACTATGGTTACGCAAAGAAGGTACCAGCAACGGGGACAAATTAAAGGCTAAACAAATATTGGGAATGGAAGGAACACGTGTACAATGTAAAATATTATTATAATAGAACATCTGATAAGAAGTTATATTTAGCAGCTGGATAAAAAAATTTATCATTTCAAAAGGAAGACCAGATATCGCATAGAAATGGATCATGTATCTTTATGGTTATAAACATATACAACGGTTGTTGTTATATGTTCCAATAACTACGTATTCGAAAAAACACATACTATTATATGAACATATTATTTTCTGAAACAAGCAGAATTTATACCTAGTAAAGAAGTAAGGTAATTAGTAACGTTCCTGGAATATACTGGATAAGGAAAGTGATTTCAAAGTGATTATTCTTATTTGGCTGTGAAAGCTTGACATTGTGCAAATAGAGTTTTTGGCTGCACTGTTATTTTGAGCTACCTTCTTTATATTAAGAAAAACAGAGTTAAATATTTTAATAAGAAGACAGTGAACTGGCACGGACATTCACTTCTCAGTTTGTGATACTAGTACCAGCGGTTTGTGTGAAAAGACAGCGGTTATAGTACCAGCTCTAGTGTTTTGGAGAAACAATTTAATAGACAAAAAATATAGAACATCCATCTACAACTTAAAATGTACAGTGCTGACAATTTCATGTAGATATGTGCACACATTGGTTAAATGTTTACAAACATACAGGCGTGTTAGTGCAGTAAAATGTACGCAAAATTGTATTTGCCAACGCACAGATGAACAGATATACCCCATAACAATGAAATAATATAATCTATGCTGGGATCTGCACCGAGACAAGGAAATCCCAGTTAAAGGGTTACATTGTTTCACCCCCAACCCCCCATACGTGGCTCTCCCAAGACAACCAGACTGAGATAAGAAAAGTGTAGTTAACAGAACAACTAAATTAATTTCTCTGTCGCAATGGCATGAAACGTATTTCTTGTGAGGTGACCTGATGCCAGAGATGTCTTACCATTAATTAGGTTGCCCTCTAGTGAATGTAAATGATTCTCTTCTCCAGTCGGTTTCCATTCATTATCCTGAAACAGTTGAACAACGCTGCTTTTGGTAACAACACTGAAAGTCTGCCGCACAGAAGACGTTGTTCTTTCAACCTTAATGTCATGGATGGAATAATCTGAAAATTAGGAAACGTTATTTTGTACTGGCTGTCATTGCAAAAGAAGGTAAGCTGTAGTTGCAAAATAATTTTGCCTGAGATGGCTTGGTTTGTTTTTTTTAATTAATACATAATGAATCAAAAGTGCTGTGACCACATATAAAGCACGATAGATGGCCCTGGTTGATGTAAGGTTAGGATTCAAACCTGCAAACGTTTGGTTGTAAGACATGATCAGCAAGAATTGATTCACCGCGGCTCATACTTAGACAAATCGCATTTTGCGACATGCAGCAGGATGTCTTGGGTAGATAGTACATGCTCGAAGATATACTATGGCGCTTGGAATGGTCGAAAAGTATCAAAAATTACTTTGTGACGCACCTAGTTGCTCAAACATCACACAGTACTTAGAAAAGCGTGATTAAAATTCAGTCACTATATCATGACGGATATTAGGTTGAATTGTCTTGAAAGATAAATTGAAACATTGCATCGATTACGATATCCCATGAGGTAGTATTGTTATGACTATTACATACATTAGGGCCTATCTGTCAATCCACTACATCGATTTTGATATCCCATGAGGTAGTATTGTTATGACTATTACATACATTAGGGCCTATCTGTCAATCCACTACATCGATTTTGATATCCCATGGGGTAGTATTGTTATGACTATTACATTGATTAGGGCCAATCTGTCAATCCACTACATCGATTTTGATATCCCATGGGGTAGTATTGTAATGACTATTACATTGATTAGGGCCTATCTGTCAATCCACTACATCGATTTTGATATTCCATGGTGTAGTATTGTAATGACTATTACATTGATCAGGGCCTATCTGTCAATCCACTACATCGATTTTGATATCCCATGGGGTAGTATTGTAATGACTATTACATTGATTAAGGCCTATCTGTCAATCCACTACATCGATTTTGATATCCCATGGGATAGTATTGTTATGACTATTACATTGATTAGGGCCTATCTGTCAATCGACTACATCGATTTCGATATCCCATGGGATAGTATTGTTATGACTATTACATTGATTAGGGCCTATCTGTCAATCCACTACATCGATTTTGATATCCCATGGGGTAGTATTGTTATGACTATTACATTGATTAGGGCCTATCTGTCAATCCACTACATCGATTTTGATATCCCATGGGGTAGTATTGTTATGACTATTACATACATTAGGGCCTATCTGTCAATCCACTTTTGTTTACCTAACATGTATTGTCATTTTCATTGACTAATTTATGTTTTATTTTTAAAAAAAATTAAATACCGTAATGTTTAGTTATTAAAAGGTAAAATAAACACGTGACATGTGTGCTACTGGCAAAATCTTAGCGAGAGCCAGCATCGCCATCGCCACCTGGAACATTAGAACTCTGAAGCAAATTGGAAACTCCAAGAGATGACACACGTCTCACATTCTGGGACTCTATGTCCAGGGTGGCAGAAAGAGTGGTAGACAGAGAACAAATGTGGACTAACAACATCACAGAATGGACCATAACAATTTTTGCGGAGACACAGGCATTGGCACATGATAAAAATAAGTGGAGGAAACGTGTTAGATGTTTAGCAGCACAGTGCCTCAAAGACCACACTAGGTCAAGAAACTGATGATGATGAATAAAAACAAGTACAATAATCAGTGTTCTTTCCTCCTGGTTTCTTCTAAAGATCTCACACTTGAGATTCTCAAAATATTTATGCTTGTCTTTAACATCTATGACGTAAAGAAGGTTTTTGCATGTGGTGTTTTTATGTAAATTTACATATAAATTGATAAAATCAGTGAAGTAATACTCACCATATAAGATCACCGACTCTTGATCCTGTCCAAGGTAATTTTTTGCAAAGCACGTGTATTCCCCATAATCGCCCCTTGTTATATTATTCACCCTGAGACTTAATGTCTTTCTTTTGCTGTCGTCAGTTCCGCTATACAGTTCTATTCGATATTTCTGTTCGTTCACGAAATTCAAGACTATTCCATCCTTCATCCAGTACATGACGCCGTGTGGATATGCAGTTATCTCACAGTCTAAAATGGTCTCCCTCCCACGATATTGTCCTATACGTAGTGTTGGAAGCGCAATCTCTGGAGGAACTGAAATAATAGTATTGTCTGATGGATTAATCAAAGCAGTCTTTATTACTGTGATAAACAAATAGTTTGGTACCAGATATGTGCAATACGTTGAAGGTAAAAAGTTGACAAATACAGTTTAAATGTACAATCGAAACATACAAATGCCACATAGAATTCTAAAATTAACGAAACGTCTTGCGCAATTTAGTAGAAATAAAATAAATATTACATAATTAAAAAATGTTATACGTATAAAATAGTCATTCGTATTCCGAACTTTGGCGAGGAACGTCCATTTCGAGATTCAAACAGACCCATGGTTTAAATGAAACGAAATGACGAGGAAAATGTCCCTTAAACTATTACATATATACAAATGCAAATATGTAATCGCTCATATTAGAAATATGCTCCGACAGCACAAAAAGGCTTTTGAGATGCGGATTTACTGGAATTGAAATTTATAGGACCTTACAAGTTCTTGATGGTCAGGTCGAGCTGCCCCTGCTACAGTAACCAACAGTAGATAGAACTACCTGCAACTGTCGCAGCTATATTTGGCTTCCTTTTGAACGTTTTCGCTGGTAGATCAGGCGACCCCCTTAAACCATATGCTGTGGAGAGAGACGGATGGCAAGAGCTTTGCAGACCATGCTGGGCTTCGATTCCGGTACAACAGTACCTGATGGTCATTACATGCATCCGACATTGTCTTGGCACTGGATTTAGCGAGCAAGCGTAACTGCAAAACTCTCCTTCACTTAAATCAAACAAACGTACATGTCATGACGTTATTTTCTCCCTACTCCAGACACATTAAAGTCATGTAGTGATGGGCAAGCGGTTAGGTGAATGTTTGGATACATTGGGAGTTATTGCTGAAAACATGTACACAGGTGGCTCAAGGAGCAGGTTCGCATTTTACTGAACCGATGTAGCGGTATAACTCCTCTTCCACCAGGCGATTTGGAAGACCATTTAG
Source organism: Unio delphinus (assembly GCA_029339505.1). Taxonomy (NCBI): domain Eukaryota; kingdom Metazoa; phylum Mollusca; class Bivalvia; order Unionida; family Unionidae; genus Unio; species Unio delphinus. The sequence continues at coordinate 11,009,344 of JAQISU010000099.1, forward strand.
GATCAAAACGATCATCTCTGTAGCACGAGGAAGGGACGACACAATCTATTCTAAACATTACCACATTCACCTTAACCCTGGTCAGTATACCACGGCTGACGCGGAGCCCACTATTGCGGTCGAAAACCTAACAATAAATTAAACCTGATACAACTCACTATTGGTGCCTGGAATGTGATCACATTTAGGGACAGTACACCTTAGAGAACAACAGCCCTATATAAGCTCTGAGAATGTTCATTGAAAACCGGGCACATTTAAAGACACACACACACACACACACACACACACACACACACACACACACACACACACACACACACAATTTGAAGAATAAACAAAAACATTATTCAGCTACTTACAATACTATTAGTAGTCCTCGTAGTCTTCCACAAAGTTAATTTCCTTCGACTTAATGCATTACAATATTATTAGTAGTCTTATTAGTAGTCCTCGTAGTCCTCCACAAAGCTAATTTCATTCGACTTAATGCATTACAATATTATTAGTAGTCTTATTAGTAGTCCTCGTAGTCCTCCACAAAGCTAATTTCCTTCGACTTAATGCATTACATTATTATTAGTAGTCTTATTAGTAGTCCTCCATAGAGTAACCTCGGTCGAGTTAATGCATTACTGAATGTTAGTAGTCATCCACAAAAGTTAACTTCCTACGAGTTAATGCATTACTCAATGTTAGTAGTCCTCCACAAAGTTAACTTCCGACGAGTTAATGCATTGCACTACTTTTTATTAGTCCTCCACAAAGTTAACTTCCGACGAGTTAATGCATTGCACTACTTTTTATTAGTCCTCCACAAAAGTTAACTTCCTATGAGTTATTGGATTACTTAACCAAAGTAGTCATTAACAAAGTAACCTCCTACGAGTTAATGCATTACTTAATGTTAGTCTTCCTCCACAAAATTAACTTCCTACGAGTTGATGCACTACAATATTGTTAGTATTCCTCCAGAAAGTTAACTTCCTACGAATGAATACATTACAATACTGTTAGAAGGCCTCCACTAAGTAACCTCCTTCGAGTTATTGCATTACTTAATGTTAGTAGTCATTAACAAAATAACTTCCTACGAGTTAATGCACTTCTTCCATCTTGTGAATATGGTCATGAACACGTGTAGCTGCCTGAAACGGAACATTATTAGCGTCACGGTGATTGCATTCTTTAGTTCTTGTGGGCTTTCGTAATGGTTTCTCCGAAATAAACAATTCAGTTTTGGAATAAAGTTAGTAGCTATGGAGTTAAAAAGTTTGAAGGAGCTAAATGTGCTACGTTCAGTGGATGATTTGGGGTTGGCGACAAGTTGTTATTTGGTCTACACCTTTTAGGTGTACAACGATGCCATCCCACAGTATGTCTTGATAATTTTGCTAACAACCTCACGTAAATTACATCTAACATACTGTGGCATAGTAGTTTCCACTCATTGTCGTGTTATTTGGTAACATACGGTTGAAAAGTATTCAATGTGGATTGAGGAGCACAATGCACATAAAATTTCTAGCAGATTTGGAAAATACATGCTTTGTTTTAGGCGATAGCGTTCTAGTGTACTTCCACTCATTCCTGTGTCTCTTACAGTAGGATTCCAACCAGTGTTTTTAAACGTTTCATCACATGTAAAGGTTTTATTTAAGAATGAATAGCCTTCTACTTGGCATCTGTATATTAACTCCCTGAAGATCCTCCCACTTAGGACTGTTGTTCCTTATCAAGTCATCTGAGCGCCCAGTGGCAAGAAACCTTGTGTATTCCTAATTCATAGGTCAGAAGATCTTCAACAATTCGGTATGAAAGAACAAATTTGTCTGCTACCTCTCAAACAATAATAGATCTAAATTATAAAACGTATTATTTAACACAGCACAACTGGGGGGCCGCGAGTGGTCAAGTAGTCTAACGCGCTCTCCTTTATGAATCACTGCTATCTCACCTCTGTCTGCCTGGGTTCGAGTCTCAGATTCGGCCAATGCAAGTATGTGAGAAAGCTTGCCAGTAGCTTCTCATGGGTCGGTGGTTCTTTCAAAGGGTCTTCCCGGGTTCGTCATCCACCATTAATAGTGACAGTCGTGTATGACCTATCGTGTGCTGAAAACTGCCGTTGAACCCTACAACAACAATCAACACAATTGATTACTTCTTCTCAAAGTTATATCCTTGGCATACCTTCTCTTATATGAACAGCCTCCGTTTAATTAATCTACCTTTATACTAAGCTGAGAAAAGTGGATCAGGTTCATGAACATAATTCATGTCAGTTTTTATCCGTTTAACGGGTTTTCCTCACTCTGCATACCTTGTATCATCAACATCTTTTCGAAATCGGATTAATCTGCCATTGTGACGTAAAAACTGTATGACGTTTCATAACGTTGGGTTGCAGTGTTTAGAAGATATTGCATTTGTTCTGGAAATTATCGCTCAGCTCTCGTGTATTTGGTGAGTCACACGATGTTTCAACTTCACTGCGTAAAACAGAACATTTCCTTGTTTTCAGGGATGAGCATATTATGGTAAAACGTGTTTCCATGATAGCTCAAACCATCGAAGAGAATAACTCTATCCTGTTGGTTACAGCTGGATATAGTGAAATCTTGAGATATCTATTACTCGCAGTTATGATACAGAATTTCAGCAACAACCATTAGGAGCATTTGAACCTGTCTCTATTGACTTAGTACGGACAATCGTGATGAAGAGTACACCAAAGTCTTGTGAATTCGATCCAATTATCAATGATGTTTGAGTGCTTAGACACAATATTGCCTTCATTAACTGATGTTATTGATATCTCTCTCTCTGATCGGGAGTATTCCCATCATTTTTCAAAACTGTCGTCGTTAAGCCTCTGCTGTAAAAACCAACACTTGACCATAACGACTTAAAAAAAAACTATCGCCCAGTTTCTAATCTCCCATTCATATAAAAAATCTTAGAAAACGTTGTTCTAACCCAACTTGTATCTCATTTGAATTCAAACAGTCTTTTTAGCAATGTACAGTCTGCATATCGCCCTTGCCACAGTACGGAAACTACTCTTCTGAAAGTATTTAATGACATTCTCTCTGCTTTGGATAGTGGAACGATTACAGTTCTCACCCTTCTGGATTTTTCTGCAGCATTTGAGACAATATACCATTATATATTACTTCATCGTCTCCAGCATGTATTTGGCATTCAGAATATAGCCTTACAATGGCTCAAGTCCTATGTAGACAACAGGACACAAATTGTACCTGCAAATGGAATACATTCCAGCCCAGTTGATGTATATTGTGGTGTTCCACAGGTCTGTTCTTGGACCTGTTTTCTTTATTCTCTACACTCAGCTGCTCTCAAGTGTCATAGGTCATCACCCAGTGTCTCACCAACTGTACGCTGATGACACTCAAATATACAAGTTTAGCCACCCATCCAACTGAAGTTGATGCTACCATCCATGAAGTAGAGAGGTGCATTTCTGATGTGAAATCATGGATGACATGTAACAAGCTGCAGATGAATGACGATAAAACTGAGGCTATTCTGATCACAACACAAATACTTTCTCATTCACATCCTTTACCTCAGACAATAAATATTAGCAAGACCAACATTAAATTCACACAGTCAGTACGAAACCTAGGTGTTACTCTAGACAGTACTCTCACATTGCACCAACATGTCATGAACATATGCAAGGATGCACATCTTGAACTGAGACGCATTAGTTCCATTCGCAAATATCTTTCAGTTGATGCCACTAAACACTTTTGTGTTCATTAGTACTTTCAAGACTGGACTATTGTAACTCAATTCTGTCTGGTTCGTCACTATATTTACTCCAGAAACTTCAAAAAGTTCAAAACACAGCTGCATGGATCATCTTTAGAGTACCTCGATCAAAACACACCTCACCACTACTCTGTACCCTATACTGGCTATCAATTCAATACAGAATCAAACATAAAATGTGTTCTCTGTGCTATGTTTCACTGACAGACTCCAGTCCAACATACCTGTCCGGCCTCACCCATGTGTATACACCAGCAAGATACTTACGCTCCTCTTCTGATAATCATATACTCATTGTTCCCACTATGAAAATGAAGTCATATGGACAACGTTCTTTTGCATACCAGAGCCCAGCGAAGTGGAACGAATTGCCCATTGAAATTAGACACAAGGACACAGTGGACCCTTTTAAGACTGCTCTTAAAACTCACCTTTTTCGACTGCAGGGACAAACTAAGAGACCAAATAATGTTTTGTATCTTATATATTTTCAGCGTGTTTCTATGTGTTCGAATTTCATTGTTTTTGTCATTTGTGTTTCTGTAGAATACTCATATCATTATAGACGGTGTAAAGCGCTTAGAGCTTCTAAAGATTAGGCGCTATACAAAGTCCTCATTATTATTAAACAGATAAAAAAGCTAGCTATATCTGGAAATGTTAATGACTGTATTCATGTCCTACTGTGGGTTTTGACTATCCATACGCTAATCCAGAAGCATTGAATCTAGTATGTAATTAAGTCAGCAGTTTCTAAAGCAAGTACTTACACTCTACAAAGACTTTCATCTGCCTAGTTACTGCGGGTCCCACTTCGTTGTAAGCAACGCACTCGTATGTTCCATCACAATATCGGGAAACATTGTGAATTACAAGCATCTCTCCAGCCGTCCCAATTCCTGCTCAAATAACAGCGGGCTTTATATAAAACTATCTAATACAAAATTTTGATAAAAAAAAATTGTGTCTGGTAGACTCCAGATTATAAAAAAAGCAAACACAAGCAGTTGAAAAGTACAGTTTAGCGTTACAACTTTCCCATTATTTAATGGCGTCAATACAAATGTTTCCTCTTACCAGACGAATAATTTTCTCTGTTATCAGTCATTATGACTTTAAATGCAAATGCGATATAATTTCTACATAATTATTACTTATAACAAAAAAAAAATGTTTGCCTGAGAAACTTAAATAGGAAAATCTTTCAAGGTAATATATTTTCTGAGTAGAATAAAATCTTTGAGGTAATATATATATATATATATATATATATATATATATATATATATATATATATATATATATATATATATATATATATATATATATATATATACATATAAATTGTCCCGCAAATTTCGTGAAACAAAGTATATTTAAGTATACTTCCTTATGATCAATTTGTAACATACTCAATTTACTCAATAAATAAATACTATAAAATAGCAGCTTGACGAAGCTTGTTCTAACAAACGCAAACGCTTTTGAAAAGAGGCTTTTCTTGCAAAGTTAGCCAAATAAAAGCTTTCCAGACATACATACCCTTTAATGTTTTTAATTTCATTGTTAGCTAAATACGGTTGACTAATATATATGAATTAGTTTCAGTCCAGAAGCCTAGTTCTTCCAAACTATGAGAAGACAGTATTTAATCTACGTCAGAGTTGAAACATGGAGAAATAAATTGGTAAGAGTGAGAGAACAAAAGCAGTGTTACTCCAGTGTTGAAACCGTGCTTGAGAAAATGTGGGAGTAACAAGTGTTTCTTCAACGATCCTACATCTAATATCTACATCTAGCATAACTCAGCACTACACGAAGCAAAACATGTGTACGTAAAATGCCTATAAAGCCGTGCACGGTAATAGACGTTGACACTAAATAAAAGGGTAGTTGTAGCTCTAATATTCGATGTCATTATTAGTGAAAATCCAATACTAATTTGTAGGTGTTCGTGTACCTATTTTGAAGCACATTTTTTGTTAACAAGTTATTTAATTTGTATATTATTTGTTATTTACTAAAAATAAATTTGGTTAAGAAATGGAATAATTGTGAAACAGTTTATGAGTCATCACCTCGACAATAAACGCTGTATATCATAGGTAATTACAGAAGTTTTAATTTTTGTAAATATATTTATATATATATTTTTATAAACCACTCGATTCGCATAGGTCTTTCTTCAAACTTTGTGAGAAAATATAATTCATGGGGCAATTGTAGTGTACTTCACTTATCTAGACAATAATATTTCGAAAAAAAAATTAAACTGACATGTTACCAGCAACATTTAGAAAATATTCAAATAAAACCCATCACAATATATTTATTTCTAAAAGAAACAACAATGTATTAAGCCATTGCCGTTCGGATGCAGCGAGATTTGAGATACCACTATAGCTAAGGCAGTACGACCATTGTATGTACTATAGAAAAGATGAGTTGTTTCACATCATGCTGAATCAATAGAGTGCCATTAAGGATTAATGTTCTTATCTTTGTTGTGAAATATTTTTCAGACTATGAAGAAAAATCATTTGGTGGCAGTGGGGGAGTAATTGATAGCACTTAAATTTTAACAGGTTTCTCAAAGATATACAAAAATAGTCAAATACAATACTTTGTGTTTTGAAGATATAGTATTTACTCCACGGATCGAAAGGACGTAACAATTTAATAAATAATGAATGTTTTCCATTTCAATTAATTTTGAAGAAGATAATTTCTTCGACCGTCATACATAATTGGAATTTATTTCAATATCCTTGATGGTACAAGTGCCACTTTAAATTAAGTGATTAAAATCTCTGATCCAATATTTCTAAATATTATATATTTACGTATAGTGTACCCAAGACATCTTTCTGTTATATAATTCAGAGCATTATCTGATCAGTAGATTTCATCCATTCATTTTAAAATCATTAAGGGTAGCTACATTTACATGTCGGTTATTATTTATCGTTACTATTAGTCTATATTAAATTTAAAATGTCGATTTCATTGTAATTTTCAGCCTCGAGTTCTTTGGATAATATTTATTACTTAATAACATTTGATTCAGTAGACATAGAAAATGGAAATACATGTCTTTAAAAGAAGCATAATGAAAATTAAAATATGAAAGGTAAACGAAAAATTATTCCAAATTCCATTTTAAACCTTGAAAATACTGGCACAATGAAGTGAGATAGAGTGCGTTGCTTGCTTCCTTAGGTCGTAAAATATAACGTCTTGAGTACCTAATTCGCATGCTCATACCGACCTTACGCGTATCATATGAAAGATCATTTCCCTCTGAAGTTATTGTAAACAGTAATGCACGTGATACAATTGAAGTGTGAACTACTTTTCTTCCACATGCTAGGTGTAAATCGGCATAACAGTACTGCCTTATATATATATATTTTATTGCATAACAATAGCATTCGCTTCAGTTAGTTTCCCATTTGACGTGCGTTTACACAGTGCAGAGGTCTTTAGAATTTACAAGAAAGCAGTTTCTTATATATTGGTTGATTGCACAGACAACAATGTGGCCCGTATACAATATAAGTAAAGTATACTCTCTCTCTCTCTCTCTCTCTCTCTCTCTCTCTCTCTCTCTCTCTCTCTCTCTCTCTCTCTCTCTCTCTCTAAAATAAATATTTTTCTAATAAAAAGAAAGTTATTGCTATGCATATGAGTATATATTATGGAGTCTGAGATTTTATGGAATCGCTTGGGTGAAGTCAATACCTCACAATACCTCACATTACCTCATACAATCAATCTATATATATATATATATATATATATATATATATATATATATATATATATATATATATATATATATATATATATATATATATATATATATATATATATAAAGAATACAAATCATATGGCATATAACAGTCCTTTCAAATGCACTGGATCCAGCAAGGGATCACGTGTGTCAGGGATTGATAAATTTAAATGCAAAAAACTGACAAACAACAGTGCAGAACTAGTATCACTCTAGCCTGAGCGCTTTCGACTCTTAATGAGTCTTTATCAAAGGCAAATACAGAACATAGACAAGACAGACAAGTAAAATACAAAAATCGTGTTTACAAAACTTTACATGTATGTTTCTACAGGAATTCAACCTTTAAATTTATTATGTTACAACTAGTTTCTTTCAACTTGTTGCGGATGCTGTAAAATGTCTGTATTGACTTAGAAATCGATGAGCCAAAGCGACACATCTGTTTTTGTATGTAAATTTATGTACGCGTAAATTATATCCCGGATATTTTACATTAGTAGTAAGAGGCTATTAAGCAAATTTAGAGAATTATTTAAAAGAAAATGTGTCCGATGGAAAAGATAATTAAATTTGTAATTTGTGCACGGCTGTCTTTTTCTAGTCTTCTTGGTTTAAACCGCTTGGTTTCAATGTTCGAAGGCGTCGTATCCAGTAAGATTCCTTTTCTTTCCTGGTTTCGGACCTCCAGTTGTGGTTGTGAGCAATTGCAATAAGTGTTACATCACTGAAGGTGTGTTCAGGGGAGGAGAAGTGTTCTGCGACCGGACTTCTGTATAGCTTCTTTGTTATCCAATCAGATCTATGAAGGTTGATCCTTTTGTGTAGCCTCACAGTTTCTCCGACATACTGCATGCTACAGATCTTACATGTGATGAGATAAATTGCATTCTGTTTTGCACGTTTTGTTTGGACCATGTATGTTTAGTTTTTCTCTTGTCACTGTGTTAGTGTATATGTTCCAATATTTTCCTTATTGTATTTAGATAATTGCAGCATCTAGTTGAATGGAGACGATGTCTCAACCAATACAGAAAACATTTAAAACGTTACGCAATGAAACTAATGCCTTACTTCGTCTAAAGGATCAAGGCACTCTCTTGCATCAGTTCCTTGAAACAAACACAGTCACTAAATGTCTTCAGATTCATGTCAAATTGTTGGCAAGAGTTCAAACAGATTTAACAAAAGATTGAATAAAATAACGCACGATGCATCCATGAAACTCACAGCCCTACTTGGGAAAAACTTAAATCATCAATATCAAGTCAAATCAGCAACCATCGAAGAACTAAAGCAGCAGCTACATTCAGTTTCCACTGAGGAACAATTGCAAACGTTTTACTCGAAATTAAACAAGGATCAACAAAGAGTCTCTGCAAAACTATACAAAATCAGAAAAAGAAAACTTCGAAGTCATGATTTACAACCAAATCACTGATGTGAAGAAAATTTAACTGACGAAATTTCTTCTAAAAACAAACGCAATAAAAACAAATCGCCGCAAAAGGAAGATTTGTTAGCACTCTAACGCAAAAATGAATTCCACTGTTACCAACACAGTGGTCAGTGTCTCAAAGTTAGAACTTACGGAGGCAGAAATACAACTTTTATCGAAGGGTTTGAGTTTCTGTCCCCGTCGAAAGACATACGATAGAGTGAAACTGAAGAAGGACACCGAAGAGTTTAGCCGCCGACTAAGACTCAAGGCCCATTTTGCCTTGCAGCCAATAGATAAATCAGAGAAAACTATAACCTGCGACCAACCCACATTCAGCAAGAAAAGTATATGTAATTGGTCCCCATCAAAAAGTTCAATTCAAAATCTAGAAGCCTTTATCAACTCAGTTGAAACGACACTTCCAGACACATCAACCATACTAACAAATACTCTAATTTGACAAAAGAAGAATCAGATGCCCTACACTCATTGAAAAGCAGAACAGATATTATAATTAAGCCTGCAGATAAGGGTTCGGCTGTGGTCGTTATGAATAGGGAAGACAAAATTGTGAAGCAAGTAGACAACTAAGTGACGCTAGATTCTACCAAAAACTAGACCATGATCCAACACTGGAATATGCATAAACCATCACTAATACTATTAACGAGGCGTACCAAATCGGGCACATCGACCAGCAAACGAAAAACTACTTAAGCCCAAAAAACCCAAGGGCAGGTAGATTTTATATTCTACCTAAAATCCACAAGCAAGGAAACCCAGGCAGACCTATAATCTCTGGTAACGGGCATCCCACAGAAAGGATATCAGAATATTTGGATCATTTTATGAGACCATATGTCCACAAATTACCATCATATCTTCAGGACACGACAGATTACCTCATAAAGAGCCAAGCAAACGAACCATTACTGCCAGATTCATTGCTTGTTTCCTTAGACGTCACATCTTTGTATACTAACATACCGCACAACGAAGGGATACAGGCGTGTAGCGAAGCATGGGAAACAAGAACAGTAGACAATCCACCAACACAATTCCTAGTCCGACTCCTGGAGCTGGTCCTAAAACTCAGCAACTTTGAATTTAATGAAGAAAACTACCTTCAAATTATTGGAACCGCAATGGGTACAAAAATGGCCCCTTCGTACGCTAACAATTTTATGGGAAAACTAGAAGGTCAACTATTAGCATCGGTTGAACTTGCAACATAACAGTGGGTACGCTTTATCGATGATATTGAACTGAAGTGGCAACAAGGAAGAGAAAATCTGGATGATTTCATATCAAAGACAAACAACTTCCATCCTTCAATAAAATTCACGTCTGAAGTCTCCAACTTAAACCACGTTTTCCTAGACACAACAACCAGACTGGTAGAAAACAAAATCCATACAGACATCTACTCGAAACCAACTGACAAACACCAATATCTCCTCCCAACCAGCTGTCACCCAAAACACTGCATTAGGAACATCCCATATAGTCAGGCACTGAGGATACGCAGAATTTGCTCCGACGATGACACATTCCAAAAAAGTCTGAAGAGCTATCTAAACATTTAATTTACCGAGGCTACGACAAGGACCTGATTACTGAGGCAACCCAAAGGGCTAAGCTAACAAACCGCGATGACCTATTAAAATATGGAAAGAAGGAAAAAGGCCGATAGGATACCATTTATCCTGACCTACCATCCAGACAACCCCAAAATAGGTAAAATCATCGGGAAACACTGGCCCATCGTAGAATCATCGGATGCACTAAAGTTAATCCTCCCGAACAAACCTGTAGTAGCCTACCGGAGAACAAAAAACCTCAAGGACATCCTAGTCAGGGCGAAGCTAGCGCCAATCACTAATAAAGACCACCCGAGTCAATCTTGCCCCTGTCGCGATAAAAGGTGCAAAACATGTCAACACATGATAGAAATCAGGATTTTTTCTAGCACAGTGACGAGAGAAAAACTAAACACACATGGTCCAAACAAAACGTGCAAAACAGAGAATGTAATTTATCTCATCACATGTAAGATCTGTAGCATGCAGTATGTCGGAGAAACTGAGACGCTACACAAAAGGATCAACCTTCATAGATCTGATTGGATAACAAAGAAGCTATACAGAAGTCCGGTCGCAGAACACTTCTCTTCCCCTGACCACACCTTCAGTGATGTAACACTTATTGCAATTGCTCACAACCACAACTGGAGTTCCGAAACCAGGAAAGAAAAGGAATCTTACTGGATACGACGCCTTCGAACATTGAAACCATGCGGTTTCAACCAAGAAGACTAGAAAAAGACAGCCGTGCACAAATGTAATTATATTTTCCATCGGACACATTTTCTTTTAAATAATTCTCTAAATTTGCTTAATAGCCTCTTACTACTAATGTAAAATATCCGGGATATAATTTACGCGTACATAAATTTACATACAAAAACAGATGTGTCGCTTTGGCTCATCGATTTCTAAGTCAATACAGACATTTTACAGCATCCGCAACAAGTTGAAAGAAACTAGTTGTAACATAATAAATTTAAAGGTTGAATTCCTGTAGAAACAGGCATGTAAAGTTTTGTAAACACGATTTTTGTATTTTACTTATCTGTCTTGTCTATGTTCTGTATTTGCCTTTGATAAAGACTCATTAAGAGTCGAAAGCGCTCAGGCTAGAGTGATACTAGTTCTGCACTGTTGTTTGTCAGTTTTTGCATTTATATATACACCAAGAAAAATCTATATTTTTATGCAAGTTTACTTCTGTTTCAAAACAAGATACTGCCAGTGTTAAAGCAATCATTATTCGTTTAATTGGGAGCGGATCCAAATTTTAACCAAGGTTGTGACTGGGTGCTAGTAGATATGGATCTTTGGTTTAATCAGCTAATTTGATATTCTTTAAAAAAAATCTTAACCAAATTGGATAGCTTCATCAGCCAATCCATTATATATGCCAGTGGAAATATAGTTGCCATTTTGCAAATAAAATCAAATGCTCCATTCAAACTGCCAACTTTGCCTTATCTATAACACAATTGACTGTTTTATGTCATTTAAGAAACGGAAATTTATTAGTTGAGATCTTCTTTCGACTCATTATTTAGATCCATTATTTTACCAGGCAAATACAGATGTTGACTTCACCGCTTGTTCTTTACCTCTATAGATCACTCTTAACCACGCATGTGTAAAGCAGATACTACACACACTAGTGCGATACCAATATACGTATACCATCTGACTCAATTTGACCAATCACATTTCGGCCACTTGGCTCCATTTTATAAACATCTGCAAATGAACGCATATTAACATGGGATATGTAATACTTCAAAAAAAAAAAGAACTCAGTTGGCGAAGGAATCTATATATATGGGTTCTTCCTTTTGTTGATATTGTTTCCCAATAAAAACGTCATGCATCAATGTATTAATATTTCCTTCTATAACAGTTTTGACCAAAACGAAGGCTGCATTAAATGCTATAAAAATTAAAAAAACATTTTATATTGGAACAATTCCGAAATCTACATATATTCATGTTAATAGCTTGTGTATATGCTATTTGTCGCTTCAAATCAAATTTTAAGAATTAACTCATATGTACATTGAAACAATGTTACAGAATGGTCAATGAAAATTAAAATATCGTTACCTGACAGATCTTTAGGTCATTTATAATCAATAACTGTATAACTAATATTTAAGTTCATGACAATCTTTCGTGATCGGTTAACACTATCATATTCTGCATAAGCTCTCGTATATAATGCAGATGAATATGATAAGACGTCAGGTTATCTTTATATCTATGTATTCCTATATAAGACAAATATGTTATTTAGCTAAATATACCAATTTCGTAAATGTTCTCTCTCTCTCTCTCTCTCTCTCTCTCTCTCTCTCTCTCTCTCTCTCTATATATATATATATATATATATATATATATATATATATATATATATATATATATATATATATATATATACGATAAGTCTTGTCTTTTTTAAATCGCATTTATATTTACATTTAAAATTAATAATAATTAACAGAAAATACTGATTTCTCTCTCTCTCTCTCTCTCTCTCTCTCTCTATATATATATATATATATATATTTATATATATATATATATATATATATATATATATATATATATATATATATATATATATATATATATATATATATATATATATATATATGTGTGTGTGTGTGTGTGTTTGTGTGTGTGTGTGTTGTTGTGCGTGTGTGTGTGTGTGTGTGTCCAATTTTGTATACACCACAACAAAGTCTCAAAGTCTTTCGTATGCTAATCCACAATTACACATGAAACAACATTCAGCCAAAATATAGTGATTTTTCTGATATGAATTGCACAATAAAGCAGCTAATTAACTAACTTTACGTAAGAAGCTAATTAACTAACTTTACGTAAGAAGCTAATTAACTAACTTTACGTAAGCAAACGCTGATATACCTTTAGGCTTCAGCGAGTATATGCAGGAATCAAGAAAGGTAAAGGCGCCTGTTTCCATGTCTAATCCTGGGGGACATAAAAAAGGAAACGAATACAAATAAACGAATATACCGTCACAAAATCATACTTGCAATAGAAAATTATTTATTGGAGGCAGTCGTGTATGAATTCGGTCACGGCAATATCTAAATTTGAAATCTGAGACGCATGAAATATATTCATAGAGTGCATATGTGAGGGAAATATGACGTTACAATAGAGAGCACTCATAATTTTGTATCCAGTTATCCAGCATGCTGAAGATACGTTGTTGATATTGAAATATCTGAACTATATCCGATTTTGTTTGAAGGAAACATGCAAATATATCTTGATCATAAACGTCACGACACTTCTGGAAGTTCAATACACACTTTGATACCACTGCATCCACAATTTCTTCTTGTCCATTGCAATATATAATCTAATACAACATGCGGGTATGCTGAGTGGGTTAGCACATTTTAAAATGTGTATTTAACTTAAGTCTTCATAATGAATGAAAATAATACAAAAACGAGAAAAATTAAACAATTCTGTTCTTAAAAGAATAAGTTTACTGCTTATTGAATGAATTATGGTAAGGTCGTTCTCTCATTTCACAATTCATGTCTGATTTCTGTATTGTTTCTTAGAAGTCCATAATTTTAAAATTCACAATGCATATGTCTGATTTCTGAATTGTTTATTAAAATTCCCTACTTTTAAAATGTATGCAGACGAAAAGTTTTCTACCAAGTAAGGCACCAAAGCACTCAACAACATTTTGTCCCTTATATGGTATGTAAGAGAATCATCGCACAATCTTTTTGTTCAATGTACGCAATTTTAAATTTCAGCTAGAATATAAACTAATTGCTTACTTTTTCTAGAGAAAAGAAACCCACTTGCCGTGCTAAATCATTCATCCGCTGATAAGACGTATTGGGGTGTGGTGTTTTAGTTTTGGCGGTGGGGGTACTAAATTAAGTATTTAAAATAGCGCTGTTCTTTTGGGGAAAAGAGTGTTGAATGAAGGATAAATTGTAACGTACATATATTGCCCTTGGCCTGATACAAAACTCCTCTAGTTCGTACTCACTTTAATAGTAGTTCATGGTATCTTCTCACAACTGTTTATAACTGACATTACATATAAAACATGTTAAGCTAAAATACAAAAATTAAATACTCTTGTGATTCATTCCCCACAACAGAAATCTTTAAAAGCAAATAAATACATAGAAGCACAAACTGCTTAAAAATCTAGCGATGAGTAAATAAAATTGTGAATATTGCAACGAGCGATAACATGCCGCGCATGAAGAAAACAAATTACGACAGCAGTACATACATAAAATAGTGTGCCTTTATGGATCATGTCACAAAGTGCTTTTAAGCTATTTCAGTCTGAAATCTTTCTCTTCCTTTCCAGCTTATTGTATGTATTATCGATTGGCAATCATATCCATGATAGTATTATTGATATATGATGACAGCACGATTGATAAAAATTACATGCATTTATTGTTTTTCTTCACAAATACTGCTGAGAAAACTTCATCAATAGCTGGCGAAAACTTATAAGGTTGAGAAAAAGTAAAGAATTAGATTATGTTTGTAAAAGTAGAACTATGTTTTGTATTTAATTATCATATTTTTATATATATATATATATATATATATATATATATATATATATATATATATATATATATATATATATATATATATATATATATATATATATATATATATGTGTGTGTGTGTGTGTGTGTGTGTGTGTGATTTTTTTATGTCAATAACAATATAAGGATTATGTAGCCCTTCCAAATATCAATTATTGTAATTGCTGAGTCAACAATCTATATCATGCATTAACTTTAAACGAATGTCTCGCTTCCAAAATGCCTTTTTTGAAGTTTACTTTGCCACAACAATTCGAAAAAGTAAACGTACTCCTTCTTCAATAATATACATAAGAAAGATATACATATGATCCTTTTTCTTTGTTTTCTGGTATTATATATAATTTGCACTGTCTTGGCAACATTTATGAATAGTTGAAGTAAACCCGGCATGCATGCATGCATGCATGCATGCATGCATGCATGCATGTATGTATGTATGTATGTATGTATGTATGTATGTATGTATGTATGTATGTATGTATGTATGTATGTATGTATGTATGTATGTTAAATGTATATAAAAATAATGGTGGATACGAGAATGAATACGTGCGAAGCGTGCAAAAACTGTCCACTAAATATTTGAGTGAATGCTTCCATTATTCTCTGTTTTAATCAAAATTAGATAGTTTTAACCTTTCTCTGGTCCACAGAAATAGGATACAAATATATAACCATCATTATTAGTGTGTTTGAAAATGCCTATTTTGTGCAATTAAAATCTCTGATAGTACTAAGACCATACGCTAAAGTCATATAGCATTGTTCTCTAGTTATTACTAATGTTTCACTTGCATAAAAGACAAAAGATAATGCAGTTCTGCTTGCCTAGAAATTGTTTACTTTTTTACTCCCATGTTTTTTTACTATTTATACTAATGACAAAATATCTTCTTTTGTATTCATTCGATAGTCAACAAATATGAAATGGACCAAACATAGGATTCACATACTTTACTTTTTCACAATTCGATTATGAATAGAAATGCAGTTTTTTAATTTGTTTCCATCACAACATGCTTTAATAATTATGTACTGTGTAATATATCGTACGCATAGTACATAAGAAAGTTTTAAATTTTGTTAGTGTCATTATATATCAGTTCACATACTTGTCTCGCAAGAAAATGAAACATATAAAAGGAACAACATCAAAGTCCGCAAAATTGAACTGAAAAAAATCCTCAACAAAAATCGAATTATGATGACACAGTGTCAGTCTAATTATTGCATGTGTTAAACACATTAATGCTAATAACTAGCCAGGGCAAAATTTCTCCTTACTTTCTTTGGCAATGGCCCTATCACTTGGCAATCTGTACCACGTGACTTCTGGCAAGGGAACACCAGTGACATTGCAGAGCAACATAACAGTTTCGCCTTCTCTTGCTGTTTTATCTCTACTGGACAGCTCATCAATAATCTTGGAGGGAACTGAAATTTAAAATAGTCATATTTTGTAATTTCAACAATAGTAATATCTAGTACCTTCGCTTTAAAAGTATGTATGTATGTATGTATGTATGTATGTATGTATGTATGTATGTATGTATGTATGTATGTATGTATGTATGTATGTATGTATGTATGTATGTATGTATGTATGACGTATGGTCTATGGATAATATACATTATGACGTATGGTCTATGGATAATATACATTATGACGTATGGTCTATGGATAATATACATTATGACGTATGGTCTATGGATAATATACATTATGACGTATGGTCTATGGATAATATACATTATGACGTATGGTCTATGGATAATATACATTATGACGTATGGTCTATGGATAATATACATTATGACGTCTGCTCAATGACATTTACTAATGTTTCGGTGTGAGAGATATCTTCTCAACACCAACTCTCCATATCCAACAAATATTCACTAAATTCTTACAACGACGTATATAGAAACAGAACATACCGTAGGTCCATTACAATACTATTCAAGGAAACGATGAGTCGTCATTTAACTTGAGACTGACATAAAATAAAACAAAAGATAGCAAATGGATTATAACCCTGATTATTCGTCTTCCCTGTAAGACAAATAAAATAAAAATCATGTTTTAATGTGGAGAAATGCTACTAGAAGATATTACTGGGGGTATTGTATCTGTTCATGATGTTATATATATATATATATATATATATATATATATATATATATATATATATATATATATATATATATATATATATATATATATATATATATAATCCGTGGATATTATATCTGACTTACCCAATACATTTAGCATCACCGTTTTTGTTTTGACTGGATTTGTGTTGATTTGACACGTGTAAGGTCCCTTGTCCTTATATTCCACTTTCCTTATATGGAGATTCCAGTCTTTCTTGTAAGGTCGCTCTATACTTATTCTTGTGTCGTCAATAATACGTCGATCATCTAACGTCAATAAAGTGGACCATTGGTCCGTCCAGACTACCTGCGAAAAAATATATTTGAGTGGTATATGAAAGTAAGGTTTATGAACTTGTGAAGTGGCAAATTTCAGTCGATCTATTAATAGACCATTAGGTGAGACCAGATAGCCATTAGTTAGATTTATGAAGACACGCTGTGTTAAAGAGGGATCTGTATAGTAGGATGCGACCATTGTACTAATTAAACCTTGTTTACTCAAGAGCCGACTGACTGCAAGCGACATTTTAAAGTTTCATTTCGCACGAAAAGTGTCAAAGTTAAGAAAACACAGAGATGCTGTTACTTAAAACCAAGAATGTCATATTGACCATGACGTATGCGACTTTTAGAGGAAAGCGGGAGAAAATATATTTTTTTCTGATTGGTTACGGTTAAAAAAGTGGTGTGTTTTCACACGAAAATTCGTAGAACATGATATTGCGCTAGCTAAATTAGAATTTAGACTTGAAATTGCTCTTTGAGAGAGACAAGGGGTATAATTATTTAGTAAAGGCTCCGGATGGTATTTTAGAGAAGTACATTCGTTAAATCGTAGTCCAGAGAAAAAACAGCCAAAACTACGGACAGGACACACCAAAAACACTAAGGTACTGTCACAATTCCATGTATATTGTTGATGCAATTTATATGATGTTTGCTTAGTTTACATGTCTGCATGATTTCATTTTACACATTTGTATAATTGATTTAATTTGATACATTTGTATAATAATGTGCTTTTGAATTATGAATTGGAATTCTTACCTTAATTCTTAGTTCAGAATGACGTAGTGTTAATTTATGTCGTAAAAACACTATGCCGAGTTATGAATAGGAAGTGTTACATTAATTCTTGAATTTATCATCTGGGTTGCATAATGATTATGTTCTAAGAATTTAATGTATTACATTAGTTAATGATTTGCGAGAATACATGTGAATTCACCGAATTTTGATTTCATAGATGATTTAGCGACAATGTATACGATTTATGTTCTGTGGAAATTAAGGCAATTGCCATAATTCAACACCTCGCTGTGTAGTGCGTTAATGTATTAGGTAAGGCAAAAGGAATTAACAATTTGTGTAACTACATTCATTTGAGGACATGTGTACTTAATTACTAGCCGTAAAGTTGTTATCACATAGAAATATCTGATTTTCGAACCAGGAATAATGGAAAGTCTCAGCTGTAACCATTGTAACGAGAGACTTATGTTGTTTTGATTTTCTTTTGAAATGAAGAAAATAGCTTTTTTGGGAAGATCGTGATGTTATGCAGTGAATGCATCCTACAGTGGACAAGTCCGGAATCAAGCGGAAACATCCACGATTGCCGAGTACCTAGAAATTGGACGAGACATTGACTTCTTGAAACAACATTGATTGAACAGTGAACGAGGATCGAGAAATAGCAGCTTATGAAAATCAACAGGGCATTGACTTTGATTGTAACACTTGATCCTATGATGATTTAGAACTATCAGTAATAGAACGGCTAATTTGTTTGAATCTTTTGCAAATCTTATTGTAATTCGGTGAAAGTTGTATTTCTAAACCACGTGTATTCCTAATGAAAGGAAGTTTCATAATTGTGGATGTATTTGATTAAATTGTTTATTTATCTTTACGGGGGCTCGTAGTTTTTTTGTTCAATATATCTGCTCAGTTTACTATATCTATTCTCATACTCGAACGGGGCAATTATATCGAGGGCGGTCATCTCTTAGATAACGAGTATCAAAATGGAGTGGGTTATAGTATTATTATTATATGTTGTACAATACTCCTTGACAAAGTGGGACGTAACAATTACCCTTTGACAAGTGGGGCTTATACAATACTATACGAATAATGCTCATAACCCGCAAGTAACCTGACAGACGTATTGCACAAAGACATATATAACCGTGAAACCTGAGAGAAAGTACGTACAAACAAAACGAAAACGTTAATTTGGAATGAAAGACGATTCACAAATATATAATGTATGCTAATAATTCTTTCGTTTTTGTGGATATGAAGTTTAATGGAATTATAAAAATATACTTAAATTCATGTACATGGAAGAGTGTCATTGAAGATTCAATATTATGATCAGTTTGGTGAGATTACTGGGTTTTTGCAATCAAGAAATCCCACAAATAAAGTGAATTGACTGTAATTCTGCAATTGCTGTCAAAACATGGGTTATCGATATAACTTAAATAAATTTTAAAAGAACATTTTCAACAAGCTGTGTACTTATCAATGATTTTTAATTGATGGGACAGTCCATTGCATAGAGAGATAGTCTTAAAATTGCTGACTTGGAAGTTTTCCATCTGCTCGAAATATTTCAAAGCACGCCATCTTTATTCTATCATCAGCTTCTACAGGAAAGAGACATTGTCAGTCAAATGAAAATGGTAAATATATTTAGATCACGAAATTTTGCAAGACGCTGGCGTTGTCGGTGTAATATATCCCAATAAAGCGACACACCAAACCCATGTAATAATGACAAACATGCAAACAGTGCCAGTAGACAAGGATTAAGAGATATGCTGTACTCTGTATCAATACCTAACGGGCATTTGAAAAGAATAAGAAATGATTTGGATGACTTCTGTCTTATATCAATATACTGAGTACCTTATGTTCCGCAAGATAATCTACGGAGCATGGCAACACAGCTATGTCTCCCTCGTGGACAGTTACATTGATGACTGGAACGTCAAAGCTTGGCTCTATGCCAAATACTGCAAATAAAACCAGCAAGATCGTGCATGTATTTTGATGAATACTAATCAGTGTACGTAAATATGGTATTGAGATGAACGGAAGCATTCCTTTCTTAATATCGGAGAACACCTAAAAGATTCAATTATTTAAAACCAGAAAGTACATTATTATGTCATACAACGATTATTCAGTATAAAATAAAGCGCGGCTGAGTAGCTATCAAAGATAAAGATTTCATAAAAAAAAAAAAAATAAATTCTACTTCCGCTGCTATTGCATATATTTACTGCATGGCGCACGTTAGTTACATGTTTTTGCTACGCTAGTTACAAACAGTGGCACAAATCTGCAAATGCATTCTACAAACGGATGCCATGGCACAGCTTGAGTATGCAACGATGATCCAGTAGCAACTAGAAGAATATAATTTAAGCTTGATATTGTGTTATTCTCTACCCGAAATAAGTGGATGATTTGTATGAAGTACGTTCTTATCACTTCTAGTTTAAAATTCGCACAAAAATTGAACATCTTCCAAACAACTTCCAAAGCTATAACTAACACACAGTAAGTCAACCGAATCATTTTTAAAAATAAATGCTTCTATACTTTTGCCATTAATCTTGAACCAATTCACCATCAACATGACTCACATACTGCATGAAAGATGCAAGAAATGAAAGAATAAAATAGTGAGAGAACGAATAAATCAAACTTAACGCACTGAATGCATACATGCGGAAATCTTTTCTTTCAGGTTGATTTGTAAAGAATGACAACTCAAATGAGCAGCAATGTGTCAATCTAGAAAATAAAACCAATGCCCAACACCATATGTTCTCAGAGAAAAGGCCATGATTTATAGTGTCCCAGAATCTCAATCTGTAATCTAGAAAATAAAGCCAATGCCCACACCATATGTCCTCAGAGAAAAGGCCATGATTTATACAGTGTCCCAGAATCTCAATCTGTAATCTCCTTATGGATAATATAAAATGAGAACACAAGGCAAGTGTCCCAGAATCTCAATCTGTAATCTCCTTTTGGATAATATAAAATGAGAACACAAAGCAAGTGTCAAAGTTTGACAATAGTACTGGAACAGATAAATAACGAATTAAAAATGTATAGAGAAACAGTTACACATCATCTGAATGACTATAGGACAGTGTAAAATAATGGTACTTTTAATTAAAATGAAAATTGTTATCCTACTAGAAAACGAAAAACGACTTTATAAAGAAGGCTTGCCGATCGGGGTTGAGAACGCTCTCTTGGTAACTGTATCGAGTAGATGAATTAAGGATGGCTTTTCCACCTCAAATTTTACAATCATCAAACGAGTAAATATTTAATCATCAGTTTCGTTAAATCGTATTTTTCACACCAATTATGTTGTCCTTTCTTTAGGAAAATAAATAACTACCATATCAAGAGGTAGTAAATTTAGTATATAATTTGCTCCTTAGGCCGAGAAACGTCAGGCAATTCGTTAGAGCAAACTATGTTCAGCTTAGTTCTTTCTATATTCAGATGTCTCGGATACAATTTATACTTTATGGAATTAATCATTTGCTATATCGTTTAAACTGGTATGCGTTAAATGTAGAATTTAACCTGTAAAGATTATACGATCCCTATGTAAAAAGTCCTATAGAGAAAATAATTAAAATGCTCAAATCCAGATTGACGAATAACACTGACAACATTTGTTTAATGACCAAAATAATGCCATAGGTGATAGAGGACATCATTTATTCATTAACCTAGCGAACATGTATCGTAAAATATCCAATATACTCATTCTAACTTGGCACATAATCGATAATTATTGTGTCAGATTGTCGTAAAGAAGGTGTCATTGATCATAGACCAAAGAATATAAACAATGAATTTGTTAGATGTGTAACATCTATGTTGATAATGCTTTAACATAGTCCCTTAAACCCTGATAACTTAGTATGTTCTCTGAATTACAGGAATTAAAAGTTATCTTGTGCATGTTCTTCCCATGCCAAAGGAATGTTTGCATTCTACAAACGGATGCCATGGCACAGCTTGAGTATGCAACGATGATCCAGTAGCTACTAGAAGAATATAATTTAAGCTTGATATTGTGTTATTCTCTACCCGAAATAAGTGGATGATTTGTATGAAGTACGTTCTTATCACTTCTAGTTTCAAATTCGCACAAAAATTGAACATCTTCCAAACAACTTCCAAAGTTATAACTTATGGATGTTCGTCATAAGTCTATAACTTCCTTCTGCTGGTAAAACCGTAGTCACAAATCACAAATCTCTAACTTTCTTCCACTGGTACAATTATAACCACAAATTCCAAGTCACTAACTTCCTTCCACTGTTACAATTATAACCAAAAATTCCAAGTCATTAAGTTCCTTCTACTTTTACAATTATAACCACAAATTCCAAGTCATTAACTTCCTTCTACTTGTACAATTATAACCACAAATTCGAAGCCATTAACTTCCTTCCACTGGTACAATTATAACCACAAATTCCAAGTCATTAACTTCCTTCTACATGTACAATTATAACCACAAATTCCAAGTTACTAACTTCCTTCTACATGTACAATTATAATTACAAATTCCAAGTCATTAACTTCCTTCCACTGGTACAATTATAACCACAAATTCCAAATCATTAACTTCCTTCCACTTGTACAATTAAAACCACAAATTCCAAGTCATTAACTTCCTTCCACTGGTACAATTATAACCACAAATTCCAAGTCATTAACTTCCTTCCACTTGTACAATTATAATTACAAATTCCAAGTCACTAACTTCCTTCCACTGGTACAACTATAACCACAAATTCCAAGTCATTAACTTCCTTCTACTTGTACAACCATAATCAAATGTCCTAATTTGCTATCTTCTTCTACTGACACAAGTATAATCACAAGTCGAATCACTAACTTCCTTCTACTTGTACAACCAATTATGGTAAAGGACAAACTATAATATTTAGTTTAAAGAATTGTTCACTCTGTAGGTCCAAATCGTTTTAATAATTGAATTGATGTTGTTTTAAAACATCTTAAAATGTGCACAATATATAAAGAAATCATTTATGAATCTGTACAATTTTAACGAAGAAAGATAACCATTCATAAAAAAACGTGTCAGATAAAAAAATATTTCAGCATCAGAAGAATAATTGTACAACATTTAAATTAGGAACAAAAG
This sequence comes from Unio delphinus, assembly GCA_029339505.1. Classification (NCBI taxonomy): domain Eukaryota; kingdom Metazoa; phylum Mollusca; class Bivalvia; order Unionida; family Unionidae; genus Unio; species Unio delphinus. The sequence continues at coordinate 11,032,973 of JAQISU010000099.1, forward strand.
TATATGAGCAAGCGTCAAACATATAAAAATTAAAAATGAACAATAAGTTGTGCTTGTGTCGTATTATTAGCTGTGTGATTTCTGGTTGATTATAAACGAAAATGTCTCATATGAACATAATTTGTAAAAGACTTGGTGCTTTGAGATAAACCAAAATGTGAGTTTTAAACAATAAAGTGACTGGGGCAATTTAATAATCCTGTAACGGTGATTAATCGTAAAGAAAGCTAAATAAGGACCGTGACCCGACAAACAAGTTAATCACATGATCAAAGTGTTCAAAAGGCGGACATTTGTAAAGTGACCATATTTCACGTGATACAAGACAAAATGATGTCACATATTGTTTAGATTACATTGTAAATGGACCGTGAAGCAAAGATTGCAAATCAGTCGTCTGTAATTTTGACCTTATATTGAAGATAAGACAAAAGTGAATCCATATATTTTATTTTCTATGTATCTTCCTAACACCAATATTAAAATAGGGTCATACTATTGTGTTTTAAAATGATTGGTTTAGTCGTATATCTTTTATCTATTTATATTTTATCACCATTACAAGAAATAGATAATTAATTGAATTAAAATATTAAAAAAGTACGAATATAGTTTAAAATAGGTAATATAAAAGATAAATAATTTGTGCAGGAGAGAACGTTAATTATTTTACCTTCAGAGTTTTAAATGACATTAGAGAAATATACTGCATATATACAGTTTAGATATGGATAACATTTCATTAATGTTGGTAGTTTAAAAATGGATAGCATTTCATTAATGATGGAAGTTTAGAAATGGATAGCATTTCAGAAATGGATAGCATTTCATTAATGTTGGTAGTTTAAAAATGGATAGCATTTCATTAATGATGGTAGTTTAGAAATGGATAGCATTTCATTAACGATGGTAGTTTAGAAATGGATAGGATTTCATTAATGTTGGTAGTTTACAAATGGATATCATTTCATTAATGATGGAAGTTTAGAAATGGATAGCATTTCATTAATGTTGGTAGTTTAGAAATGGATAGCATTTCATTAATGATGGTAGTTTAGAAATGGATAGCATTTCATTAATGTTGGTAGTTTAGAAATGGATAGCATTTCATTAATGATGGTAGTTTAGAAATGGATAGCATTTCATTAATGATGGTAGTTTAGAAATGAAGAGGATTTCATTAATGATGGCAGTTTAGAAATGGATAGCATTTCATTAATGATGGTAGTTTAGAAATGGATAGCATTTCATTAATGATGGTAGTTTAGAAATGGATAGCATTTCATTAATGATGGAAGTTTAGAAATGGATAGCATTTCAGAAATGGATAGCATTTCATTAATGATGGTAGTTTAGAAATGGATAGCATTTCATTAATGATGGTAGTTTAGAAATACATAGCTTTTCAGAAATGGATAGCATTTCATTAATGATGGTAGTTTAGAAATGGATAGCATTTCATTAATGATGAAAGTTTAGAAATGGATAGCATTTCATTAATGATGGAAGTTTAGAAATGGATAGCATTTCAGAAATGGATAGCATTTCATTAATGATGGTAGTTTAGAAATGGATAGCATTTCATTAATGATGGTAGTTTAGAAATGGATAGCATTTCATTAATGATGGTAGTTTAGAAATGGATAGCATTTCATTAATGATTGCAGTTTAGAAATGGATAGCATTTCGTTAATTATGGTAGTTTAGAAATGGATAGCATTTCATTAATGATGGTAAATTAGAAATGGATAGCATTTCGTTAATTATGGTAGTTTAGAAATGGATAGCATTTCATTAATGATGGTAGTTTAGAAATGGATAGCAGTTCATTAATGATGGAAGTTTAGAAATGGATAGCATTTCAGAAATGGATAGCATTTCATTAATGATGGTAAATTAGAAATGGATAGCGTTTCGTTAATTATGGTAGTTTAGAAATGGATAGCATTTCATTAATGATGAAAGTTTAGAAATGGATAGCATTTCATTAATGATGGAAGTTTAGAAATGGATAGCATTTCAGAAATGGATAGCATTTCATTAATGATGGTAGTTTAGAAATGGATAGCATTTCGTTAATGATTGCAGTTTAGAAATGGATAGCATTTCATTAATGATGGAAGTTTAGAAATGGATAGCATTTCATTAATGATTGCAGTTTAGAAATGGATAGCATTTCGTTAATTATGGTAGTTTAGAAATGGATAGCATTTCATTAATGATGGTAAATTAGAAATGGATAGCATTTCGTTAATTATGGTAGTTTAGAAATGGATAGCATTTCATTAATGATGGTAAATTAGAAATGGATAGCATTTCGTTAATTATGGTAGTTTAGAAATGGATAGCATTTCATTAATGATGGTAAATTAGAAATGGATAGCATTTCGTTAATTATGGTAGTTTAGAAATGGATAGCATTTCATTAATGATGGTAAATTAGAAATGGATAGCATTTCGTTAATTATGGACGTTTAGAAATGGATAGCATTTCATTAACGATGGTAGTTTAGAAATGGATAGCATTTCATTAATGATGAAAGTTTAGAAATGGATAGCATTTCATTAATGATGGAAGTTTAGAAATGGATAGCATTTCAGAAATGGATAGCATTTCATTAATGATGGTAGTTTAGAAATGGATAGCATTTAATTAATGATGGTAGTTTAGAAATGGATAGCATTTCATTAATGATGGTAGTTTAGAAATGGATAGCATTTCATTAATGATTGCAGTTTAGAAATGGATAGCATTTCGTTAATTATGGTAGTTTAGAAATGGATAGCATTTCATTAATGATGGTAAATTAGAAATGGATAGCATTTCGTTAATTATGGTAGTTTAGAAATGGATAGCATTTCGTTAATGATGGTAGTTTAGAAATGGATAGCATTTCATTAATGATGGTAAATTAGAAATGGATAGCATTTCATTAATGATGGAAGTTTAGAAATGGATAGCATTTCGTTAATGATGGTAGTTTAGAAATGGATAGCATTTCGTTAACGATGGTAGTTTAGAAATGGATAGCATTTCATTAATGATGGTAGTTTAGAAATGGAGAGGATTTCATTAATGATGGCAGTTTAGAAATGGATAGCATTTCATTAATGATGGTAGTTTAGAAATGGATAGCATTTCATTAATTATGGACGTTTAGAAATGGATAGCATTTCATTAATGATGGAAGTTTAGAAATGGATAGCATTTCATTAATGATTGTAGTTTAGAAATGGATAGCATTTCATTAATGATGGTAGTTTAGAAATGGATAGCATATCATTAACGATGGTAGTTTAGAAATGGACAGCATTTCATTAACGATGGTAGTTTAGAAATGGATAGCATTTTATTAATGATGGTAGTTTAGAAATGGATAGCATTTCATTAATGATGGTAGTTTAGAAATGGATAGCATTTCATTAATGATGGTAGTTTAGAAATGGAGAGGATTTCATTTATGATGGCAGTTTAGAAATGGATAGCATTTCATTAATGATGGTAGTTTAGAAATGGATAGCATTTCATTAATGATGGTAGTTTAGAAATGGAGAGGATTTCATTAATGATGGCAGTTTAGAAATGGATAGCATTTCATTAATGATGGTAGTTTCGAAATGGATAGCATTTCATTAATGATGGTAGTTTAGAAATGGAGAGGATTTCATTAATGATGGCAGTTTAGAAATGGATAGCATTTCATTAATGATGGTAGTTTAGAAATGGATAGCATTTCATTAATTATGGACGTTTAGAAATGGATAGCATTTTGTTAATGATGGAAGTTTTAGAAATGGATAGCATTTCATTAATGATGGTAGTTTAGAAATGGATAGCATTTCATTAATGATGGTAATGTAGAAATGGATAGCATTTCATTATTGATGGTAAATTAGAAATGGATAGCATTTCATTAATGATTGTAGTTTAGAAATGGATAGCATTTCAGAAATGGATATCATTTCATTAATGATGGAAGTTTAGAAATGGATAGCATTTCATTAATGATGGTAGTTTAGAAATGGATAGCATTTCATTAATGATGGTAGTTTAGAAATGGATAGCATTTCATTAATGATTGTAGTTTAGAAATGGATAGCATTTCATTAATGATTGTAGTTTAGAAATGGATAGCATTTCATTAATGATGGTAGTTTAGAAATGGAGAGCATTTCATTAATGATGGTAGTTTAGAAATGGATTGCATTTCATTAATGATTGTAGTTTAGAAATGGATAGCATTTCATTAATGATTGTAGTTTAGAAATGGATAGCATTTCATTAATGATGGTAGTTTAGAAATGGATAGCATTTCATTAATGATGGTAGTTTAGAAATGGATTGCATTTCATTAATGATTGTAGTTTAGAAATGGATAGCATTTCATTAGTGATGGTAGTTTAGGAATGGATAGCATTTCATAAATGATGGTAGTTTATAAATGGATAGCATTTCATTAATGATGGTAGTTTAGAAATGGATAGCATTTCATTAATGATGGAAGTTTTAGAAATGGATAGCATTTCATTAATGATGGTAGTTTAGAAATGGATAGCATTTCATTATTGATTGTAGTTTAGAAATGGATAGCATTTCATTAATGATGGAAGTTTAGAAATGGATAGCATTTCATTAATGATGGAAGTTTAGAAATGGATAGCATTTCATTAATGATGGAAGTTTAAAAATGGATAGCATTTCATTTATGATTGTAGTTTAGAAATTTGATAGCATTTCATTAATGATGGTAGTTTAGAAATGGATAGCATTTCATTAATGATTGTAGTTTAGAAATGGATAGCATTTCATTAATGATGGAAGTTTAGAAATGGATAGCATTTCATTAATGATGGTAGTTTAGAAATGGATAGCATTTCATTAATGATGTAAGTTTAGAAATGGATAGCATTTCATTAATGATTGAAGTTTAGAAATGGATAGCATTTCATTAACGATGGTAGTTTAGAAATGGATAGCATTTCATTAATAACGTTAGTTTAGAAATGGATAGCATTTCATTAATGATGGAAGTTTAGAAATGGATAGCATTTCATTAATAACGGTAGTTTAGAAATGGATAGCATTTCATTAATGATGGAAGTTTAGAAATGGATAGCATTTCATTTATGATGGTAGTTTAGAAATGGATAGCATTTCATTAATAACGGTAGTTTAGAAATGGATAGCATTTCATTTATGATGGTAGTTTAGAAATGGATAGCATTTCATTAATAACGGTAGTTTAGAAATGGATAGCATTTCATTAATAACGGTAGTTTAGAAATGGATAGCATTTCATTTATGATGGTAGTTTAGAAATGGATAGCATTTCATTAATGATGGAAGTTTAGAAATGGATAGCATCTCGTTAATGATGGAAGTTTAGAAATGGATAGCATTTCATTAATGATGGAAGTTTAGAAATGGATATCATTTCATTAATGATGGTAGTTTAGAAATGGATAGCATTTCATTAATGATGGTAGTTTAGAAATGGATAGCATTTCATTAATGATGGAAGTTTAGAAATGGATAGCATTTCATTAATGATGGTAGTTTAGAAATGGATAGCATTTCATTAATGATGGTAGTTTAGAAATGGATAGCATTTCATTAATGATGGAAGTTTAGAAATGGATAGCATTTCATTAATGATGGTAGTTTAGAAATGGATAGCATTTCATTAATGATGGAAGTTTAGAAATGGATAGCATTTCATTAATGATGGTAGTTTAGAAATGGATAGCATTTCAATAATGATGGTAGTTTAGAAATGGATAGCATTTCATTAATGATGGTAGTTTAGAAATGGATAGCATTTCATTAATGATTGCAGTTTAGAAATGGATAGCATTTCATTAATGATGGTAGTTTAGAAATGGATAGCATTTCATTAATCATGGTAGTTTAGAAATGGATAGCATTTCATTAATGATTGCAGTTTAGAAATGGATAGCATTTCATTAATGATGGAAGTTTAGAAATTGATAGCATTTCATTAATGATGGTAGTTTAGAAATGGATAGCATTTCATTAATGATTGCAGTTTAGAAATGGATAGCATTTCATTAATGATGGTAGTTTAGAAATGGATAGCATTTCATTAATCATGGTAGTTTAGAAATGGATAGCATTTCATTAATGATTGCAGTTTAGAAATGGATAGCATTTCATTAATGATTGTAGTTTAGAAATGGATAGCATTTCATTAATGATGGTAGTTTAGAAATGGATTGCATTTCATTAATGATTGCAGTTTAGAAATGGATAGCATTTCATTAATGATGGTAGTTTAGAAATGGATAGCATTTCATTAATGATTGTAGTTTAGAAATGGATAGCATTTCATTAATGATGGTAGTTTAGAAATGGATAGCATTTCATTAATGATTGCAGTTTAGAAATGGATAGCATTTCATTAATGATTGTAGTTTAGAAATGGATAGCATTTCGTTAATGATGGAAGTTTAGAAATGGATAGCATTTCATTAATGATGGAAGTTTAGAAATGGATAGCATTTCATTAATGATGGTAGTTTAGAAATGGATAGCATTTCATTAATGATTGCAGTTTAGAAATGGATAGCATTTCATTAATGATGGTAGTTTAGAAATGGATAGCATTTCATTAATGATGGAAGTTTAGAAATGGATAGCATTTCATTAATGATTGTAATTTAGAAATGGATAGCATTTCATTAGTGATGGTAGTTTAGAAATGGATAGCATTTCATTAATGATGGTAGTTTAGAAATGGATAGCATTTCATTAATGATGGTAGTTTAAAAATGGATAGCATTTCATTAATGATGGTAGTTTAGAAATGGATAGCATTTCATTAATGATGGTAGTTTAGAAATGGATAGCATTTCATTAATGATTGTAATTTAGAAATGGATAGCATTTCGTTAATGATGGAAGTTTAGAAATGGATAGCATTTCATTAATGATGGAAGTTTAGAAATGGATAGTATTTCATTAATGATGGTAGTTTAGAAATGGATAGCATTTCATTAATGATGGTAAATTAGAAATGGATAGCATTTCATTAATGATGGTAGTTTAGAAATGGATAGCATTTCATTAATGATGGTAAATTAGAAATGGATAGCATTTCATTAATGATTGTAGTTTAGAAATGGATAGCATTTCATTAATGATGGAAGTTTAGAAATGGATAGCATTTCATTAATGATTGTAGTTTAGAAATGGATAGCATTTCATTAACGATGGAAGTTTAGAAATGGATAGTATTTCATTAATGATTGTAGTTTAGAAATGGATAGCATTTCATTAATGATTGCAGTTTAGAAATGGATAGCATTTCATTAATGATGGTAAATTAGAAATGGATAGCATTTCATTAATGATGGTAGTTTAGAAATGGATAGCATTTCATTAATGATGGAAGTTTAGAAATGGATAGCATTTCATTAATGATTGTAGTTTAGAAATGGATAGCATTTCATTAATGATTGCAGTTTAGAAATGGATAGCATTTCATTAACGATGGTAGTTTAGAAATGGATAGCATTTCATTAATGATGGAAGTTTAGAAATGGATAGCATTTCATTAATGATTGTAGTTTAGAAATGGATAGCATTTCATTAATGATTGCAGTTTAGAAATGGATAGCATTTCATTAATGATGGTAAATTAGAAATGGATAGCATTTCATTAATGATTGCAGTTTAGAAATGGATAGCATTTCATTAATGATGGCAGTTTAGAAATGGATTGCATTTCATTAATGATTGCAGTTTAGAAATGGATAGCATTTCATTAATGATGGAAGTTTAGAAATGGATAGCATTTCATTAATGATTGTAGTTTAGAAATGGATAGCATTTCATTAATGATTGCAGTTTAGAAATGGATTGCATTTCATTAATGATTGTAGTTTAGAAATGGATAGCATTTCCTTAATGATGGTAGTTTAGAAATGGATAGCATTTCATTAATGATGGTAGTTTAGAAATGGATAGCATTTCATTAATTATGGTAGTTTAGAAATGGATAGCATTTCATTAATGATTGCAGTTTAGAAATGGATAGCATTTCATTAATGATTGTAGTTTAGAAATGGATAGCATTTCGTTAATGATGGAAGTTTAGAAATGGATAGCATTTCATTAATGATGGTAAATTAGAAATGGATAGCATTTCATTAATGATTGTAGTTTAGAAATGGATAGCATTTCATTAATGATGGAAGTTTAGAAATGGATAGCATTTCATTAATGATTGTAGTTTAGAAATGGATAGCATTTCATTAATGATGGAAGTTTAGAAATGGATAGCATTTCATTAATGATTGTAGTTTAGAAATGGATAGCATTTCATTAATGATTGCAGTTTAGAAATGGATAGCATTTCATTAATGATGGTAAATTAGAAATGGATAGCATTTCATTAATGATGGTAGTTTAGAAATGGATAGCATTTCATTAATGATGGAAGTTTAGAAATGGATAGCATTTCATTAATGATTGTAGTTTAGAAATGGATAGCATTTCATTAATGATTGCAGTTTAGAAATGGATAGCATTTCATTAACGATGGTAGTTTAGAAATGGATAGCATTTCATTAATGATGGAAGTTTAGAAATGGATAGCATTTCATTAATGATTGTAGTTTAGAAATGGATAGCATTTCATTAATGATTGCAGTTTAGAAATGGATAGCATTTCATTAATGATGGTAAATTAGAAATGGATAGCATTTCATTAATGATGGTAGTTTAGAAATGGATAGCATTTCATTAATGATGGAAGTTTAGAAATGGATAGCATTTCATTAATGATTGTAGTTTAGAAATGGATAGCATTTCATTAATGATTGTAGTTTAGAAATGGATAGCATTTCATTAATGATGGTAAATTAGAAATGGATAGCATTTCATTAATGATGGTAAATTAGAAATGGATAGCATTTCATTAATGATGGTAGTTTAGAAATGGATAGCATTTCATTAATGATGGAAGTTTAGAAATGGATAGCATTTCATTAATGATTGTAGTTTAGAAATGGATAGCATTTCATTAATGATTGCAGTTTAGAAATGGATAGCATTTCATTAATGATTGTAGTTTAGAAATGGATAGCATTTCATTAATGATGGTAAATTAGAAATGGATAGCATTTCATTAATGATGGTAGTTTAGAAATGGATAGCATTTCATTAATGATGGTAAATTAGAAATGGATAGCATTTCATTAATGTTGGTAGTTTAGAAATGGATAGCATTTCATTAATGATGGTAAATTAGAAATGGATAGCATTTCATTAATGATTGTAGTTTAGAAATGGATAGCATTTCATTAATGATGGTAGCTTCGTTCAAAATACGGTGCTTTATTAGCATGTTGAATTCTTCATAACATCAATAAGTAAATATAAACTTTGTGTTTTTGTTTTGGGAAACTCCAATTATATTTATCTTGTCGTATATTAAGAAGAACTAATATGAAAATCATATTTAAGCATAGCCTATTGCTGTTAATATACTGCACATGTTCTATATAAAGAAAGCCTCTCAAAATTTGTATTGCATCAATACAGCAAATCCAATGCAAAGAGTAATTCTCTTGTTAATTATTCTATCATAACTCTATACAGTTATTAAATTACTGAATGTATTATATTAAATTACTGAATGTATTATATTAAATTACTGAATGTATTATTGACAATGGAAAATTTATACTAATCACCATATAATCTATGCGCGTCAATGGAAGGTACTAGCTGTATGAGACGCAGCGCTTTAATTCATGTCCACATGCCATAAATAGCGAACATTCTTTTGCTTAAATAAACAAATTATTGGAAGATTTCAACACGTGATGATCTTTGTAAACCTGCAATTCACGATCATGGTATTAATAATAACATTCTTTTTTTTCAGGTAACCTCAATATGTTCCAATGTGGCAAAATTACCAAAATATATGGCCCTTGAGTTAGGGTTATGGCCCCTGAGTTTATGTTAGAGAATATTTTATGTTTGCTTATGACATATGTTTCAGGATAAATTAGCAGTTATTTGTATAAATCATTCTAGAGATTCCTCAACAGTGTCAATGTTTAGGAGTCGCACTGGAGCAGAAACATGTTGCCCTCTTCAGGCAAAGAATATATCAAGCGTCTGGAATGATATTCATAAACAGTTGCCTAACAGACTACAAAGTCGGTAGATCATTGTTGCGCTATAGCACGATTTAAAAACGTATTTTAAGATAGGTTAAAAGAATTTGTTTCTCCTGATCAAAATAAAGAAGAGATCCTTGACCAAAGAATGGTCAGTAAATGGTTGCGTTTTGTTTTTCTAAATACTCATCGTTTGATAATTATAACGCACAACGTGTAGTTATTCTAACCCTTATGAAAGGCAATTAAAGACAAATAAAAGTATACCAGTCTACACAGAAATGTCACGTAAAGATATTAGTGTTCAAAATGAACCACACCACCGAATACGACACAAACTGCATGTGAGGAAAATTCAATAGTTAAATCAGTTATCAATAGGTATCCATTCCATTTTACTAATGACTGACATGTTATACAAAGCTGAAAGCTAAGTTGCAATTGTAGTCAAAAGATATTTAATTTAAAATGGAGATATTTAATTTAAAATGGAGACAATGTCCGTGGACTTTCACATCCGTACCGTATTGGAAACCTCCAGAGATGAGGGTAATGCTTTTATTGCAGTATTGCCATCAAACGAAAACCACGAATTTGTTTCGCCCTCAGCTTGCTACAAAGAGCTGAAACTATATATAACGTTACTTACATCATATTCTATTGGCAAATCACTTGCTGAAGTTGTCGTTATCTACATAATATTTGAATAAAACTTGACATTCACCTAACACTTTGTAATAGATATGAAAAAAAGAAAAGGGACAACTATCCAACCTTACTATAATTAATGAACTGTTCTCATGTAGTCTTCAAATATACTTCTATCTTCTTGTTCTGGCTATTGGTTTAGCTCACGATAGATAATTGAAGAACTGACATACTTCCACCGTTGCTAATTACAACGCTTCTTGATCTTATTGTTTAATATGTTAAACGATTGCAACTTTAGATATGCACGCGTCAGGGCCGTATATTTCCGGGAAAGCTGTTTTTAGGAATGATCGCTCTTAAATTAAAAATGACATTCATTGCTAATCTGAATAATCAGACATATTAACCATTCAATGGGTAGTGGATACTGTCTACATAAAAAAGATGCAATTCAAAACATTGGTACACAATACAAATTTTGTTCATTTAATTGTGAAAAAAGGCATTTTTTAAATACATAACCCGTTGTGCGTGACATTCTAAAATTACACATTTAAAAATGAAAAGAAAGTATCGAAAAGTGACCAAAATGTGTACATGCCCCTTATGCGTGAAATATCAATTCGAAATGTAGGAAGAGTTTGTAAAAGTAGGAAAAGGTTAAATGCAATTCGAAATTTCAAATCATTCAGTGACGATTCTACCTATATCTTCAAAAGAAACATTCTCTGCCTGATCAACGCCTGAAAGAGAATAGAAAAACATTATCAAACAGCAACATTCATACACAAACGCTTAACAGTGCTCAGGAAGAACAGCAGCTTACGTGAAACATGAGATGATAATAATGTTCAACTTAAAACAAGTTTTGCAACCTAGATTCCGTTCATGTCAAACATTTGTTTTGCATAACACCTGTTTGGCATGTGTGCCGAAATGTTTTATATTTGTAGTACTTGACATATTTTATACATATGTTGGTTACTTATATATATATATATATATATATATATATATATATATATATATATATATATATATATATATATATATGTTGTAATGTTTTCAGATAAATATGTGAATCAATGGATGCTTTTAACGCCGTGACTAATGGTCATGAGACATCTTCCAACAGCAGACTGTTAGCATTGCTGCAGTGTTCCTATCTATGCGAAATTTGGGCATTAATTCACAAATGGCAACGCAAATATGTTTGGCAACTGCATTTTGTAAATTGCTTTTCTCACATCGAGTAAGCAAAGGCTGTCAATACAGTTTGCGTCAGGCAGGAGAAAACACAATGTTTCAATAGACGAGAAATGTAACTTACCTGAAGAGCACGAAAGTTTTTTTCCCACTGTGAAATAATTACAGTATATGTAAGAATACTTTCTTTAAAAAGATTCAACAATAGCACGTGTCTGCGTTTCAACAATAGCACGTGTCTGCGTTTCAACAATAGCATGTGTCTGCAATGTACCAGACGACCTGAAGTGGAGAGTATTGACAATTGTATATGGAAAGACCAAATATGTAGTATTTCTTATATATTAAAAATTTACTTCACAAATAAATTAGATATGTTAAAAATGATTAATGACATGGCAATGCATCATTTGTTGTATCGCCAAATATAAGCAACTTCCTACCGGATTTAAAACCTTATAAATTTTCACTTCTTTGTACCCATTACGGATGCATACTGTTATCTAAAATAAAACCACGTTGGGCAATCATATATAGATATATTCAACTATAATAACTTTCTTTTCTTACATAAAGAAAGCCAGTAATTCCTCACAAACAAACGTAGTCAGAGAGGAAAGCAAAATATATTTTAAAGTTAAAACACGTCAGCCGAGGACATAAATGGTAAGTACACTTCTTCATTTCAGCAGGTTATAATGTAGATGGGTTTGTACCTCACGCAATGGAGTTTTGTATTTCTTTTTTGAATATAAAATATCCAGAACAACTCTTTAAATAAATCAAACGAGTAAACACAAATCTAAAGTTCAAGTAAAACATCAGACATACTGTTAGAACATCGCTAATACTACTGAGCAAAATAGACTGTGTGTCTGAGATGACAGTGATACGTAACGGAGAGCGTTTTAGACCACTCGGCCACGCGGGCCCCTGCGATTGGACTTGACATATCAGCGAATACATATGGTTAGGATGCTAAACAAAATCGAAGTCAAACGAGCTCAGTATATCACGGGATGTTTCACTGTGTGCCTATTTATGCTTACGTTTCCATCCCTTACCGGAAACGTTTTTATTTGAAATTGTTTATTCGGTAATATAAAGTATGTAACTGCCTTCTGCCTTGTATCGGCAGTAATCAATCATTTTTCTTAGTAATGGTTTTTGCAAGTACGAAGTTAAATTGAATAGTATTCTAAGATATATTTAGTTTATATTAAGCTGCTGTGTTTGTGTCGTCAGTTGGCTTATCGCATTTAAAACATACTATCAAAAAGATCACTCTCGATATAAAGTATCATAGTAAAACAGAAATTGCTAAGTGAGAAGGAACCTCGAATTAACTTCATGTATGACGAATTAATCTGTACTGAACAAAAATAATCGCATATACGAATTGTTGTGGCATTGGTCAGTGAGTTTTAGTCAGTCTGCGAAAATAATGATGCCACATGATTATTCTTCAGTACAAATAAAATGAGCTTTTTATGTTGCTGTTTTACGTACAAATAGTTATTTGAAATAACATATAAAGAGACAGAAACACTATTTTAAACAACAACCATTACGCTGCGTACACAAAAGTAAAATTTAAATTTATTTTAACTTTCGTGCTAGTGGTAGATTCGCAATTATTGAAATTCATTGAATTTTTATTTTTATTTTATTAAGACATCGTTTAAATGCGGTGACGTAAATGGCACTGTTATGTTGCATTGTCGGTAAAGTTTTCATTGCGGCAAAAACACTGGTACTAATTTTCTTTATATCGCTAAAGTATGCAAAATTAAAGCTACGAATTAGGAATTAGCGTTATTAGATAAAATACCTGCTCTAAATTGTACAATATAAGATTCATTTCGATCAAAAGTTTCACTGACTTATGAAATTTTATTTTCTAATCAGCGAAATAAACCGTTATTCGGTCAATTTCTGATAGGATGTCATGTAATCTTATCGCAAATACTTTGAGATTAATGTATGCAGCAAAAATGAAAAAAGGTAAGCTAAACTTCCCAATTTACTATAGTTATGTACATTACTGTCTATACAAAAATGCGTTGAGGCATTCTTGTGAGTCAGGAATTTCCATAAATCTTGCTTCCTTAGGCATGCGTTCCGGACTAGCTGTCATTCGCAGTGTTAATTAAACTTTCCTAAAGCTGTTTAAATTGAAAAACACGGAACATCCCCAGAGCTCTTTGTAACAGAAAATTTGAACTTCTCAGGTTTCACAAATCTTTCTATGCAAAGGTCGTTGGAAAGATCATAAAACGTTTAGAATGTGCGAAAAATACCTTGCTATTAGCCAGTTTGTTTGCATAATTTGTGTATTTAAAAAAAAGTATATATCAGTGAATTAACATTGAAATCAGCATCGCTTTATATGTTCAAATCCTTAAATGGAATACCCTCAAAAGAAACCTAAGTTTAAATCCACTCTAGATAAAAATTACACCAATACGTACGACAGACCATGCGGCTTTCAAGATGCAGATATGTAACGAGAAAGACTGAACTCTAATGTCGATGGGGTTGTGCTAGCGGTCGAACAATTGGCGTGTTCACATTTTCTCATCTTATTTTTGAAGGAAACGTTGTGAGAAATATCACAATTAAGATATATGCAAACAATATGTGTAGCGGATATATATTATGAACTACTTTGTAATTAAACTATGTACATATGTGTAGCGGATATATATTAGGAACTACTTTGTAATTAAACTATGTACATATGTGTAGCGGATATATATTAGGAACTACTTTGTAATTAAACTATGTACATATGTGTAGCGGATATATATTAGGAACTACTTTGTAATTAAACTATGTACATATGTGTAGCGGATATATATTAGGAACTACTTTGTAATTGAACTATGTACATATGTGTAGCGGATATATATTAAGAACTACTTTGTAATTAAACTATGTACATATGTGTAGCGGATATATATTAGGAACTACTTTGTAATTAAACTATGTACATATGTGTAGCGGATATATATTAAGAACTACTTTGTAATTGAACTATGTACATATGTGTAGCGGATATATATTAAGAACTACTTTGTAATTAAACTATGTACATATGTGTAGCGGATATATATTAAGAACTACTTTGTAATTAAACTATGTACATATGTGTAGCGGATATATATTAAGAACTACTTTGTAATTAAACTATGTACATATGTGTAGCGGATATATATTAAGAACTACTTTGTAATTGAACTATGTACATATGTGTAGCGGATATATATTAAGAACTACTTTGTAATTAAACTATGTACATATGTGTAGCGGATATATATTAAGAACTACTTTGTAATTAAACTATGTACATATGTGTAGCGGATATATATTAAGAACTACTTTGTAATTAAACTATGTACATTCATATAGTAGACTTTAGGTTTCAGCTTAGTAAACTTGTTTGTGAATGAACTAAAACAGTTGTTTAGTCTTATTGATAGTAGAAATGAAGGGAACAATGTGGACGAGTTTATTGTCACAAGTGAAACTTTCAAATAAACAAATAAACGTGATGTTTGCAAATGCCCAAAACAAACGCGAGAGACGCAGTATTGAAAATACCGTTCTGATAATTTAAACAGTTATTTAGGAGAAATGTTGGTAACTTGTTTTTAAAGGAAGGGTTCAGACTATGACCAGTGCTCTCTTGGGTTAATAAATATAGCATAGAAAAGCATACTGAGGGCAAAGGTTATCTTATATTTTTCAGAGACGTACCAGTTTACAAGTAAAAGTACTTTATTCGTGGGAAACAATGCAACTAAAAGATACGGTAGAACAGTAAGAGGCGACGTAGCGGACAAAACTAGGTCCAATGAGAATGTTGCAGTTGAAATTTCGATGTTGTATTTCGAGAAATCCAATATCACGTATTGGATCAAATTGCATTGGAAATTCTATACCTACTGTTTCATGAGCTGAGCACAAAACGCTGAACACAAAACATGACATTTCGTATTGTAAAACAGAGTATAATCTGGACATAAATACATTGACAATAGTTACAATTTTATATTTATTTACTTGTCATTTTGCTTATATGATAAATTTTATTTACGGCGTTTTTCTGACTCACAAAGTTAGATAATGTACATTTGAAAGCAACAGAGGAACATCTTTGTTCGTTATGCACGCTTGATATAATTACAAGTGCATCCGTTTTATGTTTTCATACTGTGTGATAATGCTGACATTGAAGTTTTTGTGTGCGCGTATTTATGCGTGTGTTTGCCTTGGTCTAAATTTCACAATTTTCACAGTAAAAAAAAAATTCTTAGTGATTTACCTAATGGATGTTTTTGTATTTAATTAAAATCAGCCGCACTTGGTGGTGATAGAGGCCGCTTATTTTGTTTTTTATAAATATAGATTGGATTAAGAAGACATTTCTTACCTTGTGCAGCAACTTTGGAAATATGTTTCCAAAGCAGAATGAGCAGCATACCATCAGAAACTGGCTTTAATTCTTTAGCAATGTCATTAATAGCGCTTGTCCATATTAAAAGTTTAGATTCAAATACCGAAAGCAACGCCCCATTTTGAAAACGAGGCTAGACTGCTTCATAACATTACTGGATTCCATCAGGCATCAAGATAATGACATCTTATTACACGGTGTACCATTTAGATAAACATGGTTTCCCCCTGACACGGAACGAGATAACATTTAAAGAAAACAAAATGATAACGTTTATCGTGGCTGTCCGATGGCTTGTTAGTACTGTAAGTAGAATATGCAATTGATACACAGCCTATATAAAGGCTAATAATAGCAAAAAATGCAAATAAAGATGCACTATTCTTGTAAGTTGAGTGTAAAACGTGCATACGTAAAAGGCAGATTGCTTATTAAATAAAGATACGTGATTTCGATTTAGAACTGAATTACAGATGTTATATATAAGTTAACAAGCAAATACTCGTGAAGCGATGCAATCAGAATTTTTTTACACCTAACTCAGCATGGAATGAAACTAATTAATCTATGTCATGGAACTGCTAGGCATATTAATTACAGTAAACATCTGGAATTAACTAAACAATTAATAAAATCGAGACTTTAATAAAATGCTCTTAATTTTGGGAAATATCAATGGATATTAATTTATCCTCTTTGCATGGGGTATCCTTATTGCCAGTAAGGTATAACATATTAATATCGTCCCATTCAATCAAACTGGATCTAGAAATATCGTTTTTATTTCACAATATTATTTAAAAGAAAGTGTTTATATATATATATATATATATATATATATATATATATATATATATATATATATATATATATATATATATATATATATATATATATATATATATATATATATATACATATATATATATGATTAGTTTTTTTAAAAAATATTTATTTACAAATAACGTTACAAATATTTATGAATCCAAATTTTGATAATTGTTTCGGCGGTAATTATACATGTAATTGGGAGAAAATTAATTGATTCGCTGAAAGCTGTTTTATTGAGACGAGACTAATGAAAAACAGAGGATTAAAATTATTTTAAGATAACAAATTTACTGAAGCTATCTCTGTCACAATCATATATATTTGCAAAAAAACAACAACAAAATAAGTTAATTGCCCTCACATAAAAGTTGAAACTTCAAACATAAAAACATTCATTGTGTCAACATATATAGCAATGTTGATACAATTGTTGATTATATGTCGCGGAGAAGCAGCTTTTCAATGAATTCAAGAGACGTTTACACAAACTCCATCACCTTCAGCATGGACTAATTCCAATACTCAATATATGCATCAATCATTATATTAACCATATATACTTATCCTTAAACGTAGGACATGTATTAGTCCTTCTGGACTGTATAGGACGTGTATTAGTCCTTATGGCCCGTGCAGGACTTGTATTAGTCCTTATGGCCCGTGCAGGACGTGTATTAGTCCTTCTGGCCCGTGCAGGACGTGTATTAGTCCTTATGACCCGTGCAGGACGTGTATTAGCCTTATGGCCAGTACAGGACGTGTATTAGTCCTTATGGCCCGTGCAGGACGTGTATTAGTCCTGTTATGAGACTTATATTTACTACTTGTATTTATCTTTATGCTAATAACATGTACTAATCCGTATACGCAAGACCCGAACTATTCATTATTCCTACGACCTGTAAAGATTTTCAGTCAAAATCTGTGCTAATCCTTATAGTCACAACCTGTGATAATCCTTATATTCACGACCTGTGAATCTGTGATAATCCTAATAGTCACGACCTGTACTAATCCTTATAGGATAGAGCTGTACTAATCTTTGTAGTCATAATCTGTACGAATTGCGTGTACGAATACACGCAATCCTTATTTTCACAACATTACTAAACTGTATACTAACGACTACTTATATGTATTACCTATATTAATATTTGTTTTCACGACATGTACTAGTACGTATGATCACGACTTGTAATACTACATATTGTCACGACCTGTATTACTATTTATATTCCCTACCTATACTAATCCTATACTAACGACTTGTGCTAATATTCACGACCGGTGTCTATTTTTACGACCTGCATACATATATAAATATTCACGACCTGTACTAATTCTTATAATCACAACAAGCACTAATCATCAAGTGTACGACCTGTACTAATACTTATATTGACGACCTCGTATTAATCCTTTGTGTGAGTGTGTGATTTGGATTTTTAAAGTAGCTTTAACCATATTCAGACATATCGCTACGATGTCTGCAGTGTGACAGTTTATAGTGATGTCTAGCACTCGGGCAGCATGCCGCAGACATGTAGCATGATTTCCCATCCAGTCACATTATCCTGCCACAAGGCCGACCAGTCCTAACACTAACGTCTTAATGCTGAGGCCAACCGAGGCAGCATTTAGTACCATTTTTGTACGCCTTTGGAATGACTCGACTGGGAATCGAACCCAGGACATCCCGCAGCCGAGGCGGACGCTCTATCCACTAGGCTACCGGAGTAATCCTTTTATTCAGAACCTACATTAATCACATTCACGACATGTACTAATCCTTTATTATTGTATAATAATTATATAATAGTATAACGCCCTATATTAATCAATATAAAGCTCGCACATCATATAAGGACGAAAACACCGCATATAAAGACGTTCGCATATCATATAAGTACATGAGCACATCATATAAAGAGATTTTGACATCATATAAGTACAAGAGCAGATCATGTAAAGAGATTTTCACATCATATAAGTACAAGAGCAGATCATGTAAAGAGATTTTCACATCATATAAATATAGTTGTCCTTACTCATGAGTTATATTTGTCTTTATATCCACAACGTGTACTAATCACAATGCATAGGACCTGCACCCTAATGTTTCATTCAATACCTAATATTGTAATATTCGCTATTGCGTCTTATCTTTCTACATAATGAATTACTTCCTGGAATTAGACATTCTTAATAGTATTATTGGTTTTCAAAGAGATACACTTAAAAGATCGATTCATTTTTTTAAATTCTAATCACAAGTTGGAATTATATTTTTCTAATATTCATGAATAAAATATTCAGTTTAATATCTGTACTGAATAACTGTGAACTCATTCAGAGATATTTAGAACAATATATATTTAGGAATTACCTTTTATTCATTTAAAGATATTTTTGCATTATAATCAGTGGTTTCTTATGTGCTGTTGACACAACAATACATTAGTGACATCATTCGGAATGTTTTTGAAACTTATTCGGATTACGAATGATAGAATGTTTAGGATTTTAGGAATTCATTCATCGTATTGTAAGTTACTTATTCACTTTTTTAAATTCACTATGCATTTTAGAGAAATAAATTATATGTTTCAATTGCACAATGCTTAATGGTGCTGCTCTTTCTTGTTACGTAAAGTCCATAGAATAGTAACACGTTGTATATGATCCCGATAAGCTACTATACTTATTTTGTCAAGACAGACCAAATTTATCAACTTGCTTATATTTCATGTTTACATACTTCCTATCTTTCAAATGCTTACAAAGTACGATAGCGATTCCATCCGTTCATTTTTGTTAAATTCAAAGTACCATTCTAGGTCATTGATGAAAGCAGAACATACACGCAACGCGAATTTAGTTTATCTACAGTGGCAGAGTGTTTATCTACAAAAATGTGAAGGACATCTTGCAAATATTTCGAATGCATATATAACAGATAATAAAAGCTTAATTTTCTTCCTCTACAAATCTTCCAGTCAGAATAAAACTGACTGCCCACATTTTTATATCAGAAATTCTCCGGATAAACACTTACCAAAAAATCTGATAAGTTCAATTATGTTCCATGTCGTATCTCTCGCCACTGCTTAATTTATATAACAATGTTTTTACGGTACCAAACTGCACTGAACACTAGAACGCATATACATTATTGCAGCCAGCAGTCTAGAAATGGATTTATGCGTATACCAAATTTCAGGTATGTGCCCTTTAACATGTCTCCCAACATAGTCTAATAACGCTTACACAAAATACATATCATCTGAAGTTTTGCTACATACTGGTATGGGTAACTAATTGTTTATAGATGCTTAGATCGAGATACATAAGAAACAAAACAATATCGAAAATAAACTATGTAATCAGTTCTAAAAGTAACGTGAATGGAAATCAGGCCAAATGTCTTGCCAAACATTGTCATTTACAAGGAGCAGACGACAATCCATGTCCCTAGTAAACATGTGAACATACCAAAACGATAGTCCATGTCCCTAGTAAGTATGTGAACATACCAAAACGATAATCCATATCCCTAGTAAACATGTGAACATACCAAATCGATAATCTTTGTCCCTAGTAAGCATGTGAACATACCAAAACGACAATACATGTCCCTAGTAAGCATGTGAACATACCAAAACGATAATCCATGTCCCTAGTAAGCATGTGAACATACCAAAACGATAATCCATGTCCCTAGTAAGCATGTGATCATACCAAATCGATAATCCTTGTCCCTAGTAAGCATGTGAACATACCAAAACGATAATCCTTGTCCCTAGTAAGCATGTGAACATACCAAAACGACAATACATGTCCCTAGTAAGCATGTGAACATACCAAAACGATAATCCATGTCCCTAGTAAGCATGTGAACATACCAAAACGACAATACATGTCCCTAGTAAGCATGTGAACATACCAAATCGATAATCCTTGTCCCTAGTAAGCATGTGAACATACCAAAACGACAATACATGTCCCTAGTAAGCATGTGAACATACCAAAACGATAATCCATGTCCCTAGTAAGCATGTGAACATACCAAAACGATAATCCATGTCCCTAGTAAGCATGTGAACATACCAAATTGATAATCCTTGTCCCTAGTAAGCATGTGAACATACCAAAACGATAATCCTTGTCCCTAGTAAGCATGTGAACATACCAAAACGATAATCCTTGTCCCTAGTAAGCATGTGAACATACCAAAACGACAATCCATGTCCCTAGTAAGCATGTGAACATACCAAAACGATAATCCTTGTCCCTAGTAAGCATGTGAACATACCAAAACGACAATCCATGTCCCTAGTAAGCATGTGAACATACCAAAACGATAATCCATGTCCCTAGTAAGCATGTGAACATACCAAAACGATAATCCATGTCCCTAGTAAGCATGTGAACATACCAAAACGATAATCCATGTCCCTAGTAAGCATGTGAACATACCAAAACGATAATCCATGTCCCTAGTAAGCATGTGAACATACCAAATCGATAATCCTTGTCCCTAGTAAGCATGTGAACATACCAAAACGATAATCCTTGTCCCTAGTAAGCATGTGAACATACCAAAACGACAATCCATGTCCCTAGTAAGCATGTGAACATACCAAAACGATAATCCATGTCCCTAGTAAGCATGTGAACATACCAAAACGATAATCCATGTCCTTAGTAAGCGTTTGAACATACCAAAACGATAGCCCATGTCCCTAGTATGCATGTGAACATACCAAAACGATAATCCATGTCCCTAATAAGCATGTGAACATACCAAATCGATAATCCATGTCCCTAGTAAGCATGTGAACATAACGATAATCTGAAAGAGACTGGGTCACATCTTAACATTAAGCAGGAAAACGAAAACGATTACATTCAGATCGAACATAATTCGTGCACGGACATGCCTAATTCTAGTACTAAAGTTGGATGCATTCACTTTGTGTACTTCATATCAAGTATTAACTTATTGTGAATTTATATACTTAAGTTACTTTGTATTTTGCAAAGAGTAATCGTTTGCCACTGAATTATATTTTTTTTAAACTTTTGGCCATGTTGACTATTTTGCCTCAAAATATGCCTTCAAATAATTCAAAATAGCATCTAAATTATTGTGAACTTGATCAGTAACCTTATCTGGGCATCGGATGACAATTGTGTTATTTCATGCTGGTATTATGCTTGATTGCGGGGTTTTGAGTGTATGGGGTCTAGCGTCATTTTTAGCACATGCTAGCCTTTACATGGTGGCCATCATATTTGGTGCAGGAACTCGGGATGACCCCAGAAAGAACCACTGACCCACGTGAAAATTACCAACTAGGGCAGGGATGGGACGTATCAGGCATACGTAAAGGACAGCGCCTTGGAGACCACTCAGCCATCCAAAGCCCCATTGATATTATGAGCAAATGTCATCCATACATATTACATTGCTTTGTATAGCATCGTATATTGCACATGAAATCCTTCGGTTATGAAGTATTCACTTGCAAAAAAGAATCAACGGGCGTTGTTTGAATTGGAATAGAGAAGCACCACATGTGATTATATTTGCTGTTATAGTGTTTAACGCCATTTTCAGCACACACTAGGATATACATGGCGGCCAGTATTAATGGTGGAGGAAGAACCCAAGAAAATGCCCGGAAAGAACCCCCGACCCACGAGAAGCTATTGTAAAGTTTTCTTACATACCCACACTGGCCAAATCTGAGACTCGAACCAAGGTAGACAGAAGTGAGATAGCAGTGATCCGTAACGGAGCGCGTTTTAGACCACTCAGTCACTCGGCACTCAAATCAGATGGGATAAGATAATTCACCTTAAAATAATTATAAAAAAAATTTATTTGTTTGGGCTCCTAATAAATTGTTTATGTTTGCGTCTTATTGATAGCACTAATGAATGATTGCTGGTTATTACAACACGATTACAACTGGCTTTTCATTTCAGTAGACGATGGTAACGATGGTAACACCTTGGAGCTATCTTGAACGCAATGACAGTTTCCAGATTTGCAGCAATGTCTTTTCTCTCTATCAACAAGGAATGCAGCAAAATAAAATGTTGCTATCAAAGGGTGTTCTGGAAATTACCCGAACTATACTTTCTTTTCCAAACATAAATTAGCTGTTACTTTCTGATAAGCCTATAGAAGCGTAACAGGTTCTTTGGAAATCTATTCCCCTTCTGAATACAGCACTATTTACTCTCGTCTAAAGACCGTAAACATTTCAAAGCGAAATTAGACGAGTGCATGGGATAGATAATGTATCGAACCAGTGCCAAAATTTGTGGCATGCATTGAGAGGTGTGTCGAAAGATCATCTGAAGTCGCACGGAGCGATATGTTCGTCTTAATTTTAATATGGAAAATATAAAAGTAATTCATCGGATATAATTAGAAGCAGTGGTATAAATAACATTGAACTGGCGATTCTTTTAACGATTTTGGCTGAATCTATATTCAGATAAATGCATCGAAACTAGGCGATAGTATTTTAGAATCATTTTTGAAATGTCTCTTTTTGGAAAGGTCTATCCATCCATCCATCACTCTGTCCACCCGTCTGTCTGTCCCTCTGTCTATATGTCTGTCTGTCTATCTATCGGTCTGTAAGTCTGCCTGTCTGTCTGATCCATCTCTATAGATATTCATTTATATGTATGTATGTATGTATGTATGTATGTATGTATGTATGTATGTATGTATGTATGTATGTATGTATGTATGTATGTATGTATTTATGTGTGTGTGTGTGTGTGTGTGTGTGTGTGTAAATTGTGGTGATGTGTATTTAGTTGTAGGGAAATATGGGCTCGCGTGTGCAGGCAAGGCGATGGGTTCTCCATACCCACAGACGTGACCTCGAATCTCCGTTGAGTTCGAATTATAAAAGTATTATTGGTATTACAATAATAATTCTGCCTATTGTTTTGAAGCAATATATATATATATATATATATATATATATATATATATATATATATATATATATATATATATATATATATATATATATATATATCTGTGTGTTTGTGCGAGTTCTTAAATTGTACTAAAACTTTTCTCAAGATAATTCACTCTGTTGATGTATGATAGGTTTGCAACATGCTTTAAAGTCCATTACCCAAACTAAGGTTAATTTCCAACAGTTGGATTCTGGGTATGCATGCCACAATAAAGATACATGTTAGTGCTGACATTACAGAATCTAATTTCCAATAATTGTCTTACTGAGATTTCTTCAATTTTATATAAAATATCTCTAATCAGATTTCACCTTCTATAACATAGACTAAATACACTGAACATAAAAGCTGTACGTAACGAAACATTGTTTACAAAATAATAGTATTCATAGCAAAAGTTAAAAATAACTAATAATCAAACAGAAATTACGGATTACCTGTATTCTAGTTTAAAAAGCCAATAATCAAACAGAAATTACTTATTACCCGTGTTTTAATTTAAAAAGCCAATAATCAAACAGAAATTACTGATTACCCGTGTTTTAATTTAAAAAGCCAATAATCAAACAGAAATTACTGATTACCCGTGTTTTAATTTAAAAAGCCAATAATCAAACAGAAATTACTTATTACCCGTGTTTTAATTTAAAAAGCCAATAATCAAATAATTAACACGTTTAGGTTGTCTACTAAATTAAAGGATTACTTTATTAACATGTTTAGGCTGTCTACTAAGTTAAAGGCTTACCTTATTAACATGTTTAGGTTGTCTACTAGATTAAAGGCTTACCTTATTATCACGTTTAGGTTGTCTACTAGATTAAAGGCATACCTTATTAACATGTTTAGGTTGTCTACTAGATTAAAGGCATACCTTATTAACACGTTTAGGTTGTCTACTATATTAAAGGCTTACCTTATTAACATGTTTAGGTTGTCTACTAGATTAAAGGCATGCCTTATTAACATGTTTAGGTTGTCTACTAGATTAAAGGCATACCTTATTAACATGTTTAGGTTGTCTACTAGATTAAAGGCATACCTTATTAACACGTTTAGGTTGTCTACCAGATTAAAGGCATACCTTATTAACATATTTAGGTTGTTTTACATACACAGCAGTAAGAAACCAGCATTATTATCCAGACCAGTTTGCTAACACGTTCATTCTTCCCGGTGTTTTCGCAATTAGCTTCTGAGTTTATTTTCCTACACTCATTCTTCAAAGCGAAAACAACTGACAATTAAATCTTGTTTGAATTGTTAAAACTGTTGCCTCTCATACATATATGAACTTCATTGGTATATTGAATGCTCGACCAAGAGTACATGAATTGCACAATTTATACATATAAGGAAGAACAGACAATTGAAATATGTCCTTTTAATATTTCATTGCGTCATAAGAAATGAAACCAATACTAATGTTTAAGAGTTTATCATCTTTTCGTCGTGAAATACGTTACTTAATAACAACACACTAGGAGTACAACAAGAACCTTTCAAATCCAGGCTTCCCAAGCTTGTTTTACGTAACAAAAAAGTTCTATGTCCGTTTCAATTGGAATGCATAGAAGAGTATTCTTCACTTAGAAGAAGTGACACCAAATCCCGTCTATACTGTAGTCACTAGTCCAGGCAGCACTCACATTATAGAGCCAGTGCAACACCGATTTCTACTTCTGTCTTTTCACGATGACTCGATTACACCTAAGCAATATCTCAGGCAAGGAATCATGTCTATTTCTCGCTCTATTGTATCAGAGACAAAAATATTCACACTATAGCAGTCTAACTAGGTCTTCGATATACATATTATTTTACCGTTATTATTGCTTGCCTTATGTTGATAAAACGTCAATTGAAATGTTTAGTACTCCACTTAGTATCGGAATCGTTAATTGTGTCACCTCGTTATTCACGTCTGAGGACTCGCGTTCTGAAGTGCCTTCTTCCACGCCGGATCTGACGGTGTCTCCAGACTAATCAGCCTTCAGCGCATAGATTGAAGCTTTTTACAGGTTTATTCTTCCTGACGTTAGCGTTCCTCTTCCTACGCCATCGATGGCGATGAACAAAGTTCAGCATATGCCGATCTCTTGGCCAAGAAAGACCGGTTGACATTCAAACAGATAATACAGTGTGGTCCATTTGCTCTTCTAACTTATTACGTTGCTTTAAGATGCAGTATCAATAATCTAGTGTCAATATTTCTTCACTTTCGCAGCAACGACTTAAATATTATTTTATAGCAAGACTGTCCTTGAAAAACAAACACGTTTATCAACCGGCTCGAACAGACATGGTGTCCTTTCTGGACACACAACGTGTTTAAAATTTTTGTTGCAGTAGGTACTGCTCAAATTGGTATCTATATATATTTCGGTAATCTGGACATAATATGTACTCGCTGGTCACTCTTGGGAGTCAGTTACACTGATGGCGTTTGAGTTGAATAGAGGAGTGGAACACACACTTGTCAGTTCAACGACAGCCTCAGCGAACTTAGATTGCGACAACATAATCCGTTCTATTCATGCTCGCCTTATTCAAGGAACATTCAGATCAGTCATTGTTGTCCAACCTGTTCTTGTATGGCTATGTAAAGGAAGGTTCGCGAACAACCGCAAAAGAGGCAAACACCACAAAAAGCCAACGTCCAAGACCTCAGCCCGCTTTTAAATGTACAAAACCATAGAATATGAAATTCAAAATTCTCCCCACTGGCAAACAAAACGGCTAAACAGACTAACAACCTTGTTTTCCAGAGGAAAACACTATTTCCAAAGGTCAATAGCGACAATGACAGGGGAGAAAACGACAGCTTCCTTCCCATTTTCAATTAAGTCATACTCCATCAGACTTGCCCCGTCGATCCTTGGAACTTGTAAATCGTCTCTATATCACGTCCAGCGAGCATTCCCCCGTTGTCATGTAATCTCTTTGCTACAATGATCCCAAGAGACGCATTCAGATCCGACATTATGCAGCAATACAAACGTTTTCATTTGCACCATGGTTCAGAAAGGAGATGTCAAGACTGATTTTCAATAGTATTAAGAAAGGAAATTTCGCAATCAGTTTGTAAGTTATACTCTAACTCACGACATGAAATATATTGAATCATTTTCATTAGGCAGTGAAATTCCATGTCTCGAATGACAGATCCAATATATTCCAATCTGAACACATTATTACACAATTGGGTATGGAGTTCCCAATGCGCGTGAACACAATCTATCTCCCACATGAACGCGCTTCTTAAATAGACTCGGCATTGTCTGATTCTCTCAAAGAATCACAGTCTGGAAAGGTATCCGCCGATTTGATCTCCTCAGTGCATCAACAGATCTTTTTATCTTGAGCCCCCCCCCCTCCCCACCCCCTGTTCGTGAGGCCACTACAGATGACTCCCTTGTTCCCAGTGGTAACCGACGTTTCTCACACTGGATAAGGCTATTCCAGTTTCGTGATACACTAGGTCCCATTTCAGCAAATGGCATATTGCAGGAATTACTTTGAGGATTCAGCTACTGGAAATCACAATACCAACGCGGCTAGCTGAGGTGCCAAACACCACATATCTTCATTTATAAAACTTAGGACCGTTCATTACACATCAGCCTTCTCGAAATGAGGGGCATATATAAAGCGTTTCAATACTGGCAGTAGACGCTTTTGGAAATGGTGTTTTCATTGTAACTGACAACTCCGCTGTTTGAAATTACATCAAAAGACAATGGGGTCGAAGTTCCTAGCCCTGAACTTTCTGTTTTGGTATTTTTTGTGATGTCATCATCACTTAATCCACATTCACGTCCGTTACATCCCAACCAGGCATATATAATGTCTGAGCAAACTCACTGACACGAAAAAATAATTAATTCATAACAAGTCATTTTGCAGCTTTTCAGTGAAGAGGCTTCTCAACTATTGTTGGATTTGAATTGGGTGGAGTGAGTACTTTGTTCCCGTCAAAACATATTAGTGTGGTAATGTAATATGATAGGGTAACGTATTGAAGAACAAACAATGCTTTAAATAAAATATGTTTTCTCAATAATACTAAAGTAATCATAACAAAGCCACACCCTCCCAGCCTCACCGCAGTTACAATTTCAAACCTGAAAATGGGTTATCTGCTCCATTAGTGACTGCAGTAGTATTAACAGGATGAAGAGCCAATGTCTCTGTCTAAAGATACCACCTAATCGGACGTCCATCTAGGTGTGTAGACGAATTTAACACCCTTGTTGATAACAGCAAACGTGGGCAGGCTGTATTTGCGAGATATTGATTTTACTCCAAAACTCTGTTTCTTTGAAATATATCTATTTCAGTTATTACTGTTTGTTGATAGATCAGATTGAGTTGGGTACTATTTTTGATATTGACATAGAATTTGATAAATGTTGACACCCTAGCCTTATCATAAGCAGTAGCATTTTCTTGATTTACCTTTGAAGAAGCATCGGCCCTAAAAGTTGACTTTTCACCTTTTAGACTAAAATTTGATTTTCAGCCAGTTCAGTATTTATCCACCTTATTTTTTATCTTGAAAATGTCTTATCTAACACATAGGTGATATTGCTTTTCTCGTTCGCAGTACGGCGGGGCCCTGAGTGGCCGAGTGGTCTAAAGCGCTCACCGTTACGGATTACTGCCATCTCACCTCTGTCCTCGTGGCTTTGACTATTGGGTTCGGCCAATGTGGGTATGTAAAAAAGCTTGCCACAATAGCTTCTCATGGGTCACTGATTTTTTCTGGGGATTTCCCAGGTTCTTCAGCCGTCATTTATACTGGCCGCCATGTATAACCTATCTTGTGCTGAAAAATGGCGTTAAACCCTACAACAACAACTTTCGCTGTAACAGTTATGGTCTATATTCTGGAATATGCCATCCACATTATATGCGAATCAGGTTTTGGTAAAATCTGCGTTTAATTAGAGTGTTTGTCACGTTCAGTTATGTAAACGTTACTTCAATATTTAACATCCTGTTGAAAACGTTATCGCGAGAAGGGCTGTTAATTAAGATAATCAATGTAGGATAATAAAAATGCCGTGGTAACAATGTACTGAGAATATGATTGGATTCCAGAGCTCCATTGTTATAAACCGGGACAGAAAATCGATACTTCAGTGAATTTGAATGGAAAAATATATTAACAGTTATGATTAATGTTTATTCTTATAATATGTTTAAGGGTTGCATACTTGTTTGACAAAAGATACCATATCGGATATTTGTGTTGTGACTGTAGATATTTATTGATAACGCTATTGGAGACGGGAAACGGGTTTTACCGGAATTAGAAATAATACAAACTAAATTCTAAGCGATAGGATAATAACGACTGTTATACAATTACCTCATGTGTCAAGGAAATTTAAATTGCTGTTCTTTTCTTTCCTTTTCTGTCAAGAATGATTTGTTTTGACAGTACGCATAACATTACAAATATCTGTCGCATAAATTGATTTTTAAAAGCAGATATTATTTTGCCGTGTTAGACATGGCAATTGATTTCGTTTGGCTACAAACTCGATGTTTATGAAAATTCAAATATCTCAGGAGCATTCATTTTCAAAAGATTGGAACATAAAACATTATTCTCGAAGACAGTAGTGTGGAAATAATGATCAGAGTTTGAAAGTTTAAAAAATATCTTTTTTTTTGTGTACAATACCCTTTTGATAACTTTCAAGTCCTGTTTGTTTCTTTGAATGAAGACTTACCTTGTTATGATAAGATTTAATGAAAACTTACCTTGTCATGATAAAATTGAATGAAGACTTACCGTTTCATGATAAGATCGAACGAAGACACCTTTTCATGATAAGATTGAATGAAAACTTACCTTGATTGAATGAAGACACCTTTTCATGATAAGATTGAATGAAGACACCTTTTCATGATAAGACTGAATGAAGACATAGTTTTTCATGATAAGATCGAACGAAGACATCTTTTCATGATAAAATTGAATAAAGACTTACCTTGATAGAATGAAGACACCTTTTCATGATAATATTGAATGAAGATATAGCTTTTCATGATAAGATTGCATGAATACTTTTTTCATGATAGGATTGAATGAGGACCTTTTCATGAGATTAAATGAGGATTTACTTTTTCATGATAAGATACACTACATGATGTCGTAAGTTACATACGATTGATAAGAGTTTATATCTAGATATACAGGAACATCTAGTAATATACAAGGTATAGAGACATATAAATTACTGTAGAACTAAAATGTTCTGGGCTTAGGCACGGCTAGATATGAACATCAAAGCTTTTAAAGCAAAATAATTAAATATGGATACAAACCGTAATTTAAGTGTCAATTCATTGGTCGTATTCAGCAGATAATAAACGTAGAATTTGACCCATGTATGCTCAGTCACTAGAAAATAGGCATCCCGATCGAATCCAATAAGGATAACAAATAACAGGATAGAATTGGCTTGAAATCTAAATGAACTGACCCTGACCAGTTAGAGGTCACTTCACTTACGAGTCCCTTGCATGACGAATAGTAAGGCTCTAATAATCTTATCATATGGTAATCACGCTCAATATTCTGCATGTTACCAAAATAAGAGCCTTATTGGTTTCTTGCGGACGCCTTCATTAATATACATGATGTAATAGGTTTCCTGGCAGACAATAATTATTCTTAACTTTGGCTACCTGTCAAAAACAATCATAATACCATCTTTGCCCTGTTATAAGAGACATAAGCTATTAACGAAATTCAAACACAGATAAACCGTACTCGTCTCATTTAATTACTTTTGCTCTCATATCAAGGTTATCCAGTTTGAAATTTTAGGTCATTGCGACTTGTATTCCTAATTATTTTGTCGATACGTGTCTAAATCCATTGCTTAATTAATGCAATGAAGTGATAATGCCAATTAAATAGTCGAATTTGGTAAAAGCCCCGTGACGAAGGTCGTGAATTGATATTTTAAAACATGACTGTAAATTAGCAGTATTAGCGACCTCCAAAACTTCATTGTTTCTTGACAATCTTCAACACAATTAAAAATGGCACTGGACGTGTTTCGTGCAATGTAAATACTATAGTAAATTGTCACCAAAAACGAGAAGACCCTTTGCAAGCAAATTTTTTGTTTCTGATAACTGTGTTTGCTGCACTCATTTTTCTCATGAAAGCCCTTTCGAGTCACTTTGAAAACGTTCATTCTTCAATAATTCGTGTCAATATTCACAAATGAAGCCCACAATATTCGAATTATGTACAATTAATTGATTGTCGAAAATCACGTACGAAGATATGAAATTCATAAGATAGAATTGCAGTAGTTCTAGCTTGAATATTAAACGACCATGAATTATCTAGAAATTTAAAAACACTGAGGCAAAATATATTTGAAGTTACTAATGATAACTGCAAGAGAAAAGCAGCTTAGGGTATTTTATTTTTTTTAAAATAATGCTGTCAATTTTGAACGTTTTGCCTTAGGCTGAATATTTGTAATTTTCTTCAAACGAGTGAGTTTCGTGTAAATGTTAGTCTTGTCCAATCAGTACACTTGTTGGTCAGTTAAATCGTCGTCGTCTGGGTCCTATTTGAAACCTATCATGAATACCACGCCTGCTTCTGGATTCGTGATACAATCCTCAACTTTTGCGATTCACTTTAAAGACATAATGTATT
This sequence comes from Unio delphinus, assembly GCA_029339505.1. Taxonomy (NCBI): domain Eukaryota; kingdom Metazoa; phylum Mollusca; class Bivalvia; order Unionida; family Unionidae; genus Unio; species Unio delphinus. The sequence continues at coordinate 11,064,979 of JAQISU010000099.1, forward strand.
AGATTTCTCAAGTAACATTCTTCTTTGTATATTTTTTTTTATAAATTCCTAATCGAACACGTTTAATTTACAAAGGAGAGTTCAGGTGAACTTTATTTGCTAAAAATGAAAGCGTGAATTTTTTTTATGTCTATAGAAACGAAGAATGATAAAATACGAACCTTTCTTTTCTTCAGGTCATCGATCTATGTCAAGATTAAAAGTTTTAAATTCGTTCGAAAGAAAAAGTCGAAATGTCCTCATCAGAGAAATGTCGTTGATAACGCGTATAGTCTGCAACCTAGATAGTGAAGCCAATATAATGAAGTTCAATTTATTCGAAAATTTCTTGATAACTTTGGACTAGGAAAAAAAAAACGAAACCAGCAGTTCGCCAATTAGAGGCGATTTATTTTTTCTTTAGCAATATCCTAGACAATTTTGGGCTTGCTAATAGAAATGAGATGACATTAACGCTACAGGAAGAGGCATATTATTCCTCACTCATCGATAATGTATTGGTTGTGGATTCGTGAAGGAAATGGTGGCAGATAAATTTATCGGGAAACACTGAAATGTATGCCTTCAAATACGACTGCATGGAGAACTGAGATAGAGACGTTATACTTTCTTTATGAAAAGAGATTAATTGTATTAAACAGGTGAGAGATCAAATGTATACCAAAAGTGGAGTATGTCTATTTTTTGTGATCTAGTTATAATTAGAATACTGAGTCGTCGTTCATGTGAAGGAAGGAAGAATAAAACCAATTAATAAATCTGTTACAAAGGGAATAAGCATTATGGAACACATATACATGAAAGAAACTAGAGGAGAAAACGAAAACAACGTGTGTAAGAAATAGTAGATATTGTTATAATGTAAGATGGACCACGCATGGAATATTGCTGTATGTCATATAATGTTATACAAAATATCACGCACACCATTTACACTTGTACAAGACAAACAGGAACCTAGGTGTTACTCAGACAGTACTCTCATATTGCACCAACATGTCATGAACATATGCAAAGCTGCATATCTTGAACTGAGACGTATCGTTCCATTCACAAATATCTTTCAGCTGATGCCACTAAATTACTTGTGTGTTCATTAGTACTTTCAAGACTGGACTATTGTAACTCAATTCTGTCTGGTTCGTCAAAATATCTACTCCAGAAACTTCAAAAAGTTCAAAACACAGCTGCTCGGATCCTCTTTAGAGTACCTCGAGCAGAGCACACCTCACCACTGCTCTGTACCATACACTGATTATCAATTCGATACAGAATCAAACACAAAATTTGTTCTCTGTGTTGTGTTTCACTGACAGATTCCAGTCCAACATACCTATCCGGCCTTACCCATGTATATACACTAGCAAGATACTTACGCTCCTCTTTTGACAATCGTATACTCATTGTTCCCACTATGAAGTCATATGGACAATGCTCTTTTGCATACCAGGGCCCGTCGATGTGGAACGAATAGCCAATTGAAATTAGACACAAAGACACGGTTGTCCCTTTTAAGAGTGCTCTTAAAACTCACCTTGTTCGACTGCAGGAACAAACTAAGAGACCTAATAATGTTTGGTATCTGATGTTTTCAGCATGTTTTTGTGTTTTCCAATTTCATGTTGTTTGTTATTTGTTTTCTTGTAGTGTATTCATATCATTATATATGTTGTAAAGCGCTTCGAGCTTCTAAATATTAGCCTCTATACGAAGTCCTCAGTATTATTATTATTATTATTATTATTATTATTATTATTATTATTATTATTATTATTATACTATATGCGTCGATGCTTCATCATTTAACCATAGTTTATATTTTTCTTGTTAGAACCGTGTTTCTAGTACTCATACAAACTGAAGAAATGTTCCAACCGGGTGAAATCAGACGGTTTCGTTTTCCCATAAGGATATATTCACAATTTCTGGATCTCTTAATCCCACGTGCTATTTTGATGCATACCATGTGAAACAGTGCTTATTCAATCAATTTAAAGTGTCCCACACTATCAGAAGGTTTTCTGACTTTAGCCTTTCCCAGATGACGGCCGCCCTAATAGAACAGGAACTTGCCAAATACAACGTGGACATTGCTGCCCTGAGCGATACCCAGCTTGCAGGGCAAGGCGAAGTTTGATTTTATGCGATGTGTTAAAATACTGAATATGGGTATGCCAGCTCTGACGAAAGTTAATTGTCTCAGAGTAGCTGCATAAGGCCAAATGGTGCAGCCCTGTGGCCATTAAATTTCAGCTTTATATCTTGATCATTTGAATAGTCATAATTTTGAAATTGGTGATAAGGTAGAGTTTAATGATGACGATACCTTGATATTAAATTGGACGGCCATGTTTCTCCTATAATTGACATGTTGCCATGGCAAAGATAGCCACGCCCCCTTCATTTGCATAGTATGTCATGAAAAAAAAATATTTGAAGAATGTTGAATTTATGGCTATTTAAAATTTGTATGTGGCATGTAATGGACATCTGTGAACTAAGATATGACCTTAATGATCCACAAGCTTCCAGACCACATCTGACAGCAATAGTACTGGACGGCGGTCCACTGGTATCGACACGTGTTGGGATTTGTCTGACATTAGTCGATACGTTTAATTACTAATGATAGTTGCCTGGTTGCTTTGTTGTTTTTTTTTTTAATGGCGCTTTCAGTATTATTCTTTGGAGATATCGTGCCGAATAAATGCGAGCATAGCGCCTTTTTCAAATGACACGACAAATGAGCCGATCTGTGCTGGCTTTGGCTATTATCCAACATACGACCCTTTTGATTACGAAATCGATTCTCAACCAAATGAGCGACCATAATAAAAATAATAATAATAATAATAATAATAATAATAATAATAATAATAATAATAATAATAATAATGAGGACTTTGATAGCGCCTTATTTTTCGAAGCTCTATGCACTTTACAACATCAACACTAATATGACCATAAAAAAACAGAAAACAAAACAAGCACCACGAAATTAGAAAACATATTAAAATGCTGAAAATATTTTAAGGTAAGAACTTTATTAAATCTTTAAGTTTGTTCCTGTATTCGAAAAAATATGAGTAGTAAGAGCACTCTTGAAAGACATGACTGTCTTTGTGTCTAATTTCAATAGGCAATTCTTTCCACGTTGCTGGGTCCTGTCATGCAAAAGAAAATTGTCTAAATAACTTATTTTTCAAATGGTTCCTATGGCTCCTACATACCGATACAAATGGGATATTTAGGACAATTAATCTCTGTAACCGTGTTTAACACTCACCATCTACTACAAACAGAGAAGACCGCGCCAACAGATCTGGGTTTATTTACTTTAAATATAAGTAGAACCAGCAACGTAAACACCGATCTGCCCAGACTCGACATGTTCTCAGAATAAGGTTTGTCATTTTGCTTGAAATCATAAGTTTCACCACGCACAGTGACACAGAAATTCCGGCCCATTCGTAGTTGATTTCGTGCTATACTAAGATACAAACAGTCAAGCTCTTTGTAACGTATGAAGAACGTGTTGCACTTCTAGCTTGAGAATAGTTATATGCCCTACATTGAACAGACTCATCATGGAATATTTGAATATTTTTCAGTAATCATTTTGCCTGTCCCAAACAACTGATTTAGCTAACAGTGTTCGAAAGTATAAATACTATGCGTGGATACAATTATATTTGATAACGATCGCATGTGTGAAACGACATGAGACCGGTAGCTGCTCTTATTTTATCTAACCTTTTTTCGTTTAATTGTAATCAGCATATAAAGAGACAGACAGACAGACAGACTGACAGATAAAAAGACAGAGTATTCGTAATGTACGATCACAAGAAAACATAATGTTACAAAAAGACAAAATGAGTAAGAATGTTATCATGCAACGAACATGAACTGTATAGGTATATACAATTACCGAAACGATTCCCTTTTGCATATACAATTTCAGTTGTCTGAAATCCAAGTTTTATATAAATCAAGTCCCTTAACCCCTAATAATCATCGCGTAAGTTAATGCATACCAGACTGTTAATGCATACCAGACTGTTAATGCATACCAGACTACACGTTTGTAAATTAAAAGATGCAGCTACATTCACAATCTCCATAACAAAAATTATGTATATCTCTTAATTGATTTTAATTGGAAGAACACAAAAGCGCATCACAGGATCGTCTACTTTACACCCTAAGAGATAATGGGAGGTTGAGAGAGAGAGAGAGAGAGAGAGAGAGAGAGAGAGAGAGAGAGAGAGAGAGAGAGAGAGAGAGAGAGAGAGAGAGAGAGAACATGTACATTTGTGTAGAAACAGATATCGGTTTAGATATAAATACATGTATATGTAACTGTAATTTAAACGTATAAAGAGGAGCTTCTCAAGAATTAAAAATTAAGAAATAAAGTGGACAATAATGGTTGTAACCACTATAATGTCACCGCTCCGGTGGCCTCAGATGCAAGAGGTCGTGGGTTCGATACCCGGTCGAGTCATACCAAAGAAATTCAAAAATTATACTAACAATTGCACTAGGAGGTTAGTGTTAGGACTGATCGACTTGGTATCGGGATATTCTGACTGGGTGGGACATCATGCTACATGTCTGCGGCATGATGCCCCAGTGGTAGACATCACTATAAACTGTCACACGGCAGACATCTTAGCGCTATAACTGAAGTTTGTTTAAAGCTACCTTAAATATCCAAATCACACACACACACACACACACACACACACACACACACACACACTAAAATGCTCTCTCTCTCTCTCTCTCTCTCTCTCTCTCTCTCTCTCTCTCTGATCGCTTTTGTTTAATAATTATACATGTGTCTGTGATTTGTTTCGGGTTGAAATGTATATATCTTGGATGAGTACAATTGTGCCGAAGTGTTAAAGAACATCAAATACGTGTAAATACGTATGTCACTTTTTCACCATTTTGTATGTTAACTCGTGTACGGGCCAATATTACGCCAATAAATGACAATAGTTGTCGTTCATTAGATTTCATAAAATCATTCACTCCCAAATAGATTATCGCAAGAACTCGGAATAATGTCAATAACATATTTCTGCATACAGATATTGTCTACTCGATAACTAATATTGTCTACTCGATAACTAATATTGTCTACTCGATAACTAATACTGTCTACTCGATAACTATTAAATATACACAATACACAATTGGAATGATTAGGAATAATTCAAGTTTCAGTGGCTGGTTCTAAACTGTACTTACCTTGATCGAATAGTATCAAAAGCGTTGATACACGTAAAAGATTTGAATTTAATACTGATATTTTTCTCATTTTCCACGCCGAAGTGAATCCAATTTTGCGTCCGTGTTATCCGGGTTGTTTACTGAAGTTAAGTACATTCTTTAGGCCCAAATATAAAACCTGCGTGTACCACGCATATCGGGAAAACTGTCACGTTTTGTAGTATTACACAAAATAGTATAGCACGAGTATGGTAATTCTTAATAGTCTTTTCATTTTTCTTTCTGTTCTTTAACTTTCGTGATTATGAATGACAAAGTTATATGTATGGAAAACTTGAATTAAGTGTACATACTTAACACTTTCACTCGAATATTGCTGTTCATCGCTCTTACAAATAGGAATAAATCTTAAACTTATCCACACACAATAATATTTTGATCCAATCCAGTCGAAGCCTTGTTCCTTTTTCTTCCTAATTTCAATATGTCACATTTTCCCCTCCGCCTGTGTGCAAACACTTGTAATATGTTTGATGATTAGACACGGGACTGAATTAGAGTTGACTGAAACAACCAATCAAAGAAGTCCAGTACTCGGGGGGAATCCTAGGTACGATCGATTCAACTCTTCTAAAGGGGGCTGACTTGCTACTACAGCAACCGCTGTTCTTGCAGCTTACTAGTCTGTAATTGAATGTATAGCAGAAACTCAGGATAGAAGGTCTATGCTTCTAAACCAAGGAAAACCAGTCTATTATTGAAACAGCTGTAAACACAGTGAACAATTTGCTTGTACAGTGAGGTCTTTTTGGTGTCCTGATTGTCGAGACCACGTGTCACCTTGAGAATAGATGTGAAGAATTAATTGCATGCATACACATAGTGCAATTTGGTTATAATGGAGACTTTAGGCAATTATGAGGCGCCATAGGGGACAAAGGTTGGTCCAATGAGAAAGTTGTTGTTGAAATTTCGATGTTGTATTTCGAAAAATCAATATCATATGTTTGTTCACATTGCATGTCCTTAAAGTTCCATTTTCTAGATCGGGATTTTAGATTTTATATTTTGAATTATACAGTGGTTGCTTAAAGTTCTATTTCGTACGTGGATGTATTACTGTGTATATTTTGAATTCCACAGTGGTGGTTGAAATTTCAATATCATATGTTGGGAATCCTTAATTCAGACATTGTATGTAAACGTTCGTGATGAAAGTTCCATTTCATATGGCGAGTATTTATTTGTTATATGCTGAGTTTCACATCAAGAGAAGCGGCCTCCTTGTTGAAAAATAATTCGGTCCATGGAATTTTAAAATAAACTGACAGAAATGTATATTATACGCAATGATACCTGATTTGCTTAGCCAATAACGTTACGTCTAGCGAAGGAATTCATAATAATTCTCGACCTGCAAATAAATGGTAACTTTCAAATTGTAAATGCATGGAATTTACTGGCGCATCATTATTGAATACACGAATTATGTATCTTAATACTCGATATTATTTTGAACTGTTAAAGTGGACATTGTGTAATGTTATTTTTTACACCAACACCTTATTTCACCATATCAAAATTGCAAATTCAGACAAGCACAATAAAATGCTTAACCACCGCTGTGTAAATCAACAGATACAATCTAAAAGCTCAACATATCAAATTAAACTTTCAACAAAATGTGATTCAACAAGTTAAATTGAATCTCCCGACATATGACAACAATATTTCAACAACCGCAGTGTAATTCAGAAAGTACAATAAAAAGTCTCGACATTGGACATCGAATTTGAACCAGTTCTGTGTAATTCAGTAGATGAAGTCTAAATACTCAACACATGAAATGGAACTTTCAACATAAACTCGTTGAACCAATACGTAATTTAGGAATTCTCGACGTATGACATTGAAATATCAACCACAACCGTGTAATTCAAACGACACAATTATAAACCTCAGAATAGAAAATATAGTTTTCAACCACTACTGTTTAATACAACAAATGCAATCTAAAATCTCGACCTAGAAAATGAAACTTTATAGACAAGCATTTTTGACACAACACGTGATATCCGAATTCTGGACATTTCAACTACAACATTCTGATTGGACCAGCTTGTGTCCACTTCAACAGTTTTGATAGTACAGTGAATCTGCAAACAAAATTATGTCTGGAAGTTACTGTAAGCATTTAACAAACGAACGGATCACTTGCAACAGTATACACTATTATATTAATGGGATATTTCTATGGTAATTGTTTATATTTTCATTATTACAACGAAAACTTTGAGTAAATGACTGGAACTGTTAGTGCAAGTAAACCTCTAAACAACTGGCAGAATGAAACATGTTTGCCTTGTCTTCCCAACAAGTGGATGAACTCAATAAACATTGTATCGTCTGTTTAGACTTTAATGTTGTTTCTGTTGAATCCAGGTAGCGTTATTAGGTTAGCAGATCTCGTGGGGAAAAAACGAAACTTATTCTTTACGTAGAGACCATAATATTCAACGATACCTGATTTGCATAGCGCGTTTGACAATACTCTGACCAGATTAAAGAAATTTCGCATATTTAACGAATGTGTTTTGTTTTTCGTGTGTATACCTAGCAACACTAGAGCATACATGTGAAGCTTGGTTGCGTTCTCTCCAGTGTGGTTTAGTTCCGAGTTCAATTTATCGTACTAGACTACGGTTTAAGTGGAGAGTCGTGCGTTGCCATAGTGACGAATGTAAGGCAGAAACACCCGAACTCATTTGCCATACACATAACGAATAAAACTTTCTTGACCTAGGGAGAATATTTTAAAAATTAAATCACTGTTTCGATTGTGAAGAACGGTTTTACATAATTTGGGATCTATTTAAAATGATATAATGTATGGTCAAATTCTCCATCCATATTGATGCTTTGGAAGTCAGATTCATGCAACACGTTGTAAACTGGTACTTATATTGTCTCACTAACTTGATTCAAGAAAGGTTTATTACCTGTGTGCACATTATGAGAATATGGGAAATTTTGTGAATATAGTTAGCTACCAGAAATGCTTAATTGCATAGACTTTAGTTGCCTTCACAAATGCATACACTCTTTATAATCAAAATATTGTCATAAATTCATTTTGACTTTCAAATGCTAGAAGATATTGAAACCGCTGAGAATGGGAATTATAAAACTTGATGATTTTAGAGTCAAAATTGCTCTTTCTGCGGTTGACCAGACCAGAAGACCCAACGGAATCCGTATCATACAAATATGATCAAGTAATGTCTGAGGTCCTAATTCTTACAAACACTGGCTGAACAATACTTCATCAGATAGTGATGTGTTAGAGGCCCCCCCCCCCCACCTAAAGAACATGTCCACGATCGCATGAAATCGGAATCTAAACGATAGCAATATCCGAAGAAAAAACACACTAACTTTATGCAATAATGTTTGTTTGCATTCATATGAAGGTTTGGAATCAATAAAAACTATGCAAGTATCTGACTAAATAAATGTGAATATTACATGTATTTGTAAGAATAAATCTGGTCTAAATACATTTTTTTCACATATTGGCTTATATTGTGCCGAGGAATGTTGGGAGCTAAATATATACCCAAGGACACACAGGAAAGTGACTCAGTCTAACCTGAGTGGGTACTTCAACCTGAAATTTGCATCACGAGTTTAACCTTATGTCGCATAAGGTATTGCAACCCCATTATTATTTGTTGACATAATAGAGAGGACAGCGTGAAATGTTTTGGTTTTCAGGTTTTGATAATCATTGGCATTTTGTGGCTAGCAGGTGTTGCAGCATTACTATAATTCATAAGTTAACATGATAATTGTATCAAAAAGTGTCAACGAGTGCAAAACACTAAAAAATAATTTTAAAAAGTATAAAAGCCTCATTAAGCACTTTCAATTAGTTACTATAAAAGCTAAACTTTAATGTTTTGCTGCTATATGTCGAACAAAAGATCATTAAATTTTTATGATTTTGCTCACCACACTACCTCTAAAGCTGCGTTCACTCCAAAACTAATTTCAATATGATGTTCCGAATATATTATTGTATACTCCTATCACTTCAAACGATTACCATATCTCACCGATTTAAAACGATTACCATATCTCACCGATTTAAAACGATTACCATATCTCACCGATTTAAAACGATTACCATATCTCACCGATTTAAAACGATTACCATATCTCACCGATTTAAAACGATTACCATATCTCACCGATTTAAAACGATTACCATATCTCACCGATTTAAAACGATTACTATATCTCACCGATTTAAAACGATTACCATATCTCACCGATTTAAACCGATTACCATATCTCACCGATTTAAAACGATTACCATATCTCACCGATTTTGAATTTTGTCTTCTTGTTTTAGAAAATTCCGGTGTGGACGATTATTAACATTAACAAAATGTTGTCAGTTTCTTGTTTCAAGGCGAGGGTTTGTACTATAATTACTGCTTCCATGACCCCATGGTTTATAATGGGTGATGCTGACACCTGGGTTAATAATGGGTGATGCTGACCCCTGGGTTAATAATGGGTGATACTGTCCCCTGGGTTTATAATATGTGATGCTGACCCCTTGGATTATAATGGGTGATGCTGACCCGGGGTTTATAATGGGTGATGCTGACCCCTGGGTTCATAATGGGTGATGCTGACCCCTAGGTTCATAATGGGTGATGCTGACCCATGGGTTACTAATAGGTGATGCTGACCTCTTGGTGGGTGATGCTGACCTCTGGGTTCATAACGAGTGATGCTGACCCTTGGGTTATAATGGAAGATGACGAACGTTGATTTTATAATGGGTGAACGTTTAACAATTGCCTCGCTGACCATTCTGTGGTTTTGTTTACATCATGTAACGTGAAAGTAAAATAAAAATTAGATATGATCCCAACTACTATATAACTTATTTTGAAGACCGATACAGGAATCTCCCTAAATTCTCTTATTTTGAAGACCGATACGTGAATCTCCCTAAATTCTCTGCTTTTCCTTGACTTTAATGTTTGCCAACATTTGAAAATGTTCTATATTAGGACAGCAAAAATATGTTGTTCCAGTTGGGGTGACTTTATGGTTAACCGGACTCTTGACCGAAAGGGTGCGGTTTCGATTCAAGCCATCATATCATCATTGAACAGCTACCATGTTGTGTCGTTGGGCACGGCGCGTGGTTTTACTTTCCGATACATTTTAATCGCTGCTGTGATGTGAAACACTTGACCAAATTTACTATTATATCCCTGTTCAAAGAAATTCAGCTTCCATTCAAATTAAATTTGATAGTTTGTTTCTTTGTTTGTTTGTTTGATTAGGATTTTTAACGTAGCTTTAACAATTTTTCAGTCATATCGCTACGATGTCTGCTGTGATGCAGTTTATAGTGATGTCTAGCACTGAGGCATCATGCCGCAGACATGTAGCATGATGTCCCACCCAGTCACATTATCCTGACACCAGGCCGACCAGTCCTAACACTAACCTCTTAATGCTGAGCGTCAAGCGAGGCAGCTATTAGTACCATTTTTGTAAGTCTTTGGTATGACTCGGCCCGGGATCGAACCCACGACCTCCCGCTTCCGCGGCGAACGCTCTAACCACTAGGCCATCGGAGCGGTATTAAATTTGACTCTCTTGGCAACATGTAACAGGTTTCATTTTCTTCATTTGTTTAGCAGCCTTTCCTACCAATGTCACTGTTTTAAAATGACGTTTCATAAAAGTCTCACAGAGCATGCCATGTTATTGTTTTTAACTGGGATGCAAATGGATTATTATTATTATTATTATTATTATTATTATTATTATTATTATTATTATTATTATTATTATTATTATTATTATTCAAGTAAATGTTTCTCGGATTTATTTAGAAATTATCTGTCAAGACGTATTCAAAACCCATTCACAGGCTTATTGTATTTTTGCTATTCATGGCAGTATATACGTTGTATCCAGCGGTCCTGAACGAAAAACAAATAGCTCTGTCTCAAGTGACTGTCTTGGCCGGATATCATTAACTTAACATGACTGCTTGCTATGTTTTCGACTATTGACTGTCTCGACCGGATATCATTGACTTAACATGCAGTGTAAATTCAAAAAGAAATGAAGCACGCCTATACTACATACATCGTCATGATGCGTAGAAATTGTCAGATCAGAGCTGAGCATGTCTACAGTCTTGTTACGTATATTTGATATAAGTCATTTATATTTATTTTTATTGTCTGTTTGTTAGATTAAAATTTGGCATTTTAAGTTTTAAGATTCGTTCATTGAAGGGGGGGGGGTGACCTTTACTTTACAGAATAAACACCAGGTGTTGACCTCGTTACTGACCTGGTATCAGAGTTGTAAACAAGGTTTTAAAATGATTTTTTGATTTCAAGGACAAAATGGAGTAAAGTATAAATATCTTTCTAATTTAGCTGGGCGATTTCTTGAACGTGAGATTGTTCTGAGAGATTCTGGAAGGTCGTGATCCCTTTTCTGTTTACGTAAAAACAGGTATTTAAATTTTTGTTTGGGAGAGAACAGTTCAGTAGTTAGTCTGGGCTTTGGAATACAAATATGTGTTTTATTGTTTGAGTGAAAATCATTTCAATTCGTTTGGGATCAAGAGGAATTTATTATGTTATTTATCTAGAAATTACTTGTGCTCATTTGAATTATAAAACTAAAATTGACTTCATGACGTGACATCGTCGTCCATAATGGATTACATCGTCAAGATTCGAACCGGGAACTATTATGACATTTTATTATCAGGATTCTTGCAATTCCACTAGTGGATTATATTGTGAATTCTTTTTGGATTAATTTTTTGACTTGATTCTCTAAAAGCGTAAGTTTAAATATTTTCTTTTATGAAAATATTTGTACTCAATAAATTGTTTGTTAAATTTTACAAGCTTGTTATATTCACGTCTTTCTATGTTGCTGCTTATTCGAGCCTAAGCACGTAACAGCTATACTCTACGAACTGCATGACATCATAAAAGGAAACATTATTTACACAGTGCACAACCAAAACTAAGTCGTGATTAACTGCGATCTGTTATTGTTATAACGAAGGTCAAAATGACCCAGTGTGTAACAGTAGGTTCTTTCAACCGACAAATGAGACATTAGCACGAAGTTGTACGCAGTTGAAGAGTAATGATAAACGTATCAATGATATTTGATAACGTTTAGCAAATATAGTTTCAACGTATAGAGGTAATTGAGTTTTCACGTGTTGCCCAGCAATAATATAAAGAATGTTTGTTCTTCCACTGTGGTTCACACATGGACAGTCCAATCAGATGGAACGTTCATATTTTCGTTGGCAATAATGAGAATGATTTTTTTGTTTATAGCATAGTTTGTATAGTTTTCTTATAGTACGCACAGTTTGCATATTTATATATATTTATATATTTATATGACATGTGAACGTATCACTTTATGTGATTTCTGTTTCGCCCAAATAAGCTGGTGAAGGTATTGTCCAGTATTCTCTTTAATGATTGCCTCCGATCGTTGAAACATTTTTAAAACTCCGCCTTCTGGAATTTTGTTTTGTTTTTAATTATTATTTTTGCGGACATTTTCGGAAAAATGGTCTCGTCTGTCTGAAAATGACCAATTTAACCCCGCAGTGGTTCGTTATGTGATAAATAACAATATCATCAAATGAAAAATGGCGTAAAACCTCAAGACAAGAACAACAATAATTAAAACTATGCGTATTGCTCATTTGATAGCTAGTATGTTTGGTTGGGTTGGAGGGGGCGGTATATCCGTAATATAGAATCCACCCTATGTACAAGCACAGTTTAAATGTTAACTGACAGAAGTAAATTAACTCACCTCTGTTCACAGTGGACATAAACTGGTCTCCCAACTAACCTAACTTTATTCAACCACAACATATTTGAGCGGTTAATATTTCATGAAAACTCGACTCAGAATTGGGTTTTACGTCTACTGTTAAACAAAAAAACATGCAATTATGAAGTCACAAATGACCGCTCCGGTGGCCTACTGGTTAGAGCGTCTGCCGCGAAAGAGAGAGGTTGTAGGTTCGATCCCCGACTTAGTCATACCAAAGACGTACAGAAATTGTATAACAGCTGTCTCGTTTGTCGCTCAGCATTATTAGGTTAGTGTTAGGACTGGTCGGCATGGTGTCAGGATAATGTGTCTTGCTGGGACATCATGCTATGTGTCTGCAGCATGATGCCCAAGTGATAGACATCACTATAAACTGTCACACTGCAGACATCGTATTTATATAACTGGATAATTGTTAAAGCTACGTTAAAAATCCATATCACACAAACACACATCAAAATGGTTTCAGTTATTATGGGAATATCTGCATCCAGTAATCCTCTTTTCATATCAATATCGCAACAATTCGCTATTTAGTTGTTAAAGTGAAACGTTAGGGTGAACATGGACTATAACCGGCATATGTACAGTATCAACAAATTTTTACATCAAACGCATTGGACATTTTGTTTTGAAAGATTAATTTGTCTTTATAAAATGTTCTTTTATTCAGATGGACGCTTGTTCTTTTGTCTATAGTGGCAGGAGTCTATGATTGCAAAATAAGTAACGGAAAAGAGTGAACGACAACAAGATTTTGTAAAATGTAAAAAAAATATATTAATTTCGCATGAGTACAAAGTGAAAAACAGAAAAAACAACTTACGGTATTGCGAATTAAATCGTAAAATAATCTAAGAATTACAGTCACAAGTCCTAGTAATTTAAAGTCCAGAAGTTCAGAAAACAGTCCCAAAAATGACGTGTCATTGATAGCTATTGAAGTGTTGATGTGTGAATCACAGAAATACTACGTTTGAATACACTATAAATTCCAGTTAATTTTCCTCTCTCCAAGAACGTTATCAGAGCACTTTTGCATTTTAGAGAAAATAATCACATGAATTAAATAATTTGAGCAAAACAAGATTCCAGACCAAAACATAATATAAAATACAACTTAACAGTGGTGATATTAAAGCATGAATGACCAAAAATTCCTCACAATTAAAATATTATATAGTCCTCTATCACATTTAGCATTTTGCTAAAATACACCTCATCACCTAATGGAAAAAAGCTTCTAGAATGATCCTGATGTTTACAAATCAAAACCATAACCTGCAAAAATCACTTAAGAAAGTCAATCCCTTAACCTAAATAAACCCTTTGTTATTCTTATATAAATAATAGTTCTGATATCAAACTCATAAACATAGAGAATAATTTAGTTATGTATTAGTTGTTAACATACAATGAAATTTTAAAAAAATGTCAATCAGGTCAAGCAGTAATGAATTTAATTTTGAACAAGGTCAAGTCCAGCAGACAATGTTACATTACAATAGCATGTAATGAGAGTTAAAAAATAAAGCTAACAAACACATTTTCGATATATAACAATAAACATTACATCTACTCTTGCTAATTCATTTCTGTTTGGAACTATTGGCACAAAAAATGAAAGGTCAGAATGAACAAAGTTATTCATTCTTCTATCTAAAACATTTCCATTAAAATTATAAATATGTGGTGAAAAGAATCTCAGATGGGTAATGCTTTAGTATGAAGTGAATGAACTCGTTCAATAATGTCCAGATTTTGCAAGCAAATGAATTCAATACCTGGATGGTTTTCAACTCGTTTCATAAATTCAATATTTAATAATGATATCCTCTATATATTCCAAAACCTTTGATCACCACTCCATTTGTAAAAGAAAACAGATCATAGGCAACCATCCTCTAAGCTTTTCTTAATTTTGTTCTAACACATTACCTTACCCAACATATCATAACATGAAATATTTTATAAGCAAACAGTTACAAACTATCAGTATTTTCATATAAAGGCCAATTCTCAAAATTTACTTCTTAAATACCTCAAGGCTACTAAACATCAAATTTGAAAAATGATAGGCCACCTAACATCACCATTTTCCAAATGAACCATTTAGGCCACCAACCCTCAAGATAAATTAGAAATCATTTGGTTACAAACCTTCAAACATGTTTTATAATTTACAAAACCAGCAAAACCGATCATTAAAATTAAAGCATAAACGATCATTAAAATTAAAGCATAACCTGTCATTAAAATTAAAGCATAACCTGTCATTAAAATTAAAGCATAACCTGTCATTAAAATTAAAGTATAACCTGTCATTAAAATTATTGCACAACCTATCATTACAATTATAGCAAAACCTATAATAATAATAATAATAATAATAATAATAATAATAATAATAATAATAATAATAATAATGATAATAATGAGGACTTTGTATAGCGCCTAATCTTTAAAAGCTCTAAGCGCTTTACACCATCAATAATGATATGACTACACTACAGAACAACAAATGACAAATACAATGAAATTATGAAACATAAAAACATGCTGAAAATATATAAGATACAAAACATGATTAGGTCGCTAAGTTTGTCCCTGAAGTCGAAACAGGTGAGTCTTGAGAGCACTCTTAAAAGGGACCACTTTGTCTTTGAGCAGCAGAGGGGGGGGGGGGGGGCGAATCGGACATTTGCTCCAGACATCATTTGCTCTAAATCTAACAAACATCTCGAGAGAATTAATTCGAATCCTTCTTTTTCAACCAAAAAAAAAGATTACTTGCTCGAAACATAAGTTTTTCGCAAAATCATACTCCAAGACCGTTTTCATCGTTTAGTCAAAATACGGTCTCGTCGTCATGTCATCGCCCCCCCCCCCCCCCCCCCCCACCCCCTGCTGCTATGGGTTAATAATTTATTTCAACCAAATATTTGATCAAGTCTTTAGGACTTTACAAACAAACTAATCGCTAACACCTCATCTTGTAGATCAATTAAATTATTTGACTGGTCGGTGAGTCGGAAATTAATTCTCGTTAACGAAATATTATGGCATCGCATGTAGACAGGATTAATTGGGTTTTCAATAATTAGAAATCCTGGAGGAGCTGTTGATGCAAACGAATAAAGAATATATCCCTGCTGAGCTTGATTTGATTGCTCTAGATTAATTTGATAGCTTCCTTCAATTGCATCACATGTTAAATTGAGCGCAATCACCGTTGAAATATTCACATTGTGGGGGGCAATATGCCTACCGCCACCATCTGGATCATTATTATATTTGAGGAGGACAGTTGAATCTAATGTTTGTAATACTTTGATATTGTTTCTAACAGTTTTTTTTAGTTCCTCAGCGTTGTATCCGGGAAACTTGCAATTACGCAGATTGGCTTCTGTGATATTGTAATCGGTTAGGAATCGTTGTTTACTGTCGCTGTTGTCATTGGTTATTGTTTGAATAATTAGTTCATTGATATATTCCATGTCAGATATAAGCTGATTTAATATTTCAACGTGTTTTCGCGATTTTGTTTGCCGTAGTTGTTCTAGTTGTGTTTTATGTAATTGATTAATTTCATTAAAATAACCAGTGACGTCATTTAGCGTAAATGAAATAGTAACAGATGAATCCGCTGTTCTTTTAATGATAAAATCCCATTGCAACGTGTTTTTGTTGGTAAATATAAATCAATCGGCGATTTTTCCTTTTTTTATATCAGATAAATTATCTCGATACATGGGATTGATTTCATGATATGATTGTACGTCTGTGGTTAAGTCGGTGGTGGCTCCGGGTGGTTTTTCAGGCCATCCTAGCACCGTTCTTAACGAGCTGTTATAGATATCTACAATGTATCCCTCTGTGCTTATTTCGATCGACGACGAGAGCGTCGGTTCATGAAGTTTAATAGCTATTTTTGATTCTTTTCCAGTGATTGATTTTATTCTACGCTGAATTTCAGCATCGATTTGTTCAATTTGATACGACCTAGTTGGTAACGAAACAGTTTCCCACGCTGGAGTACCATCGGGTTTATTCTTATACGAGAACACCAGTGCGTTATTGGGTTGCTGACCGCCAAATGCAACCGATCTGATATTAGGCCAGCTATGATATACTCGTAATTTTGCCAACGCGATCTCGCGCACTGGAATCGGAGAAGGAAAGTTCACACTAAATTGTGGGTTTGTTGATGTTATTGATATCATGCTTGTTCGTATCGGAGTGGTATTCTCCGCGATTCGTTGAAGCAGTTCGAGTGACATTATTGTTAACGCTGTCTTCAATTTCCAATTTCAACATCGCGGAGTTATACAACTGGGTCATCGTGGAAAATTCAACATCGGATATGAACGAATTATCTATCGACAGCGAGATCAACTCGGATAATTTCGAGTATGCGTCAAATACCACCCTGTACCGAGCTGTATAATCGCTGAGTTTTTTCTGAGAACACGATGATAACTTTTAGTTATCGCGGTGGCGACTGCCGCAATTGTTGTTGCCGCGGAGATAGCGATTGGAACTGCAATCGGAGCCATCATGGTCACCGTCGACAAAATAACCCCGGCGCTGGCCATCACACCGGACACCGAGTATACTGTGATGTCGATGATTGCTACGCTGCGTCGGTATTTTTTCATTTTTTCACGATAACGCTCAGAAAGTGATTTTAAGTTCGCGGAAAATTCTTTCACGGTATCATATCGATATTGATGCGATTGTGATACCTCTGGGACTATTATCTGTTCAATTGATTTCATCGATGTCATTGTTATTTTAAACCCGCTAGTGTTTTAAATTATTCGCCATCGTTAAGGTGTCCAGGGCAGGCCAGGTGGGTAGATAGGTTGGGATGTCGTAGGTATGGTAGCTTCAGCCTGAAAATTCATCTACAAGTTCTAAACACCAAGTTATTTTTGATCTAACGGTGGAGCTATCAACCGCGACGACATTAAAGTGTTGACCGTTACTCCTGATAATTAACATCGCGGTGCCACCAGAGTAGGTTTTACCGCCCGCGATCATATTAAATTGATCGATAGAGATCCACGTTAGCCTGTAGATACCTTCGATCCCCGTTGGACTGTAGATATCATCGCCCCCCGCCTCGCCCCTCTTCCAGAGACCGGCGGACAATGTAGTATAAACGCCTCTTATCCAATCCATGGTTCCATGATCGACCGTATACACGACATTTTTAATGCTTATACGTGGATGCGGAATCTTTATCTTTTCAAAATTTTCTTTTAGCTTAAGAATATCATTGTAAATATCTTTGAGAGTCATCGTAGATATAGCCGGGACACCAAAAAACTTATCGACGACGTCGCTGGCGGGTTTTTGTACCTTTTCAAAATTTTCTTTTAGTTTAAGAATATCATTGTAAATATCGAGATAATTTGCCTTGTTTTCGTTAGTATTTATCGTCCTCACCGCCTCCTTGTTAGAAAAGAACAAAATCAGAAGGTATTTAAATTCATCGAGACCTTTTAGTTTACGAATATCATCGTAAATATCGAGATAATTTACCTTGACTTCGTTAGAAACCATCATCCTCCCATTCCTTTTGCTAAAAAAGAATGAAATCAGAAGGTCGTTGATTCCAAGCCGTGCTTGGGTTTTAATATGCTGGTCGATGTTAGAAAATTTCGTCTTGATATCTTGGAGGCTACTGCCCTCAAAGAACTTATTAACAATTTCGCTGGTGAGTTTTTGTTCGTCAATAGCTTTTTTAATTTCAACGATGTCGTTAGTGGGTTTTTGTACCTTTTCAAGATTTTCTATTATTTTATAAATATCCGTGTAAATATCGAGATTATTTGCCTTGATTTCATTTTCATTCATCTTCCTTCCCTCCTCCTTGTTAAAAAAGAATAAAGATAGAAAGTTTTTAATTTCAGCGAGAGTCATGCCAACCTCAAGCGGGGTTCCAAAGAATTTATGTACGACATTTTTGCGAAAACTATTATAACCTCGTATATAATCATCCAGCTCACGGCCGTGGGCGGCAATCGCGTCGGTGATCGTAGACACAAGTGCGCCTGGTTTAAGTCGCCCGTCGCTGGAATACAGCGCAATAGAGTTTTCAGCGGCATCGCTCTGCTGTATCAAAATGTCATCCGCGGATATATTACTGCTTTTCAATTTACCCTGGCGATCTTGAAATACAACTATTTCGTTCGGGTTAACACTTGCTAAATTTAACGTCTCAGCGATTTCATCTTCAATTATTTTTTTACATCCTAGATAGAACCCGCAGATGTTTCCGCGGTGGGTTTCGACATTGACAGAGATCGTCCCCAAATATCAATCATTATTGTAAAAACTCTAGTATTTTTAATTTATTGATTCTCTAAAATTACCTTGTAATTTCCCACTCGTGTATTTATTTGCAGCCAGATGAGGTGGTTTCTGTGACGATGAAATCTCCGCGAGGACATTTAATACTTCACGGCCGCATATCGGTGGATCATTTAATTGTTGTTTTTGGCAGCGTGGAATAAAAAATCGGAAACTCTTTGAGTTTCATCGAAGAATTTATATATTGCATAAACTCGCTTGGCGGAGCTAACCCATATGAATCAAAATAGACAATCCCACGTGGATCAATCGCGTATGCAACCCAGTGAGTTCCCGATCCGCTGCTGTTATCAAGATTGATGATACCGGTTTCAACGCGTTTAGGTTTTCTCGGTAATTGATCTCTCATAAAAACCCTCTGAAGTTTTGTATCGCTAGTTTTTTCGTAGCATCAATTAAATCAAAATTGAACATAGGGAGAATTGGGCTTTCAACTAATAAACCGTTCCTGGTATTCTCAGACCCTTTCCGCTGTACCATGAATATGGGGTTCCTGGTAGTCTTAAACCCTTTCCCTTTTTTATATCCTTTCCCAGTTGCCTTTTTCAACGCCATACCTGCCGCAGTCCCAACGGCTCCCAACGCCGCCGCTTTCGCCACCGCTGGGGCAGCCGCTGAAATCAATGCTGGTATTGCAGCTAACAATGGAAATATACCACCTGATTTTATCATGTCGGCGACTGCAGCCTTTGAAAATACAATTTGAACCCCTCTCTTATTCTTCAGCGCATCATTGAAATGTTTTATTTGACGATCCGTCAGTGATATTTTATGTGTACCGCCGAACATCTGCGCTGGTTTCAACGTTATTGTGGTTCCACATTCTTTAGCGGATTTTGGAAAATTTTCTCTAGTAAAATCAGCTAATTCGGAATCCGTACCGAGTTCTCCAATTCTATTTAACGTTGCGACTGTAAATATATTTTCAGGTGAATAATCTTTTCTTGCTGCTGCATCTTGTTGTTCTTCTTCGCGTTCTTCTATTTCGCCCTGTCGATATACTTGTGGGTGGGGTGCAGAATCATCAATATCAACTAATCGTTCATACTCGTGTTGGGTTTTTATATCACTGGATAGCTGTTGTATCCCTGCTCGTGTTTGTTCGGTCTCTGCGTATCAAGCTGCGGCGCCTTCGTTGCTCGTTCTTTTTCAGGAATATCTCCGTATATCGCTGCTTCAGTTAACTTTTTTTACATCTTTGGTTGCACTTGTTATAGGAGTAAACAGTTGTTTACTTGACACAGAAAAGTCAGTCTGCGCTTGTTGTCGTTGTTGAAGTTTTTCGCGAAGTTTGTCTCGAACCGGTATAAACTTTTTAATTGCTGCTAGCCGCTCTCGGGCTAATTTAGTTGTAAGCGATTCACCTACCATATATTGTTTGTGAACTGAGTTTTTAAATGTGAAACCATTACAATTAAAAGCTGAGTTATTACATAATGTACCATCAAGCTAACGTATCCATCTCCGACAGGGTTAAACTGTACGATGCTACCCGCGAGTGTTTCAGAAATAACATCGCTGAGGGTTTCAGAATTGTAATATCTGAGAACGGCGATGAACGATTTTTGTTAACGACGCGGCAACAACAACAACTACGTGAAAATGGAGGCGTCGCGGGGATTACTTGCTACCACAACCAGATCATCCAGTACGCACTTAACTGCATGAGCAAGCCCAAACTGCTGAGTATTCTTTCAGGAGAAAATCCTATGTGACAAGTGTAACAAGTGTTACAAAAAACTCTAAAAAAATTAATTTTTTACTGAAAATTTACTGAAAGCCTTTTTTATAGTAACGCTCACGTGGTTAGGATGCGGGTTTTTCCTCGTTTAACATTTTTCTAAGATCACGAACCTTAGAACTAATTTCAGCTCGTTTTTGATACTCTTGGCCGAGTTTTTGACGTATTGCTTCAACGGTGCTAAATAGCTTTATAAATACATTAATGTCGTTGCCGTATAAACAAGCATTGATGGACTTTTGAATTCCTTTCACGAGCCTATACATCTTAGGTAAAACATAACGACCCTTACTAGACTGATACTCAATCTCTTCATATTCCGAGGTAATCCTGTCGCAGTCGAGATCTTTAGATAATACTATTCCTCGATCTTTCAAATTTGAAATTTGAGCAAATATAGCATTTGCATCTTTGATATCCATTATTTATATAATACATTTTATCTTTAATTTTAAAAAAAGTAACACTTATTTGGCAATCTCGCTGGCGCCCTATGACGTCAGAGAGACCCAGAGGTTACTTTATTAACTTAATTGAGTATCCTTAAAGGATTTATTTCCCTTGAATCGTTTCAGATGTATACGAATTTTATTTTATGGCCATTTTTCTTTGACAGAGCTAATTTAGTTATATTTTCTGCAACAAATCGTATTGAAGGACTACAAATATCGAAATATGTACTGGCTTCATTTATTGACTGAAATATTTTTTCTTCGTTGGTTTCTGTATCAAATGATTTGAAATGTTTTGCCTTTTTTGCGTGTTTGCCGGTTCCACCTAATTTTGCATTCCGACGCTGAGTAACAACTCGTAAGTCATCCAATTTGTTATTTTGAGGTAATCCATCAACGTGATCAATCACAAATCCGTCTTCGATTAATCCGTAAAATGCTTCATAGATTATTCTGTGATTAAGATATGTCTTCTCCCCGGCTGTAAACATCAAGTATCCCATATTATTTACCCGTCCAACCGGTTTCTTTAGTCTGCGATGCCTAACAACACCATCACGGGATCCTTCATAACTAACAAGCACTGGGTGAGGTCTGAAATCTTGGCTCATTTGTATAATAAAACTATTTGTCTAATTTATTATTTGCTTTAATTATAAGTCTATCAATGTAGTCTTGAGGGTTTTTTATGATTTTGTCGCTGACGGAGTCATCGGTAGGATCAATGACTGCATTTTTTATTCGTTTGTCATAGTAGCGTTTTAGTTCCCTGTATCGTTTGCCGCCACAACTGAGACACAACTGCGATTTTCCCCTTACCCCCACCCCACATCGGAGGCACGGAAGGGGGCCAAAACATCCTCGCCGAACACTTTATAAATGATACCCACAGAATTCGCTTCTGCATGATTTGTTACACGGGGTTGTTGATCCAATCATTAGCCACTTGCAGTGATTCATTATACTATATTTTTCTATTTAAATGCTTGTTTTAATTATAACATGGAGGAGTTCGAGAGATTATCGGCAATTAAACATTACAAAAGCGTTAAATTTAATCTCGATAGAACCCTCAAAGATGTTCAAAAACGGGCAATAACGGATACAGCCCTGATAAATAAAATACGAGATTGTATTAATGAATTCAAACACGACGGTGCTGGTCAACATTTCGAATTGATGGCATTGTTGATGCCACCATGAACGACAGCAACGCAGCGTTAATGTTATCACAACTTGGCAACAAAAAGTACTTTTTTAGAGTGAAATTCATTATCCGTGTAGAATCAGGCGGTTGGATTATACGAGACAAATTTGAACCGATTCTCAAAGACAAGAAAACAGTCGTTGTTAGCCGTGATTCTAAGCCGGGTCTGTTAACTGGAATTGACAAACCATACTATGAACGAGCGTATCCTGAAACAGCAGTTGTGTATGGGATATATCCGTTAAATGAAAAGCCCGATATAGGAAAACTAAAACCAATGAAACAGTCGTCGCCGGCGACTTCGTCGTCAGTGGCTTTGCCACTCAATTGTGTAGCAGCACGAATAATAGAACATTTTGCAAATGCATCCCGAGGAAACAAACTTACCGATCTACGGCGTAGCAAAATAGCTCAATGGGAGTTAACGGTGAAAGACCGCGGAGCGACTATTAGCGATATAGCAAAATTAGAAACGTCGCTGAGATTTCCAATAACTGTTACAACGATAACCGGATAAGTTTTATACGAATCAAAATATAAATCAAATGGAGCTCCAATCAAAATTATTGATCATAACGAACACGCGTGGACGCCCGCGGTCACAATATTCCCACGAAACAGAACAATAAAGTATATACCCGACGAATTCTTACGAGAAGAATTTTCCAGGGACGGTTTTCTCGTTGAAAAGAAACTATTCGATGCTATTGCGCATTTGAGTAAAAACGACCCCGTGTCGGTGTGGTTACTTCGCAGCACTGAAAACGACATGGATACGTTTGATCAGTTTGTACGACCAAACGGTGAATTATACCGCACTAAAGCATTTCACAACAAAATGAAAAAAAAAAAAACAGCTAGCGGATTTTTAACGGCGTGTGGCGAAGGAAACAACAGTGGCAAAGCCACCGATGAAATCATCAACGATGAACAATTATTGACAAACTGTTTTACAATCCCGTCGGTTGCAGCTCATTTTGCAAGAATCAAAAACGCATGGAAACCAACACGCGTAGAATTCTTGCCAGACATTGAGGCTAGTTGTTTAGAATTTAATCATGGTGGTTTATGGAATAACAAATACTACCATGATAATATCATTTCAGTTGATATGGTTGCTTGTTATCCAGCGAGTTTTCTTGATTATGGAGAGTGTACTGAGTATTTTAAACGATTTGGACACCCCGTACATGAAATTACTCGTGTTGCAATTAATGGGCCGCTGCCTTATTTTGATTTAACTGGATTCGCTCGTGTAGTATCATTTGAATTTTCAGCAGGACTTCATCGCTGTTGTTATATTTGGATTGGTAGACACATGTCTGAAAAGAAGTGGCTGCCAATAGCGCTATTACGATTCATGATTGATACAAAAATGTTAATTTCGCTGACAGTCAGTGAAGCAATTATATCATATCGGAAACAAATCAATGTCTGGTTACCAACACCGGAACGGCTTGATAATATAATTGACGAATTCAGAAAACATATTGATGCCAGCGAAGAATATATCATTGAGTGGTCCAAACGGGTATTTAATCAACGAAACATCGAAGCAAAAGATCTCGGCAGAAGAATAATTGGAAAATTCACTCAGGGAGGAAAAAAAATGCGACTATAGACGATATTGTTCACGGCTGATTATGGATAACACCGAATACGACTTCGTAATCGCGGATGCAGTATCCAAAAACATATATGTGGATCGCAAAGATGTTTTTTGTCCGATGAAACAAAATTGGGTACAATTGTTACTTATAGCGACGGTTACAGATCCCCGTATACACATTTGAGGTCGTCGATTCTGGGTTATGCTTGTATTAATTTATTTTCAATGATAAATAGATTTCCTGACACTGCGGTTAGAGTTGCCGTTGATTCATTTTACGTTAACAGCAAGTACAGTTGCGCAGTTGCTGAAGTCACTAATTCGGATGAAAGCTGGGGATCATGGAGAGTTAAAAAAGAAATGCTGCGTGAGTATTCTGAATCAGCAGATGTTGAAATTAAAAATAATTACTTACGCGGTGATAATTTATCAGAAAGTTCTAATGCACCACCGATATCTGATCTGATTTGTAGATATAAAACAGTTTATTTAAACGGCTGTGGCGGGTCGGGAAAGACGACTCGCGCGATTGAGTTATTTCGAGGTAGAGCAAATATGATTGTGCTGACACCGACCCATAGACTTGCGCGAGAGATAAAACAACGAAACGTCGAAGCTTGCACTTATCACAGCTTTTTTCGCTACAAGGGCGATGAATGGACTCCTGAAAGAATGGGTGAGAAATTAATTCCCGAGGTTATTATTTGGGATGAGATATGCACGGTTTCGGTTGATGTATTAAAAATGTTTCTTGATTGGTTGCTGAAAAAGAATACAGCGGTAATAATGTGTGGAGATCATGGCCAACCACCACCATTTGTCAACGCGAGTCAACATGATTGGTTAAGCGAGTACGTGGATTATTATGAAGAAATTGATAGCGATTACAGGTCGCTCGATAAACAATTAAGTGAGGTCAAAAAATAATCAGATTACAACCCGATAAAATACAATGTGAAATAATTCGGGAAGTGATTTCCGAAACTCCCATGGAGAAATTTTGGGAAATATGGAGGCCGAACGATTTTGTAGTGGCGAGTAGAAAGATAGTTAGAGACAAACTTCAGCAGCAATTAATTATTTGAGCTTCATAAAGAAAAATATCCCCTGATAAAAGTTCCATTGTGTTATAGACCCGCTGACACACGGCGGCAAAACATCGAAGACGAAATCCCAGGACAGCGCGAAAGACAAACACTAGTATTAAATGATATTGTGCTGGTTGATATCAGTGTTGTCGAAGACGCATTGCGTGCTGATAAATCGACATGGACACTGGGTTATGTAACAACAATACATTCCTCGCAGGGATTAACCATCGCGGATACAATTGTTTGGATAGTCGATAATCACATTGAGTGGTCAAATTTAGTCTATCTTGCAGTGTCTAGAGTACGGCGAATAAATCAACTTCGAAGAATTGTTTTCGATGACGACACCACAATGGATGATATTGATGTTAGCATCATTAATAAAAAAACTCTCCGATTACAAACAACAAGACAAAAAAAAAAACAACGAGAATTTGATATTGATGCTGAATTAATAATTACGCTGAAGCGACAACAGAATAATCACTGCGCGAGTTGCAATTGTATAATGCGTTGGCAGTATTCGGATAAAGATCCTCGCCAATTTACCGTAGACAGAAAAAATAACAGTCTCGGTCATGTCAGAAACAATGTGATGTTGACTTGTCTTGTGTGCAACAGAAGCAACGGCGCTAGTTAAGATCATGCGGTGGCAATTGAGTATCGTCAGGAATAACTTGTAATTGTTCGCGTGTAAAACCCCTCTGAGGGGCAGTTGAATCCAATTTATAGATTGGAGGACTACCAGTTGATCGTGTTATAGTAGATATGCTATGCGTAGTGACACTCCAAATAGGATCAGTAGCCCTTTTTTTTACCACCTTCGAGTTCTCCTGGTTCATATAAATATCTCACGGTGACATTGCTGAGAATCGGCTGAGAAACGCTATCCCGCTGTGGTTGTGGTATATACTATTTTATTGCGTTGTTAGGTTTCATATTGATTGCTCTGGTAATCTCGTTATTTAGCGCTGCAACTACCCCCGGTAACCTTTTGACCCATTCACGGGATCGCTTTTCTTGGATTAATTCTTTTGCGTATTGATATCCAAATAACCGCTCAGCAAGAGTCCGATTAAATCGTTCTACAATTGCTTGATCGCGATGTAGTGCAGTATGCCCCCGTCTGATGGTGACATTGTGATCTTTCATCGCTGATAAAACAGCGCCTTGAAATTCCTTGCCAGGATCAACTTGAAACAGATTTGGCCAGCGTAGAGGGCCTCGTCGATAAATCTTTTCAAATGCGGAAGCAACTTCAGGTTATGATTTTGTTTTTAGCGGATCTGCTTGTTTGTATCGACTCGCAACGTCAACTACGGTTAGCGCGTATTTGTAACCGTTGTCATGTGGTAAAAACAATAAATCAGCTTGATGAACTTCATTGGGTCCGGTAACATCAAAATGCGAGAAATTGATTTGTTTAGGACGCGGTAGATAAATTTGCCATATAGCCTGTTTGGATAACCAATTAGCCGCAGTAGCCTTTTTCACTTTTGCGGCGTTGGCGAGTTTATTGATTGCAGCGTTACCCCTCCAGTATCCCCTCGGAGAATAATAAATAGATTCCATATTATTAATTACCAGCGCCCATCATCAATTTGCCTTTCATAGCTGATTTTATCAACCATGAAGCCAACTTTTCTTTGAAGGATTTTTCAGGAATAGCATTTAACGCATGAATTAATTTCACATCCGCGAGATGCCTGTTTTGCAGATTACTGCTTTTATATGCAACATCATGAGCATGACACGCCTTATCAATAGCGTTTATCGGATACTCGCCGGGTCGGGGCTGATTTTGATCATCAAGTCTGATATCTAATCGTGTTCCGGGGCCACAATAGCTATATCCTGGAAGGTGCTTTTCTCCTCCTCGTTTTTTTTTTAAACATCTCCGGATTTCATAGAAACAAATCTAAATTTTTTTGTACCACATGTTGCACATCTACCAGTTAGTGCAGATCTGTTATTGCTAGTTGTAATCGTCGTTACATCATTTGTGCCACTACGCGTTTTACACTTCACACAATATAGATCCATAATTTATGTATAGAGATATGAATATAATTGATTTTCAGCGACTAAAACAAGAGAACCAGTTAAGCATCATGCAGCGCTACCAAACTCTATCCGCGCAATTATAATCGGGCCATCTGGATCCGGCAAGACGCAATTGTTGCTCAATTTAATAATGAGATGGATGAAGTGGGATAAGTTGTATTTAGTTGATCCTAGCGTAGATAATCAACGATGCTATGAAGTGTTAAAGGATTTTAACGAGAATGCATCAGAAATTAAGGGTGAGAACGCCATTGATTTTATAACTGATATTGACGAGGCACCATCCGTGGATGATCTTAATGGGAGCATTAACAATTTAGTCGTATACGACGATGTGATGTTAGACAATCAAAAAAACCCAGCTAGAATATTTTCCCGAGGCAGGAATAAAAACACCGACGTGATATATGTCACTCAACGCTACACTCAGATTCCAAAAGTGATCAGAGATAACTGTAATATTCTTGCTGTGTTTAACGGCGTTGATACACATCCGCTACGAAATATTTGGCAGACATGGTGTTCTGATATGGACTTCAATCAATTTAAAAATTTCTTTAGTAAAGCCCAGTCAACCCCGCATGGATTTATAACAATAAATTTATATGATCCTCGAACACGATATCGTATCGGACTTGATCAAATATTTGGTTGAAATAAATTATTAACCCATAGCAGCGGGGTGGGAGGGGGGGGGCGATGACATCACGACGAGACCGTATTTTGACTAAACGATGAAAACGGTCTTGGAGAATGATTTTGCGAAAAACTTATGTTTCGAGCAAGTAATCTTTCTTTTGGTTGGAAAAGAAGGATTCGAATTAATTCTCTCGAGATGTTTGTTAGATTTAGAGCAAATGATGTCTGGAGCAAATGTCCGATTCGACCCCCCCCCCCCTGCTGATCTTTGTGTCTAATTTCAATGGGCAATTCGTTCCATGTCGCCGGGCCCTGGTATGCAAACGTACGTTGTCCAAATGACTTTGTTTTCACCTTGGGAACAATGAGTATACGATTAACAGAAGAAGAGCGTAAGGATTTAGCTGGTGAATACACATGGGTGAAGCTGGATAGTTATGTTGGACTGGAGTCTGTCATTGAAACATAGCACGGAGAACAAATTTTTGTGTTTGATTCTGTATCGAATTGATAGCCAGTGTAGGATACAGAGCAGTGGTGAGGTGTGTTCTGATCGAGGTACTCTAAAGATGATCCGTGCAGCTGTGTTTTGAACTTTTTGAACTTTCTGAAGTAAATATTGTGATGAACCAGACAGAATTGAGTTACAATAGTCCAGTCTTGAAAGTACTAATGAACACACAAGTGTTTTCGTGGCATCAGCAGAAAGATATTTGCGAATGGAACTGATGCGTCTCAATTCAAGATATACAGCTCTGCAGATGTTCATGACATGTTGGTGCAATGTGAGAGTACTGTCTAGAGTAACACCTAGGTTCCGTACTGACTGTGAGAATTTAATGTTGGTGTTGCTGATATTTATTGTTTGGGGTAAAGGATCTGAATCAGAAAGTTTTTGTGTTGTGATCAGAATAGCCTCAGTTTTATCATAATTCATCTGCAGATTGTTACATGTCATCCATAATTTCACATCCGAAATGCACTTCTCTACTCCATGGATGGTAGCATCAACTTCAGTTGGGTGGCTAGACTTGTATATTTGGGTGTCATCAGCGTGCAATTGGTGCGACACTGCGTGATGATCTATGACACTTGAGAGCGGCTGAGTGTACAGAATGAAGAGAACAGGTCCAAGAAAAGATCCCTGTTGAACACCATAACATACGTCAACTGGGCTGGAGTGTTTTTCATTTGCAGATATAATTTGTGTCCTGTTCACTAAGTAGGACTTGAACCACAGTAAGGCTATATTCTGAATGCCAAATACATGCTGGAGACGGTAAAGTAATATATCATGGTCTATTGTGTCAAATGCTGCAGATAAATCCAGGAGAGTGAGGACTGTAATCTTTCCACTATCCAAAGCAGAGAGAATGTCACTAAATACTTTCAGAAGAGTAGTTTCCGTACTGTGGCAAGGGCGATATGCAGACTGTACATTGCTAAAAAGACTGTTTGAATTCAAATGAGACATAAGTTGAGTTAGAACAAATTTTTCTAAGATTTTTTATAGGAAAGGGAGATTAGAAACTGGGAGGTAGTTCTTTAAATCGTTATGGTCCAGTGTTGGTTTCTTCAGCAGTTGCTTTACGATGGCAGTTTTGAAAAGTGATGGGAATTCCCTTGATGAGAGAGAGAGAGAGAGAGATATTAATAACATCAGTTAGTGAAGGCAATATTGATTATAAGCACTTAAGCAGCAGTCATGTCGGAATTGGATCAAGTTCACAAGATTTTGCTGCAATTTTCATCACGATTGTCTGTACTAAATCTATAGAAACAGGTTCAAATGCTCCTAACGGTTGTCGGTGAAATTCTGCATCATACATGTGTGGTGACGTATCAGTTGAAATTGTGCTGTCAAGCGAATCTCTAATCTTTTGAACTTTGTCATTGAAGAAATTTGCAAATTGGTCTGGTAGGTCTAGTGGAGAGAAGGTCGTTGGAAGTGGTGTACATTAGTTTGACATTAGTTTGTGAGTTATCTCGAAGAGCTCTTTGCAGCTGGAACTCTCCGTGATCTTATAACTATAGTGGGATGATTTGGCTACATGGATTATGTTTGTGACGTTGTTCTTAGCGGCTTCGTAGATATGTTTATGAATAGTGAATCTGGTGGAAAGCCAAAGCCGCTCTGCTTTTCGGCGATGTCTTTTAGCAGTGCGAAGCTCGTCCCGAACACTGCTATACCAAGGATAACGCTTTTTTTTTTATTGATACTCTGCATTTGGAGGCTGGGGCATGTTTTTCAAGCAATGAACGCAGGCAGTTATCAAGTTGTTCCGCTGTTGGATGTAAGAAAGTTGTTAGGTTTTCTTGGATGTCATGCATGAATGTGGTTCTATTTATCATACGGAGGTTTCTCTTAGTAGCAAATATAGGTGGAGGGTTAGGGACTGATACGTCGAGATGGCATACAATGCAGAGGTGATCCGATGCAAGTTCGTGGGATACAAGTGTTGATTGCAGAATATTATCATCATGTCTATAAAGAAACCAGTCTAAAATGTGACCAAGTTTATGGGTAGGTTGGTTAACTGACTGTTTAAGATTGAAAACATAAATGGAATCTAGAAGTTTTGACGTGTTTTGTTTACCAGGACAGTCATAGTGAAAGTTGAAATCTCCAAGAATAATTAGGTTGCCACCTATCGAATTTCCATACTCTAGAAGATTTGGAACTGCTCCAAAAAGAGAGATTCAGTCAACTTGTTTTTTCTACTAGGAGGAGGACGGTAGAGACAGAAAAAATGGACTGACCTTTGTTCCAGTGTGATCGTTGTTTGGACTAGTTCAAACGATGTGTGGCAGAAGTTGAAGGTTGTGTTGTACTTGAGGCATTAAAATTAAAATTATGGCAAAACCGATCATTAACATTATAGCATAACCGATCATTGAAATTATAGCATAACTTATCATTAAAATCATAGCAGAATCGATTATATCAATCATTAAAATGATAGCATATCCGACCATTAATATTTTAGCATAATATATCATTATAATTAAAGCATAACCGATCATATAAATCATTGAAAGTATAGCAAAACCGATCATCATAATTATATCATTACCAATCATGATGACTATAGCATAACCGATTATCAAAATTATAGCATTAACAATCATGATAATTATCGCATTATCAATCATTGAAATTATATCATTACCAATATATAAAATCATTGCATAACCGATCATTACAATTAAAGCATTACCAATCATGATTGCCTCTGATATTTTTTTTTATAGCATAACCGATCATTAAAGTTATAGCATTTCCTACCATTTCAATCATTGCTTGTTTTTCTGCGTATCCAGCCACATATATTCCATTGTTTGAATTCCAACTACAAGATAGATAGTTACACGCCAACTCCCAACCTAGAAAATCATATTCCAACTCCCAACCTAGAAAATCATATTCCAACTCCCAACCTAGAAAATCATATTCTAATTCCCAACCTAGAAAATCATATTCCCACTTCTAACCTTGAAAATCTTATTCTAATTCCCAGCCTAGAAAATCTTTTTCTAATTCCCAACCTAGAAAATCTTATTCTAATTCCCAACCTAGAAAATCTTATTCTAATTCCCAACCTAGAAAATCTTATTCTAATTCCCAACCTAGAAAATCTTATTCTAATTCCCAACCTAGAAAGTCTTATTCTAATTCCCAACCTAGAAAATATTATTCTAATTCCCAACCTAGAAAATCTTATTCTAATTCCCAACCTAGAAAATCTTATTCCAACTCCCAACCTAGAAAATCTTATTCTAATTCCCAACCTAGAAAATCTTATTCTAATTCCCAACCTAGAAAATCATATTCTAATTCCCAACCTAGAAAATCTTATTCCAACTCCCAACCTAGAAAATCTTATTCTAATTCCCAACCTAGAAAATCTTATTCTAATTCCCAACCTAGAAAATCTTATTCTAATTCCCAACCTAGAAAATCTTATTCTAATTCCCAACCTAGAAAATCTTATTCTAATTCCCAACCTAGAAAATCATATTCCCACTCCCAACCTAGAAAATCTTATTCTAATTCCCAGCCTAGAAAATCTTATTCTAATTCCCAACCTAGAAAATCTTATTCTAATTCCCAACCTAGAAAATCATATTCCCACTCCCAACCTAGAAAATCTTATTCTAATTCCCAACCTAGAAAATCTTATTCTAATTCCCAACCTAGAAAATCTTATTCTAATTCCCAACCTAGAAAATCTTATTCTAATTCCCAACCTAGAAAATCTTATTCTAATTCCCAACCTAGAAAGTCTTATTCTAATTCTCAACCTAGAAAATCATATTCTAATTCCCAACCTAGAAAGTCTTATTCTAATTCCCAACCTAGAAAATCTTATTCTAATTCCCAACCTAGAAAATCATATTCCCACTCCCAACCTAGAAAATCTTATTCTAATTCCCAACCTAGAAAATCATATTCCCACTCCCAACCTAGAAAATTTTATTCTAATTCCCAACCTAGAAAATCTTATTCTAATTCCCAACCTAGAAAATCTTATTCTAATTCCCAACCTAGAAAATCTTATTCTAATTCCCAACCTAGAAATTCTTATTCTAATTCCCAACCTAGAAAATCTTATTCTAATTCCCAACCTAGAAAGTCTTATTCTAATTCCCAACCTAGAAAGTCTTATTCTAATTCCCAACCTAGAAAATCTTATTCTAATTCCCAACCTAGAAAATATTATTCTAATTCCCAACCTAGAAAATCTTATTCTAATTCCCAACCAAGAAAATCTTATTCTAATTCCCAACCTAGAAAATCATATTCCCACTCCCAACCTAGAAAATCTTATTCTAATTCCCAACCTAGAAAATCTTAATCTAATTCCCAACCTAGAAAATCTTATTCTAATTCCCAACCTAGAAAATCTTATTCTAATTCCCAACCTAGAAAATCTTAATCTAATTCCCAACCTAGAAAATCATATTCAGAGAATTCATCATTGACCTATACCTTCCCTTGCAAGTCGAAAAAATAGTATATCTCAGTCCAAGTATGCAGAGAAAGCTTACGTTGGCTTAAGGATGCCTTTCCTTCCCGTTATCCACATCCTTTGATATTTAACAAGATGAATTACGAAATTAAAAAACCCCCACAATATATGGATTTAATGGGACCAAGATATTCATCATTGACCCATAATGCCCCATTATGTATCTTCATTGACCTATACAATCCCATTATGTATCTTCATTGACCCATACAGTACCGTTATGTATCTTCATTGACCCATACAGTACCATTATGTATCTTCATTGACCTATAAAGTCCGATGTGTATCATCATTGACCTATACCTTCCCATGTGTATCTTCATTGACCTATATATTCCCATTATATATCTTCATTGACCTATACAATCCCATTATGTATCTTCATTGACCCATACAGTACCATTAAGTATCTTCATTGACCCATACAGTACCATTATGTATCTTCATTGACATATAAAGTCCGATATGTATCTTCATTGACCTATACCTTCCATGTGTAACTTCATTGACCTATATCTTCCCATTATGTATCTTCATTGACATATAACATCAATTATATATTAGTCATTGACCTACAAAGCCCCATTATGTATCTTCATAGACCGATAAAGCCCCATTATGTATTATCATTGACCAATAAAGTCCATTATATATCTTCATTGACCTATAAAGTCCCATTATTCATCTGCATTGACATATAAAGTCCCATTATGTATCTTCATTGACCCATACAGTACCATTAAGTATCTTCATTGACCCATACAGTACCATTATGTATCTTCATTGACATATAAAGTCCGATATGTATCTTTATTGACCTATAAAGTGTTATTATGTAGCTTCAATGACCTATAACGTCCCATTATGTATCTTCATTGACATATAACATCAATTGACATATAAGCCCCATTATGTATTATCATTGACCAATAAAGTCCATTATATATCTTCATTGACCTATAAAGTCCCATTATTCATCTGCATTGACATATACAATCCCATTATGTATCTTCATTGACCCATACAGTACCATTAAGTATCTTCATTGACCCATACAGTACCATTATGTATCTTCATTGACATATAAAGTCCGATATGTATCTTTATTGACCTATAAAGTGTTATTATGTAGCTTCAATGACCTATAACTTCCCATTATGTATCTTCATTGACATATAACATCAATTATATATTAGTCATTGACCTACAAAGCCCCATTATGTATCTTCATAGACCGATAAAGCCCCATTATGTATTATCATTGACCAATAAAGTCCATTATATATCTTCATTGACCTATAAAGTCCCATTATTCATCTGCATTGACATATAAAGTCCCATTATGTATCTTCATTGACCAATACAGTCCCATTATGTATCTTCATTGACCTATAAAGTCCCATTATGTATCCTGATTGACTCATAAAGTTACTTTCTGCTTTGGACATATGACTCTAGAATATTCATCTAACACCTTAAAAAACAACAACCGGGTATGACATCCAGATCTTATTATGGCCCCAGATTTCATGCGATTCATTTAATGATGTAGATAACAACCGTCAGTCTTAATATTAGTCTCACAACTGCGATGCAACTCCAAGTCGTATATCGATATTTAATGCCACACACATCCATAGCACCATAAAGATAGGTGATATGGTTCCGTTTGAATGAAACCTGTATTTAATAATTGACCATTTGCTTGGTTTTGGAAATATATTCCCAAAACGTATTCTTCTGTTAAAACCATGAAAAAACTCCGCAGATGTAAGTAAGTTTAATTCTACTCTACTGTTTCGAGGACATCCTAAATAGTCATCAGTATGTTTTCATAGAATTTGATTATTTGGTTGACACTGTATCTATGCATTACATTCTGCCACTTTACGGATCATAGGTCAGCCTAAAAAATATTGCCCTGTCCAATCTCATTAGTAAAGATTAATTTTTCTCCGTATCGCTGTGACATCTCTTAACGGTTGATTTATCGGCATGTTTTGCAGCATCATTTCCAGAAGAGCCATGTATCTTTTTGTCACATAAAAAGAAGGATTCGAGGCAAGATGTATTAATGACATATATACATTAATATGATCCGTTTAGTGACAGAAAAAGCTAAATTGAAGAATATTGATGATTTTAGTTAAGGTTGATCTTTTTAGGAAACCAATATTTGATCATGTGTTGAAAGAAATATTGTAAAATGTTCTCGAAGACATGTACATGTTTCTGGTCTCTGTTTTAAATGGTATTCATATGACGGAAATTATAATGCGTTGGACTGTTTTATATTCATAAGCATTAATTTTCCACACAGATTTCCGCTTTTTTGATGTTACTAATTTTAAGTGCCTGCAAAATGCTAAAGTATTCGTGTGATTACACACTTTGTAGCTTGTCGCACTGATCGTAGTTCAAAGAGGTTTATTATGGTTCGATTTTACATTTATGTTCCAGTCGCCATTCTTCGGCAGGGATATCAGAAATTCCCCATGCATGTAATCTAATGCAACTAAAAGCGGGATTCCCTCACAAATAAATTCGCAATCAAATACAGACATGCAAAGATTTTGTGACTCTAGTCAAAAATTGTAATCAAATATTTTTATTAGAATATGTACACAATAGCTAACAAAGTTTGGAGACCATGTATGCAATGAGAAGCCAAGCTGGAATAGAAATGAACCAAGGCGATTTTCGGTTAGCGCTTTTCTCGTACGTGAATCACAATTTAATGCAGCGGACACGTTGGTACGCTCTCTTATCTGTTAACAGACCATCCACTATTAAATCAAGAGTT
Source organism: Unio delphinus (assembly GCA_029339505.1). NCBI lineage: Eukaryota > Metazoa > Mollusca > Bivalvia > Unionida > Unionidae > Unio > Unio delphinus. The sequence goes on from JAQISU010000099.1 coordinate 11,101,163, forward strand.
AACAAAGCAAAAAATCTACAATAGGTACTCACAGTCTATGTCTCAGACGGGTTGCATGATTATCATGTCGAACTTCAGTTTTCTTTTACTGATAATAATGGTACCGTTCTAATCAAACATCTAGAAAATAGCACGAATAGTATATTTAAATCCCGGGGCCTATACAAAACGGCGGCCCTAATTCGAAAAGCACAGGTCACTGAGTACATTTCTTGCTATCCGAGCTTCGCAATTTCACCGCTTCCTGGAAAAGAAACTGACCTTTATTATACAAAAGCTTTTCATCAGATACAATCCGTTTCGGACAATTACAGTTAAATGAGAAGACCACGTAAAATAACGACACTTTTAACCTCAAGACTGACGATATAGTGAAATCTGTCTTAGGCAGCCACCCATGTGAAATGAGAACGGTTGCCTTTGACGTCAAGTTTTTTATTAATATATAATACTTTCTTCGATATCTGGATTTTATATGCTTTGAAACACTAGCTATTACAGACAAATTTTTCTTTAATACAGGTAAACTATGAGACACTTTTTCCTAAATTCGAATTTTTTTTCGTTGTCTCTCCTTTTAAGTATTAATGCATATTCAAATCCAGTGAATGACATTTATTACGCGAACTAAAATTACGCTGGCAAAGGCAAAGATTTCGCACTATTAACTAACACGATAATGATGGGGAGAAAAAAAGAAGCGTGCTTAATATAAACAGAAAATGTTTCGCTCGCTCAAATGCAGAAAGGCCAAAGTTGAAGGTTTTTGGCTGCAGTTTTGACCCGTCATTTACGTATCCTGGCCACATTTTACTTGCAGTCCACATCTTATCCTACTTGCTGCAAAGGTTCGCCTGTCTGTGTACATTTCTGACCGGTTTGCCTTAGTTCTGAGCTGTCTGTGTACAGTTCTGACCGGTTTGCCTTAGTTCTGAGGCCCAAAAGTTTAAAATCTCGGCACAAAATCCGATTTCGACAACGGGCGAATTTTTCGTGTGAAAAACTCTGGTCTGAACAAATAAGTTTTCCTCTCTGTGTTTTATAATGCGAGTAGAACGTCCAGATTATTTGTTATCCTTGTAGAGTCCACGTTCTCTGTAATACCACCCAATTTGGTGTCTTTTAAATGACCTTGCAGCTGCTGAGCTCGGAAGTAGGGTACTACCTCCTGACGCACATACGTGGTACCAGGGTTTAATGAGTTACTGCTATATCCTTATTACCCTTTGGGTTAATCTGGCCCTGTACGAAATTTATTATAGTCGTTTACATTCTTCCCTAATAACATAGGACAGGTCTTTTTTTATTTAGAATGATGCAATTTACAATGACAGTCAGTAACTTAAATATGAAATATGTGTAATAGTCAATTATAACCAAAAGACATCTGCTTTCTTATTGCATCCAAATGACACTCGTCTTAGTACAAAGTTGGCACGTGTAACAGTAATCCAATGAGACCCAAACCTGCTTTAAGCTGGTAAAAGTGAGTTTTTATGCCGTGTCATTGACAAATCACTCTTGGAGTTCTTCCACCATCTTCAGTGTTGAAAACGTGTCTGTATCATTTATCAATCTAAGCCAGTACTCGTATTGTCTTCAAATGTTAGACAGTTTCTATAGATAATCACTTTTGTTCAATAATAATGCATTTTTAAGTAACATAATGCTAGTGGGGTGTGAGAAAATCTCGCCGAGTAACAGCTCGTGTGAACTTGGAGCAATTGTATTTTTATCAGATTTGACATGTGTAATTAGCTTTGTCGTTTTCATTTTAGGCTTGAAATGGCCATATTTAGATTCAATCAGTCAAGTAATCGATTGCTGATATCTCAAGGTGAAAGTTGGTCAAGTAACACTATGGGGCTCATTTCAATAATTGAATTGAAATTAGAATACATCACATGAGCAATGCACAAGAGGTACGAAGAATTACCTTTTTTTATGCACTAAGTTTCTTTTCAGGTCAGTTCAGGTGCTGATAACTTTTTATATATAACTTGTTACATATATTAGTACGGTACTAATCAAGAAGAC